>CM057148.1:6623031-6750031 GCA_029964075.1 Patiria pectinifera | reverse complement strand
CTTTTCCCCTTCATGCTGCTGCCCGGGCCGCTTGGTGGCCCCCGAATTGTGAATCGCGCTAGTTGGACAAAACAGTCAAAAAGAGGGCGCCATAACACTTTTTCACACTATCACAACTTGCCTGACTGTATGGTATACGCGATATACAATTTATATAATTTTCTATCAACATCAGGACATAACAAAAACCGCTTTGATGCAAAAAAAATGATGAAAGACATTTTTGTTCTTAAGTTAAACGGTGTGAGGACACAAAAATTGCCCTCACCTTTCCAACTTGACCTCACATGACCACCTTGCAGTGGTCAGTTTAGTTTAATTCAGTTTAACAATGTGAGGACACGAAAAATGTCCTCACCTTTCCAACGCGCCCTCACATGATCGTCTTGTAGAGATCACTGTCCTCACGCGGATGGCGTGAACGGTACGCCTGCCTTGAAAAAGTGGGGGGGATGATTACATTGGTCATCCCCCCCTGGTCAAAAGGTGGGGGGGGATATATCCCCCCATCCCCCCCGGGATCTCCGCCCATGCTTTCCATAATATACAAATATTGAGTGGCTCCGCGTGGAATGGGAGGAATATTATCGCAAGGTAAAAACTGGACTTTTCCATTTCACGAGGCGAAGCCGATTGAACTGGAAAAGCCCGGATTTTACTGAGCGATAATATTCCTCCCATTTCACAATTTAAAGCCACTCAATATTTGTTTCATATAACTGACATATAGATCCTTTTCATTTGATATATTTGAACTTTTTCAATACAAAACTGGAGGAAAATGTATTTCTCTCTTCCAAACCACCCAACGCTGTAGCGCTGGCTTTCGGAACAATACGCGCTACGCGCAACGCTGAACGCGCACACCAGCATAGTATACACATATTGAATGCTTTGAGTGGTGAAGTAAAACTAGCCTCCCTCGGTGATCCATGGACCAATCTATTTTCCCGAGGCGAAGCCGAGGGAAAATAGATTGGTCCATGGATCACCAAGGGAGACTAGTTTTACTTCACCACGAGATAAAGCATTCAATATTTGTTTTATAACACTTCACCCACAGATTCTGCTTGATTTAAATATTTTAAATCATTGAAATCTGAACACACTTGAAATAAACTGGTGACCGGTGAAAACGTGATGCAGCCTACACGTAGGTGGAGTGAGGAAACGGGAACGTTAATTGCTGAAGACAAAAGGTTTTCATAACATATTAAAATATCGTATTGTTTGTATTCTTTTACTTTTGATGATTGCAATTTCATTACAGTGTCTGTTTTACAATTCTTATCAATTTCTTGCACACACTGGGAACGACGAACTGTCACTTTTAGTTTTAGCCACATTTTTGCCATTTTCGCTTCTCTTCTCAATTAATACCGACACACCGGTTAATTCATTATAATTTTAAGGATCCTGAACCGAATGATACCATTCTTAAACTGTCACATTTGCCGTTTTGTTTAATCTATTGCAACACAATAACAATCCACCTTTTACAATATTATCACAAAATATTTTTTTCAAAAGAAATACAGATAATTTGAGCATGCACTAATAAGAGATTGGATTTATATGCTTTAAATAAGAGATTGGACAAAAGGAGTGCCAAATAACGAGGGAAAAATACTCTAACCAATGCAAATTGTTTACCGTAGATTTCAGTGTGCTTTATGCACACACCACATGAACACAAGAAACTGAAGTTAGCAATTGTATACTTCTTTTGTGACCGGTATAAATCGAATCAATGTGGAAACAACTCGGATTCACTTGCCTCCGGGCTTTATTTTTAAATCTGTCGGCAAAATAGAAGAACAGAATTAGACAGTGATGACTATCTCTGCCGACGTCAGAGATCAGAATGATCCTTCGCGGGTAAATTTGAAAGATCGTGCGGCCACAGAGGGCGATCGAATTATATGAATACATGAATAATTAAACAGGTAAGAGGAATACTAAAGATGCGCTTTTGTTCAATCTGTCACACTTCTAATTACTAAAAGAAACACAAGATTAAATGGGCATAATGATGAAACTAAAACTAACATCAAAAATGTACATAGGCCTAAAGTATAAAGGGAAAACCTTCGTGCCATTCGGGTATTAGTCATACCAATACATATAACTTTATATACAAGTTCAGGTACAGAGTTCACGCATGAACAAACTATGGATTATTAAACCGTGTCAACGTCTCCATTGTATCGCAGAAACGCTAAAGGACAAACTTTGCAAGTCATTGTTAACACGTAAATGTTTACTAGATGCCAATTATTGACCCAAGAATAATAGATAACTTATTGACTAAAGAGTAACAATGATGTGACGCCATCTTTCTTTTCATGAATAGACCAACTCTATGGAATAGAAATAATTTTCCATTTTAAATAATGCGCGAATAAACGATGAGTAATTGACGTGGATTGATTTTTTTTCCACACAAATTTGTTACTAATTTTTCATCCGATGTATGAAATTAGACGATGTATGAGTTCGATGTATGAGATGTATGAGTTTAGATTTTTGGAAGGGAGAGGTCATATTTTGGCACGATATTATTCCTTCAGGTCAGTCAATTTATCATTGTCCATTAAATTATATGCTGTGTAACCGTTTTACAAAAACCTTTTTGGGGATGATTAAATAAAAGTCAATGTATACCTAAAATAGTTAATTTCCGGAAGGGTTCGGAAGCGCACTACTAAGTAAGGACTTTCAGGCTGTATTCCATTACCATTCAAATACAAATAAACAACACTGACCAATCACAACATGTTTTAACAGAGCATACTCGCTAAGAAGTTTAGGCCTATTTCCAACCAAAAGAATCAGAATCTACATAGTAATTGAACTATTAGCTAAAATCAAAAGCGTACTAACAATTTCAGGAACAATCTTCTGTCGTATACTCATACGGGTACTTTCCGGTAATTTTCCGGTAATTATTTTTTGCATTTTCTTCAACATCAAATTCCGCTCTCAAAATGGGCAAGATCCAAGGAGGGTCCACATGATTTTCAGCCTATAACTAGCAATGCCAATTCTCAGGTTTTTACAAGTAAAATGTACGATGTTATCCACAACTGCTCCAAACTGCTCATGTCAACTCTTATACATATTAAAGCCACGCCTATATAATGGGTCGAAAATAACAGGTGTGCAAATGCTAAAATGTTTTGTTTTATCTTGAAGTGTATTTGAAAACTAAAAAAAAAACCCAGGTTTTTTGAAGTTTTATTCGCGGGGTTTGAGCAGCGGTATATATTATTGACATTCTCAATTTGTTCTTCTTTCCTCTTCCTTTCCCCTTCCTTCTCCATTCTTCATTTTCTCTTTTGCTGACAGCAACTGATTTTGCCGACAAAACCGACTAATAATGTGTGTGTAGCGGCCCGGGCTTGTACGTACCATCTCCGGTCAACGTTACCGTCCGTTGCACGGTGAAATCATTTGCGCCGGCGTGGATGGTACCCCAAAAAGCACACGGTTATTGCTTGGCACAGTGAGGAACGGAGCCCAGTGTGGCATTTATGGTCGTCGCATTTTCTTTTCATTTATAAATTTGTATTTATATTGTATACAATTTGTTTAAGATCTATATAATTTTTGTGTAGACATTTCGAGCATGGGTAGGCAGGCCTGAGGGCTACAGTGTTTAAGCACACTTTTGTCTACCCTGGCAGGTTTGGAATGTTACATTGTCCTTGTTTTCTGTCCCTCTATCTCCTCTCCCCTGTCAAACTGTCCACCCTCCCTTCCCTCCCCCCTCGACCTAAAAATGGGATAAATTAAGAGAATATAGAACCCCTAATGGCGTCTCCAGTATTCCAATAGGTTTTAATTTTATTGATCACGAACAAATATACACGTTTGCTAATTTTCATATCATTCAAGCTAGAAAGACAAAAATTATGTGAACAATACGTTGTTTTGACCAAAAAGGTGCCAAAAAAAACCCGTCCTCCATTAAAGATTTTTAAAAACATTTTTGACGTCATTATTTACAAATTGGAAAAATAATACTTTGTGGCAAATTTCATGAAAATTGGTTGTCGACTTTTGAAAATACTGAAAGGGGGGGGGGGCACTGTATGCCCCTCCCCCGTCCCTTTACTAGCGAAAAATAGGGGTAAAACAGGCTCCTTCCATTTCTTACTAAAAACTGCTGACAATGTTTTTATTCTTGATACTTAAAGACCATGATAAGAACTCTCTTTCACCTGAGTGTCATTGTTCAAAGACCTACACTAATGACGCTGCGGCGACTTAAAGATCGCTATTTCTATGACTCAACCTTGGGGGTACCCTTAGTGCCGTTGCCTCCTAAGAGCAATTTTTTTTTCTAAATTTTGAGTTCCTGGTTGAGGTCAGGATACAACCCCAAGACCCTGCAAATTTCATTTCTCTTCTGCTTTCCCCTGTTGAGCAGCAAGCGTTTGAACTTTTTACCCCAAAATCATAAAAAATCACAATTTTTCATTAACAAAAACACGTTTTTGGCTCTTTTTTCTGCTACGGAGGTCAGTTTGGCCAAATATTTTGTACAACCTCAAGGCTACCTATGACCCACCTACCCCCCAAATTTTAACCAAATCCGCCGACCCCCACCTTGTCACGGTCTGCATGGTCCTCTCGTGGACATACTCTTAATAGATGAGAACTGCTTTAAACAAGGGATCGGACACAAAGGGTGCCAAATAACGAGGGGAAAAAATACCAATGAAAAAATTGTTTACCAGAGATATCTGTTTTTGCTTTATACACACATCACATGACCACACAAAACTGAAGAAAGCAATCACATACTTTTAACTACTAAAATAAACACAATCTTAAATGGGCATAATGATGAAACTAAAACTAACATCAAAAATGAACATAAAGTACAAAAGGAAAACCTTCATGCCATTCGGGTAATAGTCATACCAATACATATAACCTTACAAAGAAGTTCAGGTACAGAGTCCACGCATGTACCAAATATGGTTTATTAAACCGTGTCAACGTCTCCATTGTATCGCAGAAACGCTAAAGGACCAACTTTGCAAGTCATTGTAAACACGTAAATGTTGACTAGATCCCAAGTATTGACCCAAGAATAATAGATAACTGGATATAAACGGACATACAAATTCTAAGATAACGCTTTGGGCTTGCAGCAGGGGGTTATTGACATAAAATACTGGGTGGTGGTGTAAATCTCCGTGTGGGTCCACCGCGAAATTTTTTGGTCTCCTGGCTCTAAGGGACATACACGACACCAAGTTTATCAACTAAAATAAACCCACTTGTATATCATTAATATAATTCGACTGTACAACAAAAGCACACAGTGAAAAATCCCACTCAAGATAAAAATCACAGTGCATTGCACCATCAGCAAAAATCCCCACACTCTTTGTCCTTAAAAATAGCCAAAGTGCAAGTCTGTGGGAGGTGGCTTACCCGGAGGAGGGACCGGGGTGGAAGGGGGTTTGAGATGGGGGGGGGGGGCTCTTTGCACTTGAGACTCGGTAGTGTGCGCTCTAGTCTGTGGTTTCTGTAGTCTTCCACGTGTCATTTCTCCTTCACCATCTTAGATTTAAGAACGAGGCCTTCAAATCGCTGCCGTGAAAAACAACACTTGCTTCAGCAGTAATAGAACCATAACTGCCCACCCATTGAATGCATTTAGTGTGGGCTTATTTCTTAGACACCCGGTAACAGCCAGAGTTGCTGACTCGAGTCATGTGATTTGGACTCGAGTCGGACTCGAGTCGCTATTTTTGTGACTTGTGACTTGACTTGTAAATACCAGCTTTGACTTGTGACTTGACTTGGACTTGCATACAATTACTTGTGACTTGACTTGGGATTGCAAAAAATGACTTGTTACCAACCCAAGTCAGACGCTACTCGAGCGACCCAATACACTTTAATTAAGCTATTAGACTTTTAATTAGCTTTTTCATTCCAGAAAATAGACCACTGAATCCAGTAAAATGAATAG
This sequence comes from Patiria pectinifera, assembly GCA_029964075.1. NCBI lineage: Eukaryota > Metazoa > Echinodermata > Asteroidea > Valvatida > Asterinidae > Patiria > Patiria pectinifera. The sequence continues at coordinate 6,744,039 of CM057148.1, read as the reverse complement.
TTCCCACTAGTTTCAAAAGTTTTCAATAAGACTGTCACAACAAACTACAGTTTTCAATGACCAATTGTCTCTTGCTTAATGTATTGGTTGAACAAACTTTGAAAGGAACCTTTCATCATGTTCATGAAAAGAAAGCAGGCCTTTGTCAATTACATGTAAAATACCGGATAGCCTAACCCATTGGTAGGCGTTTAGTATACATGAAAATTGAACAATAAATTGTTAGTATACTACATGTAATCGAGTGAGGAAGTCTTTTTTTCACGGTCATCTTAACATTTATTTCTACAATGTAAAGTAAATTTATTAAAGTATACAAAGGGTTAATATCCGACAGATATGCGATAAACTACAATAATAGTAATTGCAACACATTGGAAAAAGGGGATTAAGGAGGTATGTTCAAAATAACTCGTAAGTTGACGCCAGGTTAATTTCTTTAGCTTATTACAGCTGGACAAAATTATGTGCAACTTGACGTGTTCTTAAACAAAGATACTTGTGACTTGACTTGTTTTTAAACCAAATGACTTGTGACTTGACTTGTGACTGGACCTAATGACTTGTGACTTGACTTGTGACTGGACTTAATGACTTGTGACTTGACTTGGACTTGCAAAAAATGACTTGCTGCCACCTCTGGTAACAGCGAAAGTGTAGGGACTCGAAACCGACACTTTTATCAAAATGTACTGATATCAAAATGTACTGATATATGAGAAAACTAATACATCCCTATGATGAAATTGCAGCAGAACAAATAGTCAATGGAAAAAAAATGGACGCAGTAGGAATCGAACCAGAACTCTTGTAATCCATAGCTCATCTTGTTAACCCGACGCAACGGTAGGAGCTCGACTATTGTTTTAAACAAAACTTACTTACTTGAACGAATAAACATAATTTTCCATTTTAACTAGAACAGCAAATAAACGATGACTAGTTGACATGGATTGATTTTTCCACGTAATTTAGTTCATAATCTTTCATCCAATGTATGAGTACACCGAATTGCACTAGTCGGCGTGTAGTTTAGTTTTTTGGATGTGAGAGGTCTGATTTTGGCACGAAAGTTTTTTTTTCAGGTCAGGCAATTTATCATTATTTATCAACTTACATGCTTTAACCGTTTTACAAAGACCTTTTTGGGGTTAAGTTGTCTAAGAACTCATTGTATACCTAAAAAATTGCAAATTTTTGAATTTCTGCACGTTAGTTTCACGAAGGGTTTCGGAAGCGCGCCACTAGTGGAACTCTCAGGCTCTATTCCATTACCATGCAGATACAAATAGAAAACATTATACAACACCGGAATAAATCCCCGTCATCTGATTGGTGGATCGTTGATCACATGTCATGAATTATTCGTACCAACGCACAGCGCGCGAGTGGCGCGCAACGCGCAGTGCAATGGTAGTACTATTGCACTGTGATTAGTAGTACTATTGCACTGTCACTGTTGCCGATGGCGACGCTGTGGTGTTTACGTTTCACACAAATCAGTTGCGAAATGGCGGACTTATTGAACTTATTGAAGTGTTTGAGTTCTAAACTCATGGAAAAGAATTAAATTGAGACAAATTGAATATGATAGTTCTCAACCTATCGATCAGTTTGCGTAAATTAAATATGATAACTCTGAACTTGTCCAACTTGTAAACAATTTTAACTTGATTAAATTGGCTATTAAAATACAACCAATCAGATGACGAGGATTTATTCAGGTGTTATATAAAACAAATAATGAATGTTTCATGTTTTTGCAATGGTAAGAATAATTTCATTCGGTGACAGATGAAATGTTCCATTCCACGAGGACCTATTAGACCTATTTGTATACTGACCGATCACAAAATGTTTAATATTGTATAGCAGCATGCATTTTGTACATATAAAGCACTTCGCTAGGAAATTTATTTCGAAATAAAAGAAGCAGGATGTACATAGTAATTAAACTTAACTAAAATCAAAAGCGTACAAAACATTCAGGAAAAAATATTCTGTCGTATACTCATAAAGTATGGAATTAATCTTAATTCGTTTTTTAATACATTATTGAAGTAGAGATATGAATCTTTCTACATGCACCGAAGTTCAGGTTCTGATTCCGTTCAGCTGCACAAACAGGTACGAAGTCAAAAAGAAAAAGTCTTTGTACTCCAATCGGCAAAGTTCAGAAGTTATCAATTAAATAAACCGACCAAGATAATTATATTTATTGGGGAACCGCCAACAAAAGGCTAGATATCTCAGTTGGTAGAGCACCGGAACGCTTATCCGGAGGTCGCAGGGTCAAGTCTTGCTCCATTCAACTTCTTTGCTCAACTTTTCAATAGTTATATTTAGTTATACATGACAACTGTATCACGAGACACAATACATAGTGGGGATGTGTAGCGAAAAAGTCTGTTGTATTTTTTTCTTTCTATTTTATTCTTCTGTAAAGTTTGTTTTTGTCCATGTGTTGGCTTCTGAAAATGCCCCATATTTCCGTGCTCCAAATTCATGTCGTTGTTTTGTTTTTGTGTTCAATTAGTTCTTGATTATCTTTGATTTAAATACTTGTTCTGTAATTGTTTACTTTCCTTTGATTTTCACCAAAATGGAAATTTATGTCAAATTGAATTGATTGAAAATGTGTGCATTTTCCCCATCATCAAGTTCCGCCCTCAAAATGGGCAAGATCCAAGGTGGGTCCAACTCGTACAATGATGTTCAGCCCATTTAAAATGTAAATGCCAATTTTCAGGGTTTAACAACCAAAATGCACGATGCTATCCAAAATTGCTCCACACTGCTTATATTAACTACATATTAAAGCAATGCCCTATAATGGGTCGAAAATAAAAGGTATGCAAATGCTAACATATTTTCCTTTATGTTTAAATGTATTTGAGAAATAAATGAAACCTAGGTTTTCTGAAGTTTTACTCTGCAACCCCGTTTAAAGAAATAAAGACAAATGTACACATATAAAAAAAATAAAAAATAAAACGCCGCCTCCAAACTTGGCAAATTCAAGGCGGCTCCATCTAAAAAAAAAATATGCCAATTACAGCCCTGCATGGCAAATTTCTCGCCGTTATAAAAAAAATGCCATTGGGAATTGGGGGGGGGGGGGGAAGGGGTACCTAAGCAGCTCCACTAACAGTAAAAATAACCAAATTAAACTACAAAATATAATCGAATGCATTGTCCCACCAGCAGAAATGCTTACAATTAAGCAAAACCCTACAAAAAAACACTATTACATTAAGAATTTATAAAAAGAAATATTCACTAAATTTGAAATTGCATTTTTCGATTAGGCCCAGCAGATGAATAAGGGAATAATGCAAAATAGACTTGGTGTTACATTAATAGCCTTTGTTTCAAAATCACTTAACCGAATCCAACAAAAACTTCACACAAGAAAGACCATTGTATGGGCTCATCAATTCTATGAATGAATTTGATTTTCCCTTATAATTTAGGAGAATTCTGTACGCCCTTCAGAGGGACATATTTTTGGGACACCCTGTACAGAACGCGACTGCGGTCACAGCCAGCGCGAAAGAAAACGAAAAAGTGGAAAGATTATCCACGAATTCATGTTCTGCTAAATACCACGAAGGCTGCCTTGCCTTTAGGAAGCTACAGAAAGGCGAGACTGGAAGTCTTCACAAAGTGTCAACCTTTTTCAGAATAGTTTTTTTCACTTGATCCTTCAGGCAGTTAAACTGACAAATTTTGGATGGAAGAAACCCGAAAAATGATTTGGAAAAATTGCTGCTAACTTGGCTGCACGTAGCAACAATAATGAAGATCACTGCGACACCCTTTAAACCTGGTTCATACTTCATGCGAACGCAAATGCAAAGTGAATTTGACGTCATAAAACATTCGCTGCGAAATTTGCCCGAGTTGAAATATGTACAACTTTTACGAATTCGCAGCGCGAATTCTTGCCATGACGTCACAAAGTCGCGTTCGTATGAACCGGGCTTAACGCGCAACATAATGCGCGGCAAAAAGAAACGTCATCAACTTCAGGACAAAAGATGGAAAACATGTACTTGCATTCCCTTTGCAATTTCAAATCTTGCTCCACAAAAATGATTGCCATTCTCTTAGCAATTCAAAGTTGTCCAGTTTTTAATGAAACATCAAAGGTAAAAAAAAAATCCAATTATTTGCAGCCTCGGAATAACTCTGCTCTCAAATGGCAGGTTTACTCGATCCGCAAAACGAATGCGTACTAAAAATGGGAATCATGACTTTTGAAGCAAATGCAGAAAAGAGACCAAAATATAATTTACAAAATTCATTTAATTCGCCCAAATCAATCAATGGGTCAATGTGTTACAACAAGCGTTCTTAGTTAGTTTGCAACTTTAAACTTCATGCAGTAACCCCAAAGCATTATATACAGACAAAGCATTATAAATTACACATAAATCAGCAAAGCAGCAAATTATACAAACAGGCAAAATACAGTAAGGAAGAAGCCGGCAAAATAAAGTTAAAAAGCAAAAACAAAAAGGCAAATTGTGTCCGGCCCAATATATTTACCAATAAGGAACCAGTAGCATGAACAGGCTACTCCCAGCCAGACCCCACAACTGTATTAGCGCAACCGTCAAGCCAAGCATCTCCGCACCGAGCCATAGATCAGCCAAGTCACAGGTAGGTCGGCGTTGAACGCCGGGAAGTCAGCTACATCAGGCGGGCCACGACAGTCCAGGTCTCCGTCCGGTAGTACCGTCAGCCTCGGCCAAGATCCAGCGATGAGGGGGTACATAGCTCGGTAGGAACGGCCGGAGATGCTGGCTCAACGACGCGCTAATGAAATCGCATAATAATTGGTGTACATGGGCACCAACTGATAGCGAATAATAGCCAGTCAGTACTTATACAGGGTGGATAAAAAAACGAAACCGATAATTGTATTGCTTATTGGAATAGAAGTAGGGCACATGTGAATCAAAGGGACATATCCTCTGTTAAGAATGAATCTCCTTTTCAAAATGATACCCTGATCATGTAATTACTTTTACGGTTGACTGAGCAGTGACCAATTTTATGAAAGGGTCTATTTAGAGAGTTTTCATGGTGAAATTCACCCCCCCCCCCAATTGCCTTGATTGGCAACCTTAGCCTTACACTCCGTGACAAATGACACCACATAAGCCACAATTGAAAAGTGGCACAACGCTTTAAATAGATCTGTTCATAAGATTGGTCACTACTCAGTCAACCGTGAATGCAACGACATGATCAGCGTGTTACCCGCGCGTAGCCACCATGACAAACATTCATTAAATACCAACAATTCTAGTGTGGGATCAAACCGTACTGAAGGATTGCAGCATAAATCAGTTCGTAACACATTCCCCTCCATAACAAGTTTTAACGACAGAAAAAACATCCCTTTTTAAACATGTGGCACGCGAGTAAAGCCCTCAAAAGTTATTGTAAAGTTTTCACTTAATTATTAATCATTAATTAACATAGTTATTGGCACACATTTAATACTTATCATTTAAGTTATTGACATAATGTTAAATGAGATTCAAGCAATTTTTCAGAATTGCAAGCAGTGATATCCAGATTATTCTAGACCAGGAGTAAACCGCACTAAAGGATTACAGCATACGTGGGTTCGTAACAAGCTAATTAGCTCCCTGCTGTCATTCCCGTGGTTCGTATAATAGTTTTAGGAATGCAGACATTCAGATTGGTTAAGCAAATGCGTCATTAACTTTTTATTTACAAGAAGTTTTGTCAACGGTTAATGCAACAGTGAAGTCTTATAGCAAAATATTCCGCTTATGACGAACCTCATTTGTATTATTTAATTCATGCATGTAATAATATGTGTCTGTTATTGGTGCCCATCCTAGGTTTTTGAATATCTAAAAAAAGTATGGAAATGACGATATTAAATAGGGTTAATTTCATGTTAATGGTATGCTTGTTTGTCGTCTTGAAACAGCTAGATACTGTCTATCTTTCTATTCTATTTTGTCCAAATACATCAGAGTATAGAATCATGCAATGTGTATTCATAAAACATTGTGCAAAGAACTAAACGTAAACTATAACTACTAGAACTATAACTAAAAGAAACAAATGTACAAAATGATGATCCGAAATAAAAATGAAAAATTATACGTGCAGAAATAGTACAAACTGAAATGTCATTCAGTCTCACAGTACATTTTGATTGCGGCATTTTCAGATTCGGGAATCTGTCAGAAAAAGATATCAAGCTTTATAATTGTACAAGTTAAGGTACTGACTCTGTGCACATGGTTTATTCTACAATGCAGGCCCTGTATCTGATACGAGACAGGCGGCGGGGGGGAGTCTTCAAACCCAAAGTGGAACTTTATATATGCAAACGAGGAGTGCGAAGCCCTTTCGGGGCCCGCTGAAGAGCCCCTACAATTTTTGGATTCTAGATGCTCTGTGGTGCAATCTGAGGCATTTTCTGACCACTTTCCCCTAACTTTTTTAGCAAAACTTTACCAGCCAAAGGGAGGGGAGTCTTCAAATCTACAGATGATTGTTTTTCGCAATTTCAATTTCTTAGCAAAACTCGTCACCGAAACTCCCCAACCTCAGTACTACGTACTTGCCGAGTCACCTTCTAATGTTGTTTTCATCACCGAAAGGCATCAAGTCCAAATAGGAGCCATTGTTTTTAAAACATAAAATGTAGGCTATCAATACATACATTAAGACAAACCTATTACAAAACACACAATACCCACCCACTCCATGGCTGCAGTTACAAATAAAAAAACTGCACCGTTAGCAAATATCACTTCCAAATAGCCTAAGTACGTCTTTACTCCTGGTGTGAAAGTTCAGGCCCCACGCAAGTGTTCTGATCGTTGTTTTGTACTTCAAAGGTTTGCTTTGGGCTTATACAGTCAACACAAAAAAGTGAAGGAAAACAGAAAATTGACCATGCTCTGTGATTTCACTTTAACAGTTCAAAAGATCGGAAACATTTTCTAACCTCAACATGTTACATTTGTTTTTCTTCTATGTTGCTTACTTAAAACAACAAGAAAAGGATTTAAAGCAACTTAAACAATCATTTACCCATATTAAACAACACATTAAACAAAGAATTACATTTAGAGTCAAAATAAAATGTTCAACCAATTTGAAAATGTGTGCAGCTTAAACAATCATTTACACATATCAAGCAACACATTAAACAAAGAATTACATTTAGAGTCATCAAAAAAAAATGTTTAACCAATTTGAAAATGTACGTAAGTTTTACTATTAATTTCGTCAGATAGACATCACTCACAAAGTACATGAATTTAAAATGTGAAAGATCGCCAAAGACAATTTAAAGATCATTACAGGCCCAGGGACAGATTGTAAATGGCTTTCCAATTAGAATGTTTAAAACACAGTGATTTGAGAGGTACTTGTTTTGCATATGATTAATGGAATCTCTGACAGTCATACTATTAAAACTTAGTCACTTCGACAAACAAGGCATTACATTGATCATTGCAAACGTTTTGCGTTTTAAATTGATGAAAAAAGGCTTGTTTTGCAGTTAAATTTGAAAACATATTTCGTCTGAGAAAACTTTTACATTTAGCAATGCGTTCCCAGCTAGCACAGGGAGTTGGCCCAGGGCTGGCCCAATCCCGGCAGAACTCGGCAGGCAGGGCTGGTCCAGGCCTGGAATGCCACAACTGGCCCACCCCTGGCAAGCCCTGGGCCAAGCCTTGCCGCCCTTGGTGCGGGACCTGTCATTGCTCACCCGGGCCACCAGACTTGGGTTGGTCCATGGCTGGTTTACCGCCGGGCCAGACCTGGGCCAGGACTGGCTAGCCAATGGCAACCAGAACTGGCCCAGACCTGGCAGCAGGTTTGTCCAAGGCATGGTTCACCGCCGGTCCAGACCTGGGCCAGGACTGGCTAGCTAGTGGCAGCAAAAACTGGCCCAGACCTGGCAGCAGGCTTGTCCAAGGCTGGTTTACCTCTGGGCCAGACTTGGGCCAGGACTGGGTAAGTCAAACCAATTACGGCGTGGGGTTCGGGGCCCGCTTAAGGCCCCCGAAAAATTGTGGATTCTAGATGCTCTGTGGTGCAATCGGAGGCAATTTCTGACCACTTTAACCAATGGTTTTTCGATGAAAAGATAGTGTTATACTCATTGCCTGCCTTTTTTTGGGGGGGGGGGGGGCGCCATGGCCCCCATTGCCCCCCCCCCCCCGATCCGCCCCTGATGACAGTTAAGTTTGGCATTTTTTAACTTTGTTCTGGACAGCCTCTGTTTGTACAACGATTATTTTTGTAATGTTTGTTTGTCCAAAGATTTAAATTAAAAAAAATAGAAATAAAAACCCGTACATTTTTAAGGCCATTTTAATTTCTCTTGTGAGAGATAATAATTTCAATCTAATCTAATGTTATCTAATCTAATCACGGGCCATGTAAAAAATATCATTCTCCTCCTCGGAAGAAGTGGGAGTTCTCGCCGCTGCCATATCCTCCTTTTCAGGTTCCAGGTTCAAAGTGGCATCTGCCTGCCGGCTGCTGGAGTCCCCGATTTCTGGTGTTCCCTCTCCCTCTGGCCCCTCCCGGTAAGAAGGCGGGGTGTTCGCCGCTTCCATATCCTCCTTTTCAAGGTGCCGGTAAAAAGTGGCATTTGGTTGCGACTTCTTTACCTTGTTTTGCTTTGGCCAAGAGGATTTCAACTTCCTCACCAATCGCCCTGAAACACAAACACAAACACAAAACTGTCTTGTTCCATCATTATGGAGACCACGATCCTGTTGGACAATAATATTATTGTTAGTGACCACATTCCTGTTTTGCCCCAATTTCCAGAACAAAAAAAAACCTTCCTCACGAGGCTGAAAATCCATGTGAATTTAAAGCTCATCAGCAGAGGTTTGGCAAGACTAAGTCTTTATGTAGTTTGGGGAAAAAGTTATTATGCGCTCATCTTAAGGATATAATACAGCTCTATTTGTCATTATGCCCTAATAAATACCCAGTCACCTTATTTGCTTTAGAAAATGTTGTTTAAGTAAGCATAATAGAATCCTAAAACAGACTTAATAAAAAATATCATTTAAGGCGGAAACCGTTTGAAGATAAAAGTAAGATTTTATGTTATACTTTTTGCGTTGAATGTAACGTTATTGCACATGAATATATATACTGTACAGCATAAGACCCGTAAACATGGCGATTATACAAATGTTGAATGCTTCGAGTGGTGAAGTAAAACTAGCCTCCCGAGGTGATCCATGGACCATTCTATTTTCTCGAGGCGAAGCCGAGGGAAAATAGAATGGTCCATGGATCACCGAGGGAGGCTAGTTTTACTTCACCACGAGATAAAGCATTCAATATTTGTTTTATAATACTTCACCAACAGATTCTGCTTGATTTTAATATTTAAAATTATTTAAATCTGAACACAGTTGAAATAAACTTCAATTTCAATACAAAATTGGTGGAAAATGTATTTCTCTCTTAAAAACTACCCCTTCACAAAATGTTTGAACCCAAGTCTTCCGCGCGCTCTCTTTGGAATAATAAGCGCTACGCACAACGCGCAACGCGCACACCAGCATGCATTTGCACACAAATACCGCGCCGTGGAAATAGTACTTTGGTTGCTAATGGTATAGTACTTTGGTTGCTATGCGCATAGTATTTTTGGCCGTGCACAGAAAGATAGCAAAATTAGAAAGTAACATGTGACTCGCTCTCGGCCAATCAAGACACAGAACCTGTGGGTGAGGTGTTATAATGATTATTATCTTAAAGCAAACTTGAATCCTCGATCCTGATTGGTCGATCCATGGCAACAAGCCGTGCTACATATAACCATACCGCTCGGCCACAGTTCATACAACACTCCGCGTATTGTGCTATTCTAAGCCTACGTGACGCAATTAGTGCTGCACAATTCACTGTGAATTCAAAAGTTGCGCGAACAGCATGGTGTTCCAACTTTATTGTGCGTCAAGTTTGCTTGAAGATAAATTCGTTATCACGCTCGCGCTCGTGAAACACGGAAAATGTAGTGCGTCTGTGTCCCACATTCCACTCGGCCTTCGGCCTCGTGGTATGTGGGACACAGACGCACTGCATTATACTGTGTTCCACTCGCGCTCCGTTCATAATCTCTGAACTTTGGAAGGGTGTTGAAAATGTATACATGTGTAGCTAAAACATCATAACAACTGATGACTGGTTCCCAATCCCCCGTGCAGTTAAGTACGATTAAATGTCTATTCGTGCACGATGCTTTCAAAAGGTTTTTATGCGAAAAATGAGGATTTTTTTAATAAGCTACCGGTTTCCTTCTTACATTAAATCACCTGTGAAATGAAAATAATCTATCACCCCTTCCAATGGTACTACGACTAATCGGAGGTAAACCCGGCAAATTTTCCAAATGTGTTAACAAAACTGAAAAGCAAACGATGTTTTTCTGTTTCATTTCGTAAGGTTTTTGTTCATCAAAATATAAACATGTTTTTGTTTATAATTGAAATAGTTTTTAGCGCCGTTACCACACTGTAGAGACAATTTATAACTTTGTTCACACGTATGGTCTACTGAAAAAATTTCAGTTTCCTCAGCCGATTGACCTATCACCATTTGCAAGTCAGCCACGCCCCTTAGACAACCCTATAGAATGTAGTTAGTCTGGTTCCCATACCAAAAGATTCTGACTCTTCTTGATGAATCTTAGGTCAGGTAGTACTATGTAATTCATTGTATTACAAATTACGTCACGTGACTAAAACGAGAGGAATGTCCGATGTTTGCCGAGTTCATTTCGTCGACAATCGGATAGCACTCGAGTATTTCCGAGTATAATATAAGTTAAATTAACTGCTAATTGTTTATTAAAAAACTTTTTAAAATGAGTTGATAATTAATATTCATTGCTTTTCATTAAGAAAACTTGAAATTCAACGACGATTTTGTGTATGCATCAACAATACTCGGATCGTATGGGCGAACTTTTTGCTGCGTCATGGACTATTTTAAATTGAACGACCGTTACCGAGATTTTCCAAAACTTGGTCTTTATTCGGCTCCGCCAGCTAACAGTGCTATTTAGGTGCCTAATTTTGAAGTTTCGAGGTCAACATTAGTCAATGTTATCTTAAAGAAATATCGAACTGTATTTTCATAACTGTATGATATTACGAAGCAAGTGATTTACAGTATGTACTAATTTGATCCGAACATTAAAAGCTATAAGTGATAAAGCGAAATCGGAAACGAAGCCCAGCTTTGAAAAAGGGCCGTCAATGTCGTCATGTTTATTTTTAGCCACGGATCCTGCCTGACCTACAATTTGGACGTGAGCGTCGGGAATGATTGTCAGGTATAGGGAACCCGAATAGATTGAATCGCTGCTCCAAATGTACATGGACCCCGGCCCGGTCATTTAATAGTCTGAGTATCACCCGTTCTCCACGGAGCCCTATCCCTCCGGTCGAACGTCTGACATCTTCTGACATGCAAATGTAGGCAAGCCGCACGCCAGCCCATCGGAGTTGACTTTACTAATTCGTGACGTCATTTCATTCCCAAATCAGGACTAGTGTTGTGATTGATCAATTCGAATGCAGTGTTTTGTAATACAACAACAGCAGGGAGCGCATTTGTGTAACATGATACCGAACACCGTGCGCAGTGACAGTTTTTTTTTTATCCATGTCTATGACATGGGTGAATGACCGAAGACCAGATAGGCCTATAGAAAACGCACACTGATTGGTCAAAATTAAGGAAGTAAAAAGGCGGGGTCTTGCCTAATTAATCAGCAAATCTGTTCGCGCGTAATCTATTACATAGACATGTCATTCAACACACGATCGGTAAATATTGAACAGCAATATCTCTCTCTTTATTGATATTTGCCAGAGAATTTTGTCGAATTTTGCAAAAATCGAAGCTCATTACCTCTGAAATTGCAAATTTGTGGCCAGGCTATTGCCACTTCCCAATAGGCTACTTGCAGGCAAAATTACGTCTCCTGACGATGACTAGAGCAGGCTAGTCGAAACGTTGAGACCAAAGACAAGTTCGTTTAGAACTTACAGCAGGACTGTTCTTAACAGAACAAAAACTACTTAGCAAAGTTGATAATAAGCAGGACAAGTTCTTTTCAGAACTAATATCTTCTAAGCAGAAGTTATTACCACATGGTGTTACCGCAAACCGAAACGATACCGATACCCCACCATGCAAAGCCTCAAATCTTATAACATTACTGTTGTGCTTTTAAATTAAAGAGGCGGGATTCAGACCCATTAACGCCAATGTGCACACATTCTTTCCGTGTAATGTATGGCAGATTCACCGCTAGTTACCATACCCCATATTTTAAGTATGAAGGACAATGGGGTCGGGGAACGGGACGCGTAATTTTTACACAGCTTGTGCGTACTGTCAGTACCGTTACCGTTCCCAAGAAAAGACGAAAAAAACCCGCTTGTTTACATCGGACATGACGGAGTACGAATACCTTTTTCGTGACGTTTTCAGTGTACGCTATAGGGGCCTACACGTTGTGTGTCTCGAAACAGCGCGCAGTGACAAATCACCAATGCAAAAAATGTAATTTCTTCAACGTCCGCAAAAGGCGAACACTTTACGCGTACGAATGAAATCACAACTAGCAACCAAACAGCTCGAATTTATGGGGTCGCAAAAGTGGACCCCGAAATTCAATCTCGCACGCATAATACAGGAATAACACAAAAACGCCCAGTTTTGAAAGGATAGTTTGGTGGATGTTTATATCCTACTTTTAAATGTTATTCCTGATTATGATCATTTCGTTCAAAGCGCGTTCTGTAGCCCAATTGGGCTGTTCCAGGACCTAGTGTCCCTTTAAGTTGTTTGCGTATTTTCTACGTGCGCGTTGGATGTAGAATACACTATTAAAATTCAATCCATCTCATCTTATTATATTCTACAAACACGCACATGAATGCAGAATGTCTGCGCCCACGACGGCTTCAAACATAGATATAGAATAAAAAGACTCAACCTCGTTCCCCATGGGTACGATCGTGCTGCGCCATGTTGTTTTCCCATCATCCCTTGCGCGATCTTAACCCCTGGAATTGTGTAATTTAAATGTGTCAAAGTATGGCACATTATAATTAGGCTGCAGTTTATCCGTTTTACGTGCCGACGCCATCTTTAAAATGTTAAAGTTGTGATTTTGAAAAATCAATCCTTTCAAACAAAACGTTTGGACGTTGCGTTATTTAGCAAAGATTTGTATTAAATGTACATACCCCTTTCGTCCCTTTACAACCAAAGATACAGGGTTTTTTTTAGCGTAAAACGAGGCTGTCAAAATCCATATTGTACAGGCATCGCGACTTTTGAATAACAAGATTTTTTTCTTACGTTACGTTCCGTGCAAAGCACGCGAGCGCATTATGGGCGCGCCCGGCGTGCAATCTTCGAAATGCGCGCGCAGTACGCTGTGAATAGACAATCAGCGTCATTTACGTCATCATCACGGCCAGGGGTTAGTTTAAGGAACGCGTACGCGCCCATGGAGTCGAGGCTGAAAAAGACTAGATCTGCAGCGCGTCCACACGCGCCCATTGACTGTGCGATAAATCTCCGCCATTTTTGTTGTCTCTCTTGGACGCGCAACAAATCAAAGTAAAGTAATGGAGCTAAATGTATCCTTCCTCCAGCACGTGACCAAGCTCAACACGCGTGAGGCTAGAAATGCGCACCGAGTATTTACGCGATGCATACACGCACGCTTACACGTTTGTGTGCCGCTTTTCATTTCGGCTATGCAATAATCACTTTATTTTCTGCAAAATAAACCTGTTTTAGGACAACCAAAGCTAGGTAGGCCCCAGTCATAATCATAAGCATTCATGTGCAAGAGATACTGATTGAAATAAACAACAAGAGTAGACTGGTGTTAAACAAAATGGGAGCGGTGTTATCTATGCTCTTGTGTTTTTATTAGCATTGAAGGTCTCAAATACAGTAACAGAAATAAACTCGCATTGTGCGCGTCAACGGCGTTGCACATCGTCACGTCTAGCGCGCAATTTGTATCTGTCCTCCTGCACGTGACCCCCCATGCAAGGCCGCGCGTTGGTCGAGAGCCCGTCAAGTGGCTGGCCTTAAACGGATGAAAAAGACATGGCAAGATGGTCTTCAACACTTTTTCAGTGTCACAATAAAACGTGGACTCCTAAAAATTCAGTGCCTCTTACCGTTTCATTGGTTGAACATTCATAATCCTCACGTAGGCATGCGCAGCACTCCCAGCGCGCCCGTCGTGCAATCTTCGAAATGCTCACGCAGTACGCTGGGAATAGCTTATCAGCGTCATTTACGTCATCATCACAGCCAGGGGTTAGTGTAAGGAACGAGCACGCGCCCCTGGAGTCGAGGCTGGTGACTGGTGTATGGATATCCGCTATCCAGTCTTTAAATAGAGATCAGTGGTCAACCTCGTTCCCCATGGGTACGATCGCGCTGCGCCATGTTGTTTCCCATCATGCCTTGCGCGGTCTTAACCCCTGGAATTGTGTAATTTAAAAGTGTCAAAATGTGTCACATTATAATTAGAGCTGCAGTGTATCCGTTTTACGTGCTGACGTCATCTTTAAAATGTTTACAGTTGTAATTTTGATGAATCAATCCTTCAAACATATCGTTTGGACGTTGCGTTTTTTAACAAAGATTTGATAAATTTACGTACCCCTTTCGTGCCTTTATACGGAGCCCCTAAAGGGACATCCAATTTTTTTTTTTATCTCGTGCGCACGACATATATCTCGTGCGCACGACATAATTTATCTCGTGCGCACGACATATATCTCGTGCGCACGACATAATTTATCTCGTGCGCACGACATATATCTCGTGCGCACGACATATATCTCGTGCGCACGACATAATTTATCTCGTGCGCACGACATATATCTCGTGCGCACGACATAATTTATCTCGTGCGCACGACATATATCTCGTGCGCACGACATAATTTATCTCGTGCGCACGACTTATATCTCGTGCGCACGACATAATCTCCCGGTTGCTTTGACAGAAGTACGTACACAGAAAGGTGTAACTTGTGTAATCCTAAGTGGCGTGGAAAGTCTAGACAGCATTTTCAGTGACTAAACAGGTAGTACGTGACCTAGGCCTATATCGCATTGAATTAAGTGTCATTCTGTTACTTTATCGTACATGGTTGAACATGGCACGTTAATTAAAGTTGTTCTGGTAATCCGTCTTGTCTAAAACTGAGCTCACTCAGTGTATTGGTAACAGACATGATGTCTAGAGTGTATGCATGTAATGAAATACGTATTAATCTCCTTTCAGGCTGCAGACAATGGATGCTGTCAACAACCTGAGAGATGAAGCCATCAAGCTGTACTTTGAAATGGGCCTTCTGTACAAAGATATTGTACAGATATTGGCGCTGGAGCATGGCATTATTTTATCACTACGACACCTCAAACGAATTCTAAGAAAACTTGGTCTGTTCCGCAGAAAATATTACTCCAACATTACAGATGTTGTCGAATTTATTCATGATCAAATCCAAATTTCTGGTAAACTTCATGGATACAGATGGATGTCCGAGAAATGCCACTTGCATAACTTACAATGTAAAAAGGAAGATGTGCGAATGATACTTCAAATTCTTGATCCTGAAGGCAACACACAAAGAAGAAAACGAAGGTTGCTGCGTCGCTCGTACTATGCCAAAGGTCCAAACTTCATCTGGCACATAGATAGCTATGACAAACTTAGGAGATATGGCATCTGCATCAACGGATGCGTCGACGGCTTCTCACGACGAATCGTTTTGATGAATGCGTACAACACTTCTTCAGATCCACAGCTGATTGGGGGTTACTACATGGAAGCTGTAGAATCCCTTTCTGGATGTCCAAGGTTCGTCCGGGGTGATCTTGGTACTGAGAATGGCCATGTGAAGCATATCCAGACATTTCTACAGATGGATGATGAAAACGATGAAGAGACAGGTCACAGCTACCTGGAGGGACCGAGTACAGCAAATCAAAGGATCGAATACATGTGGTCATTTTTGCGACGAGAATGCACCGACTATTGGATTTGTCTCTTTCAGGGTATGATAGATGAGGGCGAATTTGTTGGGGACTTCCTTGATGTCAATCTCGTACAGTTCTGCTTTATGCATCTTATTCAGGTGGGTATGTGAAATTAAAATGTGCATGCGTGGAGGTACTTAACCTATAAGGTCGATGACTCTAAAACCTGCTTCGATGTTTTTGAAAATTGCGAGTTGAAAAAGATTCCCTATTATTTTAAAGTTGAATATATAATTTATCGAATTGTACTTGTTTTTAGCTTTCCAATAAGTTATCACTATATAGCAAAGCTTGGTCCACGAGGAGTCAAATTAATTTCAATTTGGTAATTGTAGCGTCCCACCGGAGATGCAAATTAGAAAACCAGGGACTTGTATGCGCATGTAGGCCTATTAACTATTTTCAAGATAGGTGGCATGCGCTCGGTACCCCCAGGGGATATCAACGCGGCAGCAGTATAAAAAGGGCAATCACCAGACTGTAAACTTGACCCCTTGCACTATGAGGTCCCTGTTTCGAGCCCCGGCTTGGTCCATGGACTTTAAGTCCATTTGTTTTCCATTCCGTACTCGCTCTCGTTGGTTTTCTCCAGGTGCTCCGGTTTCCTCCTGTCTCTAAAACTGGACCTTCTTCCTATTACCCATTCACTGCATTCCCACTGTGCACCAACATTTTCTTTGTATAACATAGGCTTGGAATTGGTCACAGTGTTTTTTAATTTAATTTTATTAGTGCCGTTGCTGCAATGAGGTTATGGTTTATTGTCTGTTCACAGGCGGAGTTGGATGAAGTTGTCAACACGTGGAATCGTCACCTAATCCGACCATCAAGGAACGCTCGCGTACCCTTCGGTCGTCCAAACGTGATGTACTTCTTGCCTACACTCTACGACACTACAGATTGCATTTGCAATGTGTCTTCAGTGAGAGTTGATATCGCCAAAGATGAATGCAGATATAGAGAACGGATCCCCTGTGATGAAGACGTGCATGAACTCTGCTGTTCAGTTATGGCTGAAAATGGATACGAATTTCCCAAATGTCCAGAGTCTGCAGTAAATTTATACACTAATCTAAGAAGAACAATTTCTGCTGTTCTAATGTAGTTACTCCACAGGACAGAGTAGCGATAAACTGACTGAATCAGTGCGAGCGTATTTGACTGTAAACGGTCATTACCAAATGAAGCATAATGCTGTCACCGAAAGTACACCTTGTTACATTTTCAGGCTGTAGAAATGGACTTGTTAATTTAATAATCTTCTAATAAAGGAATCCCATCGATGCTGGTTTGTTTTTGTGTTCTAAGTTCAAAATGTAGGTGTAGTTTCCTGTTTATTTTATCAACTTCGATTCAATGTGATCTAAACCTTTTAAACTACAGCAACTAGCACAGCAGCTGAATTATATGGCATAATATTTCACCTTTTGGGGAAATTATGAAACTTGGCAAACTTGTAGGGGACCGGCCATGTTAGGTCCTAATCGAAAAATGATCCTACTGGGTCCCTGACATGCGTGCCACGTTTCGTAATTCTTCAAAAAATATTTTGGACTTAGCTGCTAGACAAAATATGGAAACACGTACCTACTCTCCCTGTGGTTATCATGGATGTTTATATAGTTTCCACGTTTTTACCCACGACTTTTCTTTCACATTCAAAAGACCTTTTCTTACCATCCTATTGGGGTAATGTTGTTATACCAGAATAAGTAAGTTAATGTGGGGTGGCTGCAAATAACTTTGTCAAATTATCTTCCGTTAATAAAAGCTAAGGCTGGATTCAAAATCTGAAAGTTTTTCTATTTATTTTGTTATCAGAAAGTATAAAGGGGTTAATAGTTTTAAAGCTGAAAGTTATTACAAATCAGATAATCAACTGGCCATCGAAATATGTGTACATCTGATATGTTTTCATTGCAAGAAATGCAAATTTAAAAGTGAAACCAATAAAGACAAAGAAACAGGAAGAAATACATGTGGGATCCTTTTTTTCAAAAACGTCAACACATTTAATGCCTTGTAACATGACAAAGTATCAAACACTGCATGTTTTTTGACATACATAAACTGATTGGAAACACATTGTTTTAATATCGGCAAAAGAAGTTGAAACCGGCAAGTATCTGTATCAAAACCCATGAAATAGCTATTGAGAGATTGGTTGGCAACATTTTTGGCTTCGGCAAGAGATATTTGGTTGATATTGCAGGACTACTCATATACCAAGTAACAATGCTACATTGAGTTTTGTTGGCAACATCATTTGGCTTAGCTTAGGAAAGCTTTTTTAGTATCTCGCAAAATTATTCTGCACTTACAGGATAAAAGTAGAAACTTCCATCATGGCAATTTATATGGCAACATCACGTGGCTTTGTAAATCTCAGCTATATGTCTTGAACAACAAAATCCTCAATACCTCCCTTCCGGTTTTTCCCTTTCGGAAAAAAATGTATCGCATATTCTCTCAAAACTGTTACAGTTGTGTTCTTCTTCACAACCACAGAAAGTGTTCCACCCCCCATTGGTGTTCGCACTTGCTTGTACTCTTTGAGATCGTAGTTGTAGTCCAACCATCCCAGCTCTATCCGTCGGCTATCTTTCTGGGCGTTTTTGTTTTTCGTTGTTTTGGTCCCTCCAAAATTCCCAATTTTGTCCTTCAATCTGTCAATCAGTCTAGTTTGTTTGCTTTCGGATTCACTTTGTTCACCCTTCGATGCATCCGTGGTCGACTTCATGGCCTGACGTTTTGAGAACGCTGTCACAGCAATACGATCTCCGTACTTCGGTAAGTACTTTGCAAGATCCTCCTCCTTCATGACCATAATAACACCACAGTCAATCTGTATTGTCAAACAAAACCAAAATGGCTATTACATGTAGCTATTAATTCTACACTATGAAAGTCAGTGGCTCTGACTCAAACTTTGTTTTTCACAATAACAAAAAAAAAACATCATACATGTATATACAAGGTGTCACAGTGTTCTGGTGGTACCGGTAAGGGTACTCATACAGACACCAGTCCGCCATGACTGACAAAAATGATGACATTGCTCTATTTGACCTAATTATAAGTAGCACACCACATGCTTTCAATTTGTAGTCAGTAATTAGCACCCGTATGGAATCTCTCTTTTTTGCAAATTAAGTTAAGATGCAAAAACACTGCTGAAAAAGGGGTTCATTGGGATGACTGCAATGTTTCAGGAACTTCTTGTTGGCTTTTACATAAGTAATATCTTGAGGAATTTTTGTTATTGTCAATTCCACGTTCTGACTTTGAAAAAGGGTCATCCTAGTCGTAAGCGTCCCACAATTCGACTGTCTTAAGTACCTCAGGCGCATATTAGGTCAATTTATTGTATGATGTTAAAGAAAGTACTGGGCTGGCATTTAGAAACAGACTGAATCTATACCTTTTCTTCCTCCATCTTCTTTACAGTGTCCTCTGGGATGTTTCGTGACACTAGAAAATCCCGTAAATGTTCATCCATGCTGAAACTGAAGCCATAAGAGAAATAATATTGAAAATTGTACTTTTAACAACAAATTCAACAATTGAAACATTAGGAATGGACCATAATGAGCAGATAAAAAAATGCATCCATTGGTTGTACTGATTAAATCTGCATCTTTGACACAGTGGACTCATACCCGAGCACTAGTCCAAAAAATTGGGACTCTCATCAGTGGGCCTAATGTGTATGATGAGAGTCCAGGTTGCAACATTTATCCCAGGGAGCTGGGTGTGTGAGCATGAGAGAAGCTGCAAATGCGGGAGTCACAATTGTCTAATGCGTGTGACTTGGTAGGTCTGTTGCTCGATCAGCTCAGTCTATTGTTTTCCAGCAACATGTGAACCTTTTTGTGCATTTATTGTATAAGAATTTCAAAATGTGTCCTCTACTAAGGTCCTACACAAGGCCTATACAAGAATTGGAAAGATTTCCATATGCTACTTTCACTTACATGTATTTTCCTCTATATTGACTTACATAAGCAACCACCTAGAAACAATTACAGGTCATCCAAGTCAATATGAGGAAAGATATCCATACACGACTGTCACTTGAAGCATGTGTCCAAATAAAACCTGTCTGAAAAATTATCAGTACAGTAGGCCTGAGTGTTTCCCAAGAAAATGCTTCAAGATTTCCAATCCCAAATTTGAATTTTAGGGCACGCAAATGCATTTCTTATATCTGTTTGGTCACCCGGTTATGGAAATCATAACGCCGTAACCAACAATAGCCACGGTGTTTGAAGAAATTTGATGGCTGAAAAGGAGCAAGTATCATAGTTGGCCCCATCCTGCAATAAATGTTGTAGGCCTAACCTGACTCCACTTATCTGAAAAATTCACACTTTTGGTTCTTAACTTGCCCATCACAGAGTCCACTTGCATGTGAGCAGTGTGAACTGTGAAGTTTGTGGGGAAAGTCGAGTCTTTCACATAGTGCTGCTCACATGCAAGTGGACTGTACGAAGAACAAGTTAATAGACAAAAATTTGTTATTTTCGGTTTAGAAAGTGATTTCCCCCTGATCCTTCTTCATTTTGAGCACCCTGGGTAATTAGGTTAGGTTACGGCCGGCCAAAACCATGATAACGGCCACGCAATTCAGACTACCACGACGACTAGTAGTAGTAGCCTAGCGTTAGTGGGCCTAGCTGCCATTGCTGCGATGCGATACCCATATGCAATGCATCAACAATACATGTACATGTATTTACTACACACTCACAGCCCTCCGTGTGTGGAGAACAGATGAAGGCCCTCTGAACATAATATAATAATTAGGCCTATGTACAGTTATAATAAAAACTCACAGTTACACACTTGACTTCACAGTATCGGGATTCAGTACTGAGAACCAGAGCAGAGCAATTCGTGCATTCCAGAATAGCTGCAACCATGACCATGCAGCGACCGTCCCGTTACTACTGTACGTACTGGGCCTACTACACACACGTGCATGACATGCGTGTATTATGTCGTGCGCACGAGATATATGTCGTGCGCACGAGATAAATTATGTCGTGCGCACGAGATATATGTCGTGCGCACGAGATAAATTATGTCGTGCGCACGAGATATATGTCGTGCGCACGAGATAAATTATGTCGTTCGCACGAGATATATCTCGTGCGCACGAGATAAATTATGTCGTGCGCACGAGATATATCTCGTGCGCACGAGATAAATTATGTCGTGCGCACGAGATATATGTCGTGCGCACGAGATAAAAAAAATATTTTGGATGTCCCTTTAGGGGCTCCGTACCTTTACAACCACAGATACAGGATTTTTTTAAGCGAAAAATGCATTCGTACGTGACATACGTGCAAAGCACGCGAGCGCATTATGGGCGCGCCCGGCGCAATACGCAATGGATGAACCGGAAAGCAGTGCAGGAACTTGTGCACGGAGCTCATCCACAGACATTATTAACGCATAGACCCGTACCGCAATCGAAAAATAACTTTTTTACTACCGAGAGGCGTACGAGCCAGACATCACGTGACAAACGCAACGCTTTAAACGTGAACATGCACTTTGCGCTTGGATAGGTCACGTGCTGAAGGAAAGATAATTTAGCTGTATTTATAAATATACGTTATGTTTTCGCACGTCTATGAGAGACCACACAATTAATATCTCACATCAATCGCACAGTGTGTAGGTGTGTATGCCATTATCTATGGCACTACGTCTCATGCCCCTCCCACCTGGCTCTCCCAACTTCCCCTTTGTAAGATAATTTCTCTCACTTACCCCACATTGGCACTTCATGTAGTTGATCAGAGTGGTGATTGAAGTACCGAAGTTCGTTGACCAAATGTTCGCAGTTGTTACTCAAAACACTGTACTTCGTTGAGCCTTGGAGAGTTTGTGTAGCAAGTCGATGGGCGATAACTTCGAGGATTTCGTGCTGTTTCAACGGATGCCATCGACCTTGATCGTCTCGGCTGTTGTTGATCCTTACACTGTCGTTTCCGATTGGTTTCTCGACCGACTCAAAACTATAGGATGGTTGGTCTCCCGCCGAAGACCCGCTACCGGAGACTTTTCCCATCGAAACTGCACTCGAATTTCCTCCGGTGGTAAAGTGAAGAATCAGCAAGGTGTCTCCCAGTTTTCCGATACAGATGCCCCAGTGTCTGTATACCTTGAGGTACCTTTTGAATTCCAACCTGTCACCCACGCGCAATACCTTCTCCAACTCATTGATTTGGGTCTTGTCAAACCAATCGCTGCGCCTTCCAACGTTGTCTTCGGTCTTTCCGTCCAAACCTTGTCCGGCTAAGCCTGGTTAACGACATAAAAATTATCCCCCAAAAATCAAGTACCGGTATATCATTTGAGGATCAGACGTTCCCGATCCACACTACACACGTCTGATTTGTCTGAAAATGCAAATATCATTTATTATGTGACTCTACGTACCAGCCAGTCGAAACTAATGAGTGGTCGATAGTTTTCAAAATTCTTCAGTCTACATCGTGTTGCCGAAGAAATGATGGAAAGCGCCCAGTAAGAATTTAGAGGGCAATGGGCTGTGTGACGCCGTCTTGTTGTCCATCATCTGTACGCATGGTTATCGCTATGCAGGCGTCTAATCCATGAACTATAGCAATTATATAGACCCAATTCTTTCCCCGACTGATAAGTTGTTGGAATTGCTGTTTCTTTTCAAGTCGTTTCAATTGGGAGCTAGGGAGCTGTGTCTTCCAGGGAATATACCTTCGTGAGTGTCGCAATCCGTAACAAGCAAACATCTTTTTGTTACATTATACAGACACTTTTGAAAGATAAAGAAAAAGATAAAAATATAAAACATATAATTTTTGTGTATCTTATCTTTCGTAAGTATCGGAACGATGTAACTAAAAGATGTTCGATTGATCGAATAACATTTTTGTTTTGGAAAATTAGACATTTTGAAACAACGTGCTTCGGTGAGTGAACAATTCCGGAAAGTACATCTTTAATACATGCCCACAGTATAATAGCAGACTAAGCTTGTTAGGGACTTCATCACCAAGATTTTTTTTTTGAAATATGTGTAAGGCCTAAAGGTCCTTTAACCTGATTTTTCTGGAGAAAAATATTTTGTGCAATTATCTACTCCTCTTAAATGTATGAAAACAGCTTGACATGCCTTTTTGGTTAATCTCATTGAAAAGTGCATTTCTTAAACATTAAGACATTTCCATTTCAGACATTTTTGCTCTGATGTCGATTTAGGGAGATACTGCGCAGTGTAGGGGTTTTGTTTATTGAAAACAATTCGCGAGATAATATGCTCATTGGCCTACTGTAATGCACTAAAACAACGAACCAACAACGAAAAGAGAATTTACATCAGAGTATCCGACATTCTGGTAATTTTTGTGTGTGCAGAAATAGATGTGACATCGAGGTTTTGTGCCTGAAATTACATCACACTTTTGCTCATGAATATGCACAATTCATTAGCATATAAACAAAAAAGGCACCAAAATGTCCCTAGAACTGGAAAAAATGAAAACGACGTTATATTGGACACAAAATGCTCTTACAGGGACTGCATTAATGAAATCTCAGCGAACTAAAAACCTTGTATGAATCTGAACCCTGGTCCGGAGAGGCGAAATATGTTGTGACGTCATCGTGACGTCATGGTGTACGGTATGACATTACCAGCGATTTAAGGGTACAATTTGACAAAAGTGATTGAACTATATCACTTGAAATATTGATACAGTATCTTAAGTTTTTCGTAAAATTGTAGACGGTGCCTTGTGCAGCATTTCTTATTCCCGGGCACAAAATCGCTTGAACTTCACTTCAGGTGTTAGTTACCGGAAGTGCAAAAGAAATTGAATCTTACTCGAAAACAGTAGCATTGGACTACAGACAAATTCATAATGGAATTGTTACGTGAGGAATGCCTAATACACCCAAAACAAATAATTTTGACGTCATACCCGAAAGAACTCCCTCTAGCGGAACATCAAAAAGATTGTAGCCTTTTCAAACTTTAAAACCCTCAATCAAAATTCTACCAAATTCTACCAATTTGAATGGCTTCATTATCACGACGTCATCAGGCCGGAACTTACTTTGGAGAGAATTTAACAATGATTCTTTTTGTTTTGAATATAAATCCATTATTCCATCCCTGTCTCATGACTTCGTTCCTATAGGGGAGCGGGTTTTTGGTCGACTTAAATCCCCCATCCAACACACACCTACATCATACATCATTAGCTTAACATGTCTACTTTCAGATAAGGCATAATGTGGAGCTTAGGCATTGGTAGAAATACCATTTTGGTATGAAAGTAACAGCTTTGGTCAAAAATATGATTTTAAAAATTTCGTATTAAATTGATCTGTTGGACCAGCCTGAACCATCGAGGCGAGTTAAGATTGCAAAATGTTCAGTAACTTTAGGCAATATTGAGTGAAAATGTGCATTTTCCTCAAAATCGTTTTTGTAAGAGCAACACTAAGGTAAAATGTTTGTTATTTGTCAATTGCTCAAAACTACACACACCTACATCATACATCATTAGAAAGCTTAATATGTCTGCTTTAAGAATTGGCATGATTCTCCCTAGTTGGGAGAAATGTGTTTTTTGGCCCATTTTTGTCTAAAAGTCTCATTTAGGTCAAATATGTGATTTTTAGATATTGGTGTTTTTTATATTTGTGAGATCAGCCTCATCCACGAGGGTAATTTTTGGACAAAATTGAGTTTCCATAAGTTCATCATTACCCTATTAAGATTGCAAAATAAACACTAACTATTGGCAGTACTGAGTGCAAATGTGAATTTTTCTTACAACCGTATATTTCTATAATTACTCTAGTGTGAAGCTGCAAATTTCGGCCAAGTGTATTTTCTGGCCAGTTTTGTCAACAAGTAGTTCGCAGACCGCATGTGATGAACCCGCTAACAATAAAGGAACACCAACATGCAATTAAGTTACGTGAAAACCGATCACATTTTGTAGACAAAGAAAACTTGAAGTATATTTTAACAATGACCTTAAATGACCCATGTGTGACCTTTGACCTCGGTAATCTGATGAAATATTCTGTCTTTTTATCCAAGGGCATTGTTTCCAAGTTGCACAAAAAAGCCATTAAAAGCATGAGGAAGTTGACATCCTTTTCAAAAACTGAACCAAAATTTTAGGAATTGCATCATAATCGACCTCATTTTACATGTGATTTATGACCTTTGACCTTAAATATATTCTACATTATCTTCAATACCCTTCAAGTTCTGCTTTGCCACTAACTACTTTATTACTGCATTTATTGGCACCTTTCTTCGTTTTTTGCTGGTATGGAGAGATCTGCAAAGCGCTTACAAGGTAGCTCCCTTGGCCTTCAGAATATTCAAAACCTTCTTGCCAAACCTAAAATGGGGAAGACATCATATCCGATCAGTGAACAGCAGGAAGAATAAGGCCAGAAGTTAGAATCCAGTGATTCCATTCTGGGAAAGTAGTTGACTGCAAAAAACCGTGTGTCTAGGGACTTGATGATCACATATCCTTCCACTCCTTGGTACGTCTTCTTCTGTCTTGTGAACAAAACAGACTTGCCACATCTTTAACACTGCTACAAGTGATTGAGTTTTTCATATTTATATCAGAGGAACCTCCTGCACTGATAAGAGTTCACGCTAGAAAAAAAATCATATTCTTGTCAAAAAAATGCACTCATCAGTTCCATCTCATGCCTAAATTAAACATTTGAGCAGTTCTAATTTTATTTAGATTTTAGAAATACGATTTTGAAAAAAACACTTTGACTCAATAGTGTCTATAGTTACTGTACATTTTGTAACCTCAAGATGCCTGTTGTGAAGTTATGGGAGGTCATATACAGTTTCCTGTAAAACTTGCCTCCATGGATGGGACTTGCTCTATAGATGTCTACAATTATTAAATCAAATGGCCAGTAAATACACTCAGCCATACTCAAGTTATTGTGCAAATGATCTATCATCCATTTTCAAATTTACTTTGCTCACAAAAAGGCATAATATTGCTAAAAACAAATTTCACTGGTTGTTTTGCCTTTAGGAATTAATGGAGCCTCAGTTTGGTCTAAAACTTGCCTTCGTGGATAAGGATTTTCCCACAGATATACAAAAATAGCAATATCTTAAAAATCCTATTGTGGGCCAAAAAATGAGTATTTTTGACAAAAATGTCCCAACAATACGTTCGGCCGAACTTTGCAGCTTTACAGAATGTACCATTATGAATGTGAATGATCTATCTACTATTTTCACATTCATAAAAGTTAAAAAACGGGCATGAGTTTAGCAAATAAAACAAAGTTTATCTTCATAGTGCTTTCATAAACACAACTGTGATATAAGTGCACAATTCCACTAAAGACTGCCTATAGTTACTGTACATTTTGTAATCTCAATATGGTAATTGTAAATTAATGGAACATCAATTTGTTAAACAAATTGTCTCCGTGGATGGGGTTGGTCTTATAGATATAAAAATACCAAATTCTTAAAAATCATAATTTGACCCAACATGATCATTTTAAACCATCAAGGGTAAGAAACACATTCCTCCCAACTTGAAAGCTCCACATTATACCTAGTCTTAAGGTAGACATATTGAGCTTTCCAATGATGTATGATGTAGGCGTGTGCGGTGTTTGGCAATTGACAAATAACAAACATTGTACCTTAGTGTTGCTCTTAAAAAACCCCACGATTTTGAGAAACATGCACATTTTCACTCAATATTGCCTATAGTTACTGTACATTTTGTAATCTTAATATGGTAATTGTAAATTTAAGGAACGTCAATTTGGTTTAAAACTTGTCTCAATGGTTCAGGCTGGTCCCATTGGTTTATAAAATACCAAATTTGTAAAATCACACTTTTAACCAAACATGTGACTATAAACCAAAATAAAATATTAAAAAACCATTACATTTCGCGTAATTTTTACAGCTCCACATTATGCCTAATATGAAAGTCAACATAATAGGCTTTCTTATGATGTATAATGCAGGTGTGTTTGGCGTTGGGAAATTGACAAATAACCCAAATTGTACCCTTGTTTTACTCGTAGAAAAACGATTTTGAGAAAAATGCACATTTTCACTTAATATTGCCTATAGTTACTGTACATTTTGTAATCTTTAGATGCTAGTATGAGTATATGGAACGTCAATTTGGTCTCAAACTTGCCTCGATGGTTGAGGCTGATTCAACACAGATAAAAGATATCAAATTTTAAAACTCATATTTTGACCAAAAATGTATCTTTTAGACCCAAATAAGCCAAAAAAGACACATTTCTCCCAATTTCCAAGCTCCACATCATGCCTACTGTAAAAATAGACATATTAAGCTTTATAGTGATGTATGGTGTACGTGTATGTATCTTGGGGCATTTAAACTCCTGAAATAAGCCTCCTTTCAAAGGTTCGCCGCTCGCCTACTTGCCAAAATAATGACATCTGTTACACTTAATGTTGACCTTTTGCTTCTAAATACGTCATCGAACTGGTTGTTGGGTATTAGTATTATATACACTTATAATTTCCATACTTCCATGTGTTATTTTTCTTAATGATAAACAAGTTTCTTCATTTTGCTGAATTAAATCGTTCCCTTCACTTTTTGGACTGATGAAGTCATCAAACCAGAAAAAAACGTGTACGTGTACAAAAAATGTAGTACTGAAATTAATCATACCCTAAGCCCCCCCCCCCCCAGAAAGTATCCGGTTTCTGGCATGGAGCTTTCCCAAAAAGTGGTGCGACGACGTGGCTTTTTTTTTTACCTGATTTTTTTGCTTCAAATGTCGGCTGACGACTGCAAATGGTGCCCCACTAAACTTAGTGCAAATATATGGGAGTCCAGAGAGGCCACGAAAAGCTTATTCTCGACCATAACCCAATCTAAAAACACGTTAAATTTGTGCAGCAGCCGGATTCCAGTCAAACCAGTGAGTTTGGCGGTTTTGAGACATCATCTTTCATTGAAAAAAAAAAACTTTTTCATTTTGCCGACGCGCATGGCAAGGCGACGCGCGCGCATACCAGAAACCGGAGACTTTTTTTTTGCCTAAGAGATGCATTTTTTAAGTCAAACCAATTGGTTGAACTGGAAAGGTTAAAGTTCGTGATTGTTCTGACATAACAATATTTGTAACTTTAACTGGGAAGTGTCTAATGAAATAGTTGTCTGCCTTACCACTCTGCGTTTGACAAACGCGAACCGCTAGTTATTTATTATGTTTATATCAATGGCCATCGATGTACAAATTCGTGTTCGCGTTCGTTTCCGCACTTGGAATGAACTGGTACGTCTCTACTTTATACTTACTCATCAAGAGCTTTAAGGCCTCTTCTATTAACGCTTTCGTATTCTCCGATAGTTTGTCACCAGACGTCTGCCCAAATTCTTTCTCGAGGGAGCTGATAAAATGTGGCATTGATCGTTTTTCGAGAAAGCGAGCCATGACATGGAACATGTTGTTTATGTCCATGTCTACATCGTGATTGTCCGCAGCCTCGGCTTGGGTCTGTGGATAACGTACTTTTTTGTTATTGATTCTAACTTGGCAGTCGCCTGTCACTCCCCTGAGTGATTTAGTGCGCAACCCATCTTCAGCGGTGATTTGAGCGATTTGAAGGCCTAACTTTTTAGATCGACCGATCACGATGGCCCATTTGTGAAGTGGATCTTCACATCTCAGCTCTAGAATGTTACCCGGCTTTAACTCCTGTTCCAAGGCATCGATAGTGTCCACGTTGTTCCACTCTCCTGGTGTTTCTCCACTGTAACAATGCCCTAGTGTACGAATTTTCTCACTACGATCCATACTTCCTGCCATTGACATCTTTCAAACACAGTTATTCCCAGCTTGTCCTGTAAAGAATTGAATGAATGCACGGAACACAGCCCAGGCCCACATTGTGAAGCAACGACGTTGCCTACGTTTGTATGCCGTTATTTTTTGCATCGACTGGCGTTATATATGTTTTCGTGTATTTAACACGAAACATGGGTGAAATGACGGAACAATAGCGAGACGACTTGTGGTGGACTTTGATGCAATGTGATTAATTATTAATGAGAACTATTAATAACATTTGTATTGTACCTTTCAATGAGTTAGTGCACACAATTTTAGGTGTACAGGAGGCTGAATTTTAAGTACAGGAGGCTGAAGGTAAACCTTGCTATCACTACAAAACAATGATTGAAAGGTCAAAATCAGTCCTTAGTTCAAGCCAATTTAAACAGGGCCGCAGAAATGATGATGGGAATGGAGGTTGGGATATTTCATTTTCCAATAGGGGTTTCAATGAGACGCTGAAGTCAACACATACAGTCCATAACAGCAAGGTCGTGAAGTAAGGAATTAAGATTTGCCACACTGACCGATGCCGTTTGGGGGAAACGTATGAAAAGTTTGGATTTTTTTGTTATGTACATGATTGATATTGGTCAGGCGGAGGAGGCGGTTATTTTCAGTTCTAATGGCTTCATGACTGAGCTGGACTGGCGAAAACTAACACAGACGTTGACTAGTATACTGTTTTTAAAACTTAAGAGTTGTAAAAAACTAGGTAAAAATCCGTTAAAAACAGATAACTTATGAAAAAATGACTGATAAAAGACTCAGCGTTTTAAAAACATTGTGAGTTTGTCACTTCCACGACTTTCTTTAGAGAAAACTCTTTTTGAATTATATAGCACTAAATATGATCAGCATGTTTAGGTCTGATAAATGATTAATTTGTACATAGTATACAAATTATGAATTTGTATAATGTGCTGACTCCCCCCCCTTTTTTTTAAATATGCACATACGCTGAAAATGAAAATTCCAAACTGGGACAAATTCGATGCGTTGTTTATTGATAAGTAATCATTAAACCTTAAGTGTTTGCCTTTTTAATTGTGGACACATATATCAATAAAAAAAATGCACTTGGCCCACGTAGGAGCCGCTGCATGCACAATGCCGTAGTTAATAGTTGATCACTAAATAAACAAACCCTTGCAGATGCTATTCGGTGGTCATAATAATGAATCTGTTCCCGAGATTCTGACGGAGGAAATTTCCAACTCAAGCTACAAATGAAAGGCATAGCATCATCAGCTACAATAGACACTCGCTGCCAAAAATTATAGACTGTTTTTATATATCGTCTGTGGAATCTTTTACAAAGGAAATGCGCCCAAACCTAATTACAATAATAATAATTTAAACAAAATACAAAAATATTAAATGTTTGAAACCTGTTAAATGTCAACTTCAGCAAATGATGCCTCTTGAGCTCCATGTTTAGAATTGGACCCTGTAAATGTACGCTATTATTCTGAGCGTTGACCCTAGATTGTGATTAGTGACATCCAGGCTTATATCATTTCGAATGAATATGAAACAAGACAAATACATAATTGGTACAGGTTCTAAAATTACATTTAACTATTATGTTGTAGTGTATTTTTTTTTTTTAGTTCTTTGAAATGGACTTCAGTAACAGCACTATAAAATTATAAACAGTCCATGAATTTAATACTAGTACTAGATGGCGGGCCTGTTTGCTCATTTGCAGTCTCAGTACTGGTTGACGGGCCAGACTGAGTGCCGTAGCTTGATGGATCTTACGCTCCATCAGTTCGAACATGAGAAATTCTTTGAAAACAATTCCTCAACTCCATCTTGCGTAAGCCTCCACTCATCCTCATCCAGTCGCTCGAAATGATATCCGCTTGGGGTGTAGACAAACAAAAATCACACTACAGGTACTGACATTAAATTATTTTAACTATCATGTTGAACTGTATTTTTTTTTATAGTTCTTTGGAATGGACTTCAGTAATCAGCAGTATATAATTTTAAAACAGTCCACAAATTTAATACTTTCCTAATGTTACTTTACTGATGAAATTGTCAAGGAAAATATGCAAGAAATGGCTACATTTTCTGCAAGTTTGACTATATTGACTGGAAAGTTTTTACTCTTGTTTCAAATACATAAATATGAACAATGTATGCGCAATACAGATATGATAACAATACAGACTGCATAATGCAAACTGGTTTGAAAACTCAGTTGGCTTGAGATTCAATTGATCCACTAATATTTTACGCACTGAGAGCAAGGATTGGATGCTTCTGGTGGATGGGCCTGGTTCGTCTACAGTTATACTACTAGTTGGCGGGCCTGTTTGCTCATTTGCAGTCTCAGTACTGGTCGACGGGCCAGACTGAGTGCCGAGGCCGTAGCTTGATGGATCTTACGCTCCATCAGCTCGAACATGAGAAATTCTTTGAAAACAATTCCTCAACTCCATCTTGCGTAAGCCTCCACTCTTCCTCATCCAGCCGCTCGAAATGATATCCGCTTGGGGTGTAGACAAACAAAAATCACACTAAGTACTGCACTGGTGTGCATGCCAACTGGGTTTGAACCAGAACTGAGGGGCGTGGCCAATGTCCAGTCAAGGAGATTACGTTGTATAGGCATATTGCGTGGATGGCTGAATCCTGAACAGTCTTATAATAACTACTCGAATTGATGCATAAAGTTTTGGATAAAAATTTAATTGCTTTTATTTCTGTATACAAGTAGGGGCTATATAACCAGAATGGTTTAACGATTTTATTGGAAAACCGCGACAAGATCCCAAACTTTTAATTTTTTTTTTCCCCTGGAACTGCTCGTTGTGACGTTATGAATATCGTCATTCTCATTATGGTTCCATGTTGTATATAAGGCTTCTTTTCTACGTTAGAGTAGTCCAAGGGCGGATCTAAGGTAGACGTATTGGGTAGGAAGCTAATCAATCCATCCGTTTGACCAATGCTAACTTTAAAAATGTACAACCGCCCAAAATCCCAAATATTATAATTTTCTCAAACAAAGGCATCAGTCAGTATTGAAAATCTTAATGATTGTCCCACGACTTTGTTCTTTTTTATGCGATGACTTCAATGCCTCATTTAACCCAAGCTAGAAAAAAAAAAATTCCTTGGAGTTTGAACCCACAACACACTTGAACTGCCTTGATCCGGAAAATAAACCAGACGCCCCTTGCTGTGAAACGATTGTTGAATGCCTCGTTCCTGAGTCTGGAGTAATGATGTGCATCGGGTCGGGTTGACCAGGCCAAACCGACCCGAAACATTAGAGATATAAACCGAATCCGAGCCGAACCGATCTTAACTCCCTCAAACCGACCCGACCCGAGCCGACAAAAAATAAGGTAAAACCGACCCCAACCGACCCGACCCAATTTTTTTTTTAGAAAAAGGCCCCCAGCGCCATTGTCAAACCCAAGACTCCCTTGATTACCACCTTGCATCCCAATCACCCTCCCCTTCGTAATATCACTTATGACAACCACCAAATTCTCAATACTTCAAGTCCCTTTCCTAACGCCATACCTGATATGACAGCTCAGTAATTGGCTTTTCATACAAGGCTTTTCTGGCACTGCCCGCAGCACTATATTTGGTAACATTACCTGCAACACCTCTAATGTTATATGTCTCATCTTTTGCAGGGTTTGTCAACACAACTAGAGTGAACCCCCCCTGTTGTCATGGTCACCAACCTCCCTAACCGTTCCATTTCTGATATGATTTTACAAGGTATGAGTCACTTGGACGTTGCAATGACTCAGCTCGCTTCTGCAGGAAGAACGTGTAGATGAGGCGTATTGGGAGTGTTGATCCACCTCTAAACATCCAACAAGACAACGATTAGTCTTTCTATATGCCCCCTGTTACAACTGATAATGTAGTAACCAACCGATAACGTATCACGAACCGATAATGTATCACAAATTGACCGATACTGTATCACTAACCGATAATGTACCATAAATTGACTGATAGTGTAGTAAAATTTGTATCCGATAATGTATCACGTGTCGACGGATAATGTAACTACAAAATAACTGTATCCGATAATGTATCACCACGGAACGGATACTGTATCAACCGATAATGTATCAAAAATCAACCGATAATGTATCAGTATGGGGAAAAGGTGTACACAAATGTTTGTTTTATGTCCGATTATCCCGCCCCACGTTTTGACCAGGGAGGGGGGTCTGGGCTAGTTGATCACCACCACCCCCATTATTTTGTATTTAGAGAAAAAGGGCAGATTTTGAGGCATTTTTCAAACTTTCCAACCGACGAAATGTATTAAATAGTACTGAGAAAGGGAGAAAAAATACAAATAGCTTGAAATGCGCTGGGACGTCTGTATCATGAACAGCGCCCCCAGTGTCATGTGGTCTCCAGCAAGCCCCCCCCCCCCGTTTGTATTTCACGGCCAGGACTTCTTTTTTTTTTTAGCTATCCCCCATCCCCAAGTCCCAAGCACAGATTTACGCTACTGTTGCAGAGGCGGATCCAGGAATTTTCGCGGGGGGGGGCGGTTCATCAGCAAAACAATCTGAAAATGTACACAGGATTGTTTTTCCAGACACTTGGCCTCCGTAAAATCAAAAACTTGGGGAAGGGGGTATCATATCATATAATAGGGGCCGCAGTTCAAATTTGACAATTATTAACACTGGATTACAGAATGGTGTAAAAATACACCCTATCTAAGCTGCCTCCGTCCGTATTTTGAACAGGCGGACATTATACCAGTATTTTTTTTTTTTTGGGGGGGGGGGGTGTCACAGCAGAGGGGGGGGGCATTATTTTTTTAAGGAATTTGTATGCAATTTGTTTTGGGACACAGCTGGGCCCCCCCCCCCTAAAAAAAGCCGGGGCATTATTTTGTACGGTACAGTAATATTGTGTACATGATTGTAGGATTTTATCAGCGCTCACCGTTGAAAATATGGCACGACCCCCTCCCCCCTCATCCCCCTCCCCCCTCCCATCCTCCCACTAAATGAGCAGTAATGCTGTGATTGTGCCCTTTTCAAATCTGTAAGAAAAAAAATCGACTGGGGTCGACAAGGGACCCATGAAGCTTGATCGCATCTAGACTATCTTCGACGATTGCCGCCTAAATCCGGTAAACTTGTTACATTGTATCTTTTGTGACAGCTCAAGTTACATGATCATTTAAGATGGTAGTTTTGCTATACACATGCCTCGCCACTAGTATGTGTTCCCGGTTCATGCACAGCGCGTATTTTGAATGATGCAAAGTTATTGGGGGAGGGAATAGTCTGGGAGACCATCGCAAGTTAAATTGAACGTATGCACGCGCCGACGTTGCCTGGCGCTCATGCGAAGACGCTGCTGCTAATAGCCACATTCTGGCACATTCTGGAAGCGGTGTGGAACTTTGCGCGCGAACCAGTACAGTACAGTACGCACATGCTGTGTCCCGTCCATTGATCTCCATACGGAAATCAATGGTCCCGTACGTCCATGGGGCTCTCAAAAGTGGTAAATCGCGCCCTCTTGTGTCGCAGCACGGAGCCCATATGGAGGCCAAGTGTCCGGAGAAAAGAACTTGTCCACATTTCGGCGCGGATGTGCGAGTGCGGTTACCCCCCCCTCCCTTTGACATCAAAAGCTGGATACGCCACTAGCCTAGGCCCACTTGGAAGTAGAGCGTCTCCAAACCAGAGCAACTCCCTACCTCCCAAATCAAAAAAAAATAATATTCTTAATGATAAACTTTCTCGAGTGGGGACTTATCATAGTAAAGCACTTATTAGACTTTAATTAATTTGCAATATTTCCACCTTTTCCCCATACTGATACATTATCGGTTGATTTTTGATACATTATCGGTTGATACAGTATCCGTTCCGTGGTGATACATTATCGGATACAGTTATTTTGTAGTTACATTATCCGTCGACACGTGATACATTACCGGATACAAATTTTACTACACTATCAGTCAATTTTTGGTACATTATCGGTTAGTGATACAATATCGGTCAATTTGTGATACATTATCGGTTGGTGATACGTTATCGGTTGGTTACTACATTATCAGTTGTAACACCCCCTCTTTTTATGTTTCGGGTAATCCTGGCCAACGCCGCTGGCATTTATCACCTCCTTTGTTGCCCCCCTCAATGTAACTCCTTCCACGTAGTTTTCCCGTTCTAATGGCTTCATGACTGAGGTGGACTGGCAAAAACTAACACAGACGTTACTAGTATATTTTTTTTTAAAGCTTTTAAGTAGTTAAAAACTAGGTAAAATTCAGTTAAAAACAGATAACTTAAGAAAAACTGATAAAAGACTCAGCGATTTAAAAACATTGTGAGGTCGTCACTCCCACAACATTCTTTAGTGAAAACTCTTCTTGAATTATATAGCACTAAATATGATCAGCATTTTTAGTTCTGATAAACAATTAATTTGTACATGCAAAGTATGCATTGGTATAAATTATAATGTGCTCTCCCCCCCTTTAAATATGCACACACGCTGAAAATGAAAATTCCATGCGTTGTGTTTGGATCATTAATCATTAAACCTTAAGTGTCTGCCTTTTTTGCAGGAAACACAATTTACCTAAAGGCAATTACGGACATAGCAGTGAAACAAAAAAATTATAATAAAAGGCACGTAGCCCACGTATAGGATCCGCTGCATGCACAATGCCGTAGTTAATAATTGATCTCTAAATAAACAAACCCTTGCAGATTATAGTCAGTATTCATAATAATGAGTCAACACTAGAAAACCCGATGGAGGAAATTTCCAACGAGGGTTGGACTTCAAGCATTAAATCAAAGTCATTGCACCATCAGCAAAAATACATACTCACTGCCAAATAACTATAGGCTGTATTAACATATTGTCTGTGGAATATTTTACAATGTCTAACCGGGGACACAAGCCTCCTCTCATCGGACTCAGAATTTTAGGAAATGCCCTAAAACCTAATAACAATAACAATAATTTAAACAAAATACTAAAAAATAAATGTATAAAACCTGTTAAGTGTCCAACTTCAGCAAGTGATGCCTTGTGAACTCCATGTTTAGAATTGGACCCTATTTATGTTATTATTCTGAGCGTTGGCTGTAGATTGTAATCTGACATCCAGGTTTATAATTCGCACAAAAAATAAACAAGATTTCATAATTAGTACAGGTACTGACATTACATTAAATTATAATGTTGTACTGTATTTCTTTTATATAGTTCTTTGAAATGGACTTCAGTAAACAGCAGTGTATAATTATAAACAGTCCACGAATTGAATACTTTCCCAATGTTACCTTACTGATGAAATTGTCACTGAAAATAAGCAAGAAATGGCTAAGTTTTCTGCAAGTTTGACCATATTGACTGGAAAGTTATTACTCTTGTTTCAAATACATAAACGTGAACATGTATGTGCATGTGATAACAATACATACTGCATAATGCAAACTGGTTTGAAAACTCGGCTTGAGATTAAATTGACCCATTAATATTTTACGCACTGAGAGCAAGGAAAAGATGCTTCTGGTGGATGGGCCTGGTTCATCTGCAGCTATGCTACTAGTTGGCGGGCCTGTTTGCCCATTTGCAGTCTCAGTACTGGTTGACGGGCCAGACTGAGTGCCGAGGCCGTAGCTTGATGGATCTTATGCTCCATCAGTTCGAGAATAAGAAATTCTTTGAAAACAATTCCTCAACTCCATCTTGCGTAAGTCTCCACTCTTCCTCATCCAATCCAGGCGCGGTTCTAGAACCATTTTTTTGGGGGGGCTAGCACGGTGGATCCAGATTTTGTTTTCATGGAGGCGTGCTGAAATGTAGACCGGTTATTTTTTTCCCGAAAATCAATAAGGGGGAGGGTAGGGGAAGGGGGAGGGTAGGGTAAGGGGGAGGGGAGGGAAGGGGGAGGGGGGGGGAAGGGGAGGGGGGTTAGGGAGGGAGGGAGGGGAGAGGGGGAGGGGGAGGGGGAGGGGGAGGGGGCCTCATGCCATATTTTCAATGGGGAGCGCCAATAAAATCCTTAAATCATTCACACTATATTAACTAATGCACCCCTTGTCATGGCTATTTCTTCTTTAGGGGGAGACCGTTTGCATGTCAACACAATCCTTCTGTTTGCTAATGCATTTTTTTTTTTTTACGGAATTTATTTTTGGGGGGCTAGCCAAAAATTTTGGGGGGCTACAGCCCCCCCCCCCCCAGCCCACCCGTAGAACCGCGCCTGATCCAGTCGCTCGAAATGATATCCACTTGGGGTGTAGACAACACAAATCACACTAAGTACTGCACTGGTGTGCATGCCAACTGGGTTTGAACCTGCAAAAAATATTCATTAATTAATACAGCTGTATACAAAAAGCCTTTAAACCTTATCGAAAATGCTGGCCATTGCATCAGCATGCATTGATAATTGTGTGCACAAATGAAATAACCTCTGTACAGGAGGGTTAGACTTCTTTCTGCAAAAAACACAATCTATTTAAACGCAACGGGCATACCAAATGAAAACTAATTAACAATTAATAGCAAAAAGCCCCTTTAGTCTCAAAGTAAAATTACTGTAATTTTTTTTTTTACATGTTTAAATTCGTAAACAATTATCATAGTCAGATACATTATGATTAAATAAATACGAATTCAGATAGCGACTATATTCATGCAAGCAAGTATGGTTTATCCTACCGTGTCAAATTGTTTTACTTTATTGGTTTACAACAACACAATGACCAACAGTACCAGCTAAAAGGGTTACTTTACATCAACAAAATTACACTTACATACAAATATTTGCACATAAGGTCATAATTAAAACGTGATTAAAGTCAAAAAAAGGGGGGGGGGTTTATTTAAACACAATTACAAATACTACAGATGGGCAACAGTCAGTATTGAAAATCTTAATGATTGTTCCACGACTTTGATCTTTCTATGCGATGACCTCAACGCCTCATTTAACCCAGCTAGAAAAAGAAACTTCCTTGGAGTTTGAGCCCACAACAAACTTGAACTGCCTTGATCCGGAAAATAAACCAGACGCCCCTTGCTGTGAAACGATTGTTGAATGCCTCGTCCCTGGGTCTGGAGTAATGATGTGCATCGGGTCGGGTTGACCAGGCCAAACCGACCCGAAACATTAGAGATATAAACCGAATCGAACCAAACCGATCTTAACTCCCTCAAACCGACCCGACCCGAGCCGACAAAAAATAACGTAAAACCGACCCCAACCGACCCGACCCGAAAAAAATAAGAAAAAGGCCCCCAGCGCCATTGTCAAACCCAAGAATCCCTTGATTACCACCTTGCATCCCAATCACCCTCCCCTTCGTAATATCACTTATGACAACCACCAAATTCTCAATACTTCAAGTCCCTTTCCCAACGCCATCCCTGACATGACAGCCCAGTAATTGGCTTTTCATACAAGGCTTTTCTGGCACTGCCCGCAGCACTATAATTGGTAACATTACCTGCAACACCTCTAATGTTATATGTCTCATCTTTTGCAGGGTTTGTCAACACAACTAGAGTGAACCCCCCTGTTGTCATGGTCACCAACCTCCCTAACCGTTCCATTTCTGATATGATTTTACAAGGTATGAGTCACTTGGACGTTGCAATGACTCAGCTCGCTTCTGCAGGAAGAACGTGTAGATGAGGCGTATTGGGAGTGTTGAACCACCTCTAAGCATCCAACAAGACAACGATTCGTCTTTCTATATGCCCCCTCTTTTTATGTTTCGGGTAATCCTGGCCAACGCCGCTGGCATTTATCACCTCCTTTGTTGCCCCCCTCAATGTAACTCCTTTCACGTAGTTTTCCCGTTCTAATGGCTTCATGACTGAGGTGGACTGGCAAAAATTAACACAGATGTTACTAGTATATTTTTTTTTAAAGCTTTTAAGTAGTTAAAAACTAGGTAAAATTCAGTTAAAAACAGATAACTTAAGAAAAACTGATAAAAGACTCAGCGATTTAAAAACATTGTAAAGTCGTCACTCCCACAACGTTCTTTAGTGAAAACTCTTCTTGAATTATATAGCACTAAATATGATCAGCATTTTTAGTTCTGATAAACGATTAATTTGTACATGCAAATTATGCATTGGTATAAATTATAATGTGCTCTCCCCCCCCCCTTTAAATATGCACACACGCTGAAAATGAAAATTCCATGCGTTGTGTTTGGATCATTAATCATTAAACCTTAAGTGTCTGCCTTTTTTGCTGGAAACACAATTTACCTAAAGGCAATTACGGACATAGCAGTGAAACAAAAAAATTATAATAAAAGGCACGTAGCCCACGTATATGATCTGCTGCATGCACAATGCCGTAGTTAATAATTGATCTCTAAATAAACAAACCCTTGCAGATTATAGTCAGTATTCATAATAATGAGTCAACACTAGAAAACCCGATGGAGGAAATTTCCAACGAGGGTTGGACTTCAAGCATTAAATCAAAGTCATTGCACCATCAGCAAAAATACATACTCGCTGCCAAATAACTATAGGCTGTATTTACATATTGTCTATGGAATATTTTACAATGTCTAACCGGGGCCACAAGCCTCCTCTTATCGGACTCGGAATTTTAGGAAATGCCCTAAAACCTAATAACAATAACAATAATTTAAACAAAATACTAAAAAGTAAATGTTTAAAACCTGTCAAGTGTCCAACTTCAGCAAGTGATGCCTTGTGAACTCCATGTTTAGAATTGGACCCTATTTATGTTATTATTCTGAGCGTTGGCTGTAGATTGTAATCTGACATCCAGGTTTATAATTCGCACAAAAAATAAACAAGATTTCATAATTGGTACAGGTACTGACATTACATTAAATTATAATGTTGTACTGTATTTCTTTTATATAGTTCTTTGAAATGGACTTCAGTAAACAGCAGTGTATAATTATAAACAGTCCACGAATTGAATACTTTCCCAATGTTACCTTACTGATGAAATTGTTACTGAAAATAAGCAAGAAATGGCTAAGTTTTCTGCAAGTTTGACCATATTGACTGGAAAGTTATTACTCTTGTTTCAAATACATAAACGTGAACATGTATGTGCATGTGATAACAATACAGACTGCATAATGCAAACTGGTTTGACAACTCAGTTGGCTTGAGATTAAATTGACCCATTAATATTTTACGCACTGAGAGCAAGGAAAAGATGCTTCTGGTGGATGGGCCTGGTTCATCTGCAGCTATGCTACTAGTTGGCGGGCCTGTTTGCCCATTTGCAGTCTCAGTACTGGTTGACGGGCCAGACTGAGTGCCGAGGCCGTAGCTTGATGGATTTTACGCTCCATCAGTTCGAGAATGAGAAATTCTTTGAAAACAATTCCTCAACTCCAACTTGCGTAAGCCTCCACTCCTCCCCATCCAGTCGCTCGAAATGATATCCGCTTTGGGAGTAGACAACAAAAATCACACTAAGTACTGCACTGGTGTGCATGCCAACTGGGTTTGAACCTGCATGAAATATTCATTAATTTTTAAACAGCTGTATACAAAAACCCTTTGGACTTATCAAAAATGCTGGCCATTGCATCAATATGCATTAATCATTGTATGCACAAATCAAATAATCTCTGTACAGGAGGGTTGGACTTCTTTCTGCAAAAAACACGGGTCACGTGTGCCCCCAGCCAAGTGACAGGCAAGTGACAGACATCGGTGTAAGACAGTTATCAAGGCCGTTATTATCCTTATTACATTGCTTTAGTATGCAATTAACAAATGAGTTTTTAGTTTTCTAGCAAAAAAAGAGAGAGTGGGTGATGATTTATCAGTTTTAAAAACTGATAAATGGGACATTGAGCTGTCCATGGGTGATTTTTTTTAAAAAAAAAATCACAAATTGCAACGGCACCAAGCTCGAAACTAGAAAATTTATCGCGGAAAAGTAGTCACTCGACCACGCACTTTGCAAAAAAATCGGTTTCGTACCTACGATCCGGACACTATCATGTCCTGATCGTAAGTGCAATAACAAATTTTTGTTAGCGTTCGTTATATGCGGCGGTCACGTGACTACTTGTTTGCGATACATTTTCCCTTTTCGAGCTTGGTGTCGTTGCATGTGATATCTTTTATTTTTTCACCGATGGACAGCTCAATGTCCCATTTATCGGTTTTTAAAACTCTGTATCTGAAATTGTGTTCTTTCCACTGAAAAAGAGAGATTTTTCAGAACAGGTCTGTCCTTCAAATGCCCTTTACGTTGCGGATTTTCCAGTGCGGGTCACGTGTGCCCCCAGCCATTGCGAAATCACGATTTCAAGCAAGATGTCTGTATCCGCGAAACGGCTTATACACCGCGAAACTTGACTTTTATCGGTATATGCATTGCATTTGACTGTTTTACATTTTACACATAGGCCTATCGGTTTTAGAGAGTTCAGATCGGTTTCTGTTCGGATTCCACAGGCGTAGCCATCGGGAGGGTAAGGGGATATTTACCCCCCTCCCGATATTGATACCGGCACGTGAACGGAGACAGCGGACACGGTTGTCGACGGCCTCCAGTGGGTGATGTCAAGTCCACGGGATCCTGGTAGCCGGCACGGCGCTCTCGGTAGCGCATCATTTACGTATGCCATTTAGTAGCACCTGAACTCGGCAAACACACTGCCAAAATTGGCATCGTCATTGTTTTCGATTTGATACATTTATTTCGATGCTGCATAAGGATGATACATAATACATAATATTATATATTCCAAATGACAATACATTTACAATAGTGAACATTAACTAAATGGCAACATCTAGGTCCAGGGTGAAGCATCAGATTTTGTTCCCCAGCCTATGGACAGACAGGCAAGTGACAGACATCGGTGTAAGACAGTTATCAAGGCCGTTATTATCCTTATTACATTGCTTTAGTATGCAATTAACAAATGAGTTTTTAGTTTTCTAGCAAAAAAAGAGAGAGTGGGTGATGATTTAAAAGAGCCATCAAGACTATTCCTATATTGGAGTGCCAAGTTGGACAACACTGTTTTTGGACAATGAAGTTTTACTATAATTAACATACGGATTTTTCCTAGTAGTACTGCGGGTAATGCGGGTATTATATGAATGAATGTTTGAAGTAAGTGTAAAACAAGTCTAGGGCTATACCTCGGATACCATAATGTTCTAATTTTCGAATCAATATATCATAGTTAACTGTATTAAATGCTTTTGATAAATCCAGAAAGATACCAATAGAAAAATGATTGTCATCTATATCATTACACAATTTGTTAAAATTTGTTTAAAAAAAGAGCATTTTGAAACTTCACTTTCAAACTCGAAAACTTTACTACACAAGAACAAAGAAATGTCTCCACAAGAATACAAATATCAGTATGCGTGAGCTGTTTGCAGTTTGCACGCCTAAACCAAATATGGAACAGAGTCTTTGTAATACACTCAAGCGAGTAAAACTCTCCCATTTGTGATAGTTAACAATATACATTTAAACACCCGAATTTGTTGAGTGGCAACAATTATTAACTTAGCAATTGAATTTGAAGGTTAAAAAAAAGAGTTTCAATTACATGTATTAAACCGCCATGATTTTACCAACTCTTCTCAGAAATTCATGCAATCATAAACCATAATCTTATTATAACAACCACTCTTGTCCAATTAGTACAAATACAGTGTGAGTAAAAAACAAACAAACAAACCCATGTGTCGGGACCATTGTTCTAGTAACGTTCTGCATTTAGCACTTTCAAAATTTAGGATATAAAAGCCCAACGCATAAGCTTTATTTTAGTACAAGAATCAGTCGAATCACTTATGTACGTTTTAAGTTACGAAGTTTTAAACACAACCGCTGTTTTAAGTCCAAGCATCACAAACAAAATTCAGTGTTCTTTCAGCAAAACGAAACACATAACGATGTGTGTGAATTGTGTTTG
This sequence comes from Patiria pectinifera, assembly GCA_029964075.1. Lineage (NCBI taxonomy): Eukaryota > Metazoa > Echinodermata > Asteroidea > Valvatida > Asterinidae > Patiria > Patiria pectinifera. The sequence continues at coordinate 6,701,030 of CM057148.1, read as the reverse complement.
TTTTGCTGAAAGAACGCACACCGTTTTTGTGATCCGTGGACAGAACTTTGTTTGTGTTTAAACTTAAAAAGTACATTTACTGTACAGTAAAACGATTCTTGTACTGAAAGAAAGCTTATGAATTGGGCTTTCATATCCTATATTTTAAAAGTGCTACATGCAAAACTTAACTAAAACAATAGCCCCGACATTTGGGTTTCGGGTTTTTTTACTCACCCTGCATATTCCACAAAATAATTAATTGTACCAATGAATTTCTGAAATATATTGACTGTTGATGACACTGTACTACTGTACTACAAAACAAACTAATGTCACACCTTTATCAATAAGTTTTAATCAGTAAGAAATATTGATATACTCAGTTTCATTAAATAAAAATTCTTCTTTCATTTCAATAGCCAACTCGCTTTTTTCTTTTAAACCCAAACTAATATTAAGGAAAGAATTCTATTTTTCATTGTTTTATTGCATACAACCACTAACAGGATTATATGCAGCTGAAAAATATTTACAATCAGCCATAAATTAACACAATAACATCAAGAACCATAAAAGAAATATTTACCAAGATCATGTTCTACGCCCATGGGTGTGAAATGTTTGAAAAGAGATGTTCAACTAAAGGCTTGACAATGAACGTTTTTATTTGAACTAAAATGTTATTTGAAAGGAATGATTTTTGGGTAGATAAGAAGAATATTGTGATAGTAATGATATCAGAATACGGTCTTTTCAAACAATTGGCATGGCATTTCTTATTGCAAACGTTATTTTCTTAATTCTTTTAATTGATCAAACAGTTTGAATTTTTGGATACACAAAATTTCGTCATCGGCTTCCACGCACCGAAGATACAAATCTTTGAATGTAGGAAATGCCTTTTACCTGTTATTTTCAAGATTCCTGTTATATTCAATAACAATTAATTCAACTGTGAGAGTCTACTCTTAACAACATAATAGTAGCACTTATCACGATCACCGTTTGTACTATTTAATAATTCAAACACACAATTACTTCTGTCTTTTTTATTTATTTCCCATCCCAAATATTGAGAAAAAATGGGGAAAATTTCGTGCATTTTGTTAAATTTAGTCTTTAAACAACACACTACTCAATGTCGTCACTCCCTGTCATCTTTCTTACGTTAGAGAAGACTCTCCTCGCCTGTGGCCCTGAAACATAAACACACATAAAACAAAACTTGATACAATCAGTAGTGAGATAGCAGGCCAAACTTTGAACTAAATTACTGCAAGCTTGCTTCTCAAACTGTGCGGAACAGCGAATAAAAACGTGTGACATTTTTCATTTGAAAATATCTTGCTGATGATTTGATGCAAGCATTTTTATTATATCGTGTACTTGGTGACTGTAATTTCATTGGTCTAGGACGTGTCTGGACATTAAAAATGCATGTCACACAATGAGGGTGATGTCGTACTGCTTACATTGCGCGCGTGGTGCGCGAGAGTGGTGGAACCTGCGGGTGCGCTAGCTTTGCGCAACGAGAACTGCAACGTTAAAGGCAACCTCGTTCCCATGGGTACGAGATCTTGCTGCGCCATGTTGTTTCCCATCATGCCTTGCGAGATCTCAACCCCTAGATTTGTCTCATTTAAATGTGTCAAAATATTGCACATTAAAATGAGGGCTGCATTTTATCCGTTTAACGCATTGATCTCCGTACAGTCTGCATATCCTATGGAGATCGACAGCCTCGACTCCATGGGCGCGTGCGTGTTCCTTGCACTAACCCCTAACTTACTAACACTAGGGGTTAGTGCAAGGAACGTACACACGCCCATTGAGTCCAGGCTGCCTTAAAGGCAGAGTACATCATTTACAGCTATCCACAAAATAACTGACAATATTATTGTTAAAAAAAATACTTGGTTTAAAGATAGTAATGTCATTAAACTACCTGTGCTCAGAACGAAATCATGTGTTATCTATTGTTACATTAAAGTTGACTCCTAAACCATTTGTAAACATAAAATCTTTAGGGATCAACGGGTAGAGCAATTAACTGTTCGTGACTGCATTTACTGCGGGCTGCAAATCCTTGCTGTGTGCACTGTGTGTGTGTGTGTGGTCACTAGTTAGCATGCATGTGAGAACAAAAGAATAAAAACCAATTAAAAGTCACTCGATAGCGCCATCATGACGTCATATTTATTTTGACCATGACCATGATTTAAAATGTTGTAATGCAATTAACTGTCAAGAACTGTGGATATAAACATTTATGCACGTTTAAGATAACGTCACATGACAAAATGAAGACGTTATCACGACGCACTCGTTTAGAAACAATATTAGCTTACAGTCTTAATCTGTGCTTAGTTTGAAGTCAATGTGACTGCCGTTTATGTGTTTTTTTTGTAATTAGAAGGATATATTACAATTTTGAAAATTAACAAAAAATATCAGTTGATGACGTCATCATGAGGTCACTTCAGATTTTGAATACTATTATCAATACTTATCATATACACTACGTTTTGTAATTTTTTTACTGGACGTCCCCTTATATGTGTTTCAGAAAATCACGTTTTTGATGACGTCATATTGAAGTCAAACTTTTTCAAAATTTGTGTATCCTCTATGGCCTAGCAAACCCATTACAAAAATAACTTTGAATGCACCGCGCTCCATTGATGAGATATGACTTAAAGGTTGAAACATTTAATAATTAATATGAAATCACATGTAGACGTCATCGTGACGTCGCTTCTATTTTTCTTCTTTAACACGTCCCGGAATAACTTCATACCGAATTTGAACTCAATCGGACCCCCGGTTTATAGATCTGTGCCTTCAGAATGTCACCGTTTTCACAAGGAACCACATATGTCAAAAATTACCATTTTTTCAATTTAGATTTGTTTTCAATATTATGCTTTAAAACAATGTACTTAACCAATTTGACATGTTTCTGTAGGCAAAATATATTTAATTTCGAAGTACATTAATGTTGCAAGGGGCAGAAATCTGCCGTTTTCACGAAGAGCCAAATACATTTTAAGCCCTTTGATTGCGTACAAAACACACTGCACGGAAATACGTAAAAGTAGGTCAAATGAGATTTCTGTTTTCACGAAGAGCCATATATCTTTGTTACATTTTCAGCTGCGCGCGCGTACTCACGCGCGTCGAAATACACGTTGAATAGAAAGGGCCAATATGTTGGAAACCTGAATTTACGTTTTTACGTAGAGCCACATATTATTACTAACTAATTTTCACCAAGTAACTGCTGTATTAAGTCTTATTACCGAGTTCATGTAAAAATTCAGCTCTCGTATAATCGTGTGATGGTTTCCTTGCTGCACAAAATTGTTGCAAAGTAGTATTTCTTGCAGTTTTAAAATATTAGAATTTTTTTTGCGATTATCTCGAAGACACTTCTTCAAAATCAACAAAATATATATAGCATGTGGCTGTTTGTAAAAACGGTAACGAAATATGAACCTTTTGCATGACGTCGCGTGAAACGCAATCATGACGTCATGATTTGGCCCGAATCTTTAAAGGGTGGTCTAAGTGTGTGCTAGGTTTAAAGTCGATTGGATTTGAAGACAAAGTCCAAAAGTGCTGCTCGGAACGAAAACACGTGTTATCCTGTACAAAACGGAGTGGAAAATTTGAAAAAAAAAAATATCAAAAAAATAACCAAAAAAAACATAGCTGTTTCTATTACCTACAAACGGTTGTATTTGTTCACGGCAGTGCTTGGCGTACCGAAGTTCGTTGACAAAATGCTTGCAGTTCTTGCGCAAAATATTATAGACCGGTGACGTTTGGAAAGTTTGTGAAACAAGTCGATGAACGATGCCATCGAGGATTTCATCCGGTTCCAAAAGGGGCCCTTCAATTTCTGCTCCGTTGTTGATTCTCACGCGACTGTCACTGTGTGCTTTTTCAATCGAGTCGATATGGTACGATGGTTTGTCCTTACTTTCGTCTGTGGAAAAGAGCAGAACCAGCAAGTTGCCTCCCAGTTGTCCAAAGCAAATCCCCCAATGACTGTGTGATAATAGCCGTTTAAACTCCAGCCTGTCGCCCAAACAAAATGTAGAGTTATCGATATGGTTCTTGTCAAACCAATCGCTGACTGTTATGCTTTGTTTGGTCTGGCCTCTTAAACCGCGTCCAGCTAAACCTGATTAAGGAAATAAAACAACATCAACTTATAACATGATTTTATGTTACGCTATATAGGGCATAAACCCTAGTCCCATCCACAAACGTCTAACACCGTTTCGTTTTATTGTGCCTAAAATTTTGAAGAAAAAATAGTCTCAGAAAACGTATAATTCTAAACATCGTTCATTAGCAAAACCGGTACTTCCCGATAAATCCTTCACATTATTCACCCAGCAAAATAGATTTTACTTTCAAATTAATATTTTTCTTTAAAAGAATTTCCTTCGATAGTCAGGTGGCATAGGGTTGGAATTGTGACCGCCTGGACCCAAGCACCAAACTCGGGAGATAGATTCTTATAGATTCATTAAAATGCCGTAACTAAAAAAGTACATAAAGGATTTGAATGATTCTTGTACTAAAAGAAAGCTAATGAATTGGGCTTGCATACCAAGATTTTGAATGTGTTACATACAGAACTATATCAATAGTCCCGACATTTGGGTTTCAGTCTGCTCGCCCTGTACTTACCTATCAGATGAATTAAAGCTGCTTCTACCAACTCTCTCTCGAGAGAGCTAATAAAATGCTGCAGTGATCTTTTGTTGAGAAAGTGAGCCATGACATGGAACATGATGTTTACGTTGATTTCATTGCGACCCGATTCTGCGTCCTTTAAATGTACCATCTCATTATTGATTCTAACGCTACTATCACCAATCACTTCCGAGAGCAAGGAAGTGCGCAAATCATTGTCATGGAAGCTTTCAACGATTTGTAGGTCCTTTCCAGATCTACCGATGAATAGTGCCCATTTTGGCAGCTCTTTACATTGTTCTAGCTCCAGAATGTCCCAGAGCTCCACGTCATGCTCCAAGGCATACATTTTGTCCGCGCTGCACCATTTTCCCACGTTACATTTCGTGCTGGAACATTCTTCCACTGTTTTTACTCCTTTCACAAGACGAACTATTTTATCACGCACACTCATTCTGTCTTGCCTGTACATCTTTCAAACACCCAGTCTATGGCGTCCGTTTTTGTCTTGTTTCGTACAGAACTAAGCATTACTACATTTCGCTCCAGCAAAAATAGTGTTCGGTGTGTCCGTTTAATAACGTCCTCATAAAATGTTAATAATAACTCTGTAAATGATTAACTCCTGAGAGCAAAACATAAGGATTCGTATCTGCGATGGGAATCTACGGGATCTGCGTCACTGCGTTATATAAATAAAAAACTGTGAAATTCAAGTGTCGCAAGTCCAACAGAGTCTCTGTGTGCCACTGATCGGCCATTCTCAAGATGAATTTGAATGCCATTTTTGCGAAATTTGCCGGGAAGACCTACAGGGGATTATGTATAAGGCCCCCTCCCCCTGCACCCCCCGAACTTACCTACGCCAATTTTTAACACTAAATTTTGTGAAGGTTACAAAAATACTCAAAAATCCGATGTCCTTTAGATAACCAAGATGGCGGCCATTATAGCCACCAAAAAGGAAAAACTGTAGTAAAAAAAAAAAAAGCATATACATTTCTAGTATCTTTTTTTTTTACTATTATGCTTCAAATTCAAAATGGCGGCCAATATGCTAGTCAATATGGCCGCCTAAAAAAAGCATCAATACAATTGTTAGTTATATGATTTTTATGCTCGTAAATTCATTTCTGGTATCCCTTTTTTGCAACCTTGCTTCAGATTGAAGATGGCGGCCAGGATGACTGCCAATATGGAGCCAAAAGTCAAGTGTGAGAAAAAAATAATATATATTAGCTAAATGCTTACATTTTATTATTATATATATGCTTTTAACCCACACAGATTCATTTCAAGAATTCTTTTGTTTCGCAACCATGAACCAAATTCAAGTTGGCTGTCAATATGGCCGCCAAAAATGGTCGAATTTGAAAATAGCCGTATATTGGCTAAAAATGTAAGTGACATGTATAAGTGAAAGTTGAGATCACGGATTTGAGACTTCATTTCACATATCTGGATTTGTCTTACTTGTAAACATGTTCCAAAATCAAGACCGTGATCTAAGTGACCGTATAGTAAATCAAAATCGTATCCAAAATATATATTACATAACTATGAGCATTCAGTAGGTGCTGTCGAAAAAAAGTATCGGTAGGTATCTCACATGAAGGCTTAATACATTTTACATTGACATTTTAAAAAGCGATTGTTCACAACTTTAACACACACTCACACACACACATTCTGGAATTTGTATTCTTGTGGAGTTTTGAGCAGTTTTGGAGAATATTAGTGCATCTTGCTTGTAACACCCTAAATGGGCTTAGATAAATCATTGTACGAGGTTGACCCACCTAGAAAGTTGCCCATTTTGAGGGCGGTACTTGATGTTGGGGAAAATGCACCCATTCAATTCAATCAATTCAATTTGACATTTACTTCCATACTCGTGGAAATCAAAGGAAAGTAAACAATTTAAGAACAAGTATTTAAATCAAAGATAATCAAAAACTAATTGAAAAAAAAATAAAAAAAATAATGATATGAATATTGGGACTTGTATTGAAATGCCCGTAGACAAAAACAAACTTTACAGAAGAATAAAAAAGAAAGACCAAAAAATACAATACAATACACTTGTTCGCTATACAGCCGCACTATGTATTGTGTATCATGATACAGTCGTGATGTATAACTAAATATAAGTATTGAAAAGTTGAACAAAGAAATTGAACGGAGCGAGGCTTGACCCTGCGACCTCCGGATAACCGTTCCGGTGCTCTTACCAACTGAGCTATCTTGCCTTTTGTTGGCGGTTCCCCAATAAACAAAATTATCTTGTTAGGTTTATTTTATTGATAACTTTTGAACTTTGTTGATTTGAATACAAACACTTCTTTTTTGACTTCGTAACCTGTTTGTGCAGCTAAATTGAATCAGAACCTGAACTTCGGTGCATGTATAACGATTTATATCTCTACCTCAATAATACCCGAATGTATAAAAAAAAATTAAGATTAATTCCATACTTTATGAGTATACGATATAAGATTGTTCCTGAATTTTAGTTAAATAGTTTAATTTCTACGGAGATTCTTTTATTTCGAAATAAGCTTCTTAGCGAAGTGCTTTATGTGTACAAAATGCATGATTCTATACTCTGTTAAATATGTTGTGATTAGACAGTGCTTTCTCTTTGTATCTGCACGGTAATGGATACAGCCTGAAAGTTCCACCCAAGTGACACGCTTCCGAACCCTTCCGGAATTTAACGAGCAAACATTCTAAAACTTGCAACTAATTCAGATATACATTGATTTTTAAGAAAAATCATCCCCCAATTGGGGTTTTTGTAAAACGGTTATAGCATATAATATAATGAACAATGATAAATTGAATGACCTGAAGGAAAAATATCGTGCCAAAATTTGACCTCTCACTTCCAAAAATCTAAACTACAACCGGACTAGTGCAACTCAGTGTACTCATACATCGGATGAAAAAATTATGAACAAATTTTAGGGGAAAAATCAATCCATGTCAATTACTCATCGCTCTTTGCTGCATTAGTTAAAATGGAAAATGATGACTATTCATGGAAAGAACGCTGACGTCACATCATTGTTACTCTTTAGTGAATAAGTTATGCTTAAACCATTCGTCGATCTCCTACAGTTGCGTAGTGATTATCAAGATGAGCTATGGATTAAACGATTTCCGGTTCGAATCCTGCTACGTCCAGTTTTCCAATGACTATTTCTTCTGCTCCAACTTCCTCATTGGGATGTATAAGTTCTCTCATATTACTTCATTTTGATTTCTTTATAAAAATGTCGGTTAAGAGTCCCTACACTTTCGCTGTTTCCCGGTAATGGAGAAACAATCACACACTAAATGCATTCAGTTGGTGGGCAGTTATAGTTATTCAATGTTGAAGCGAGTGTTGTATTAGTGGAAGCGGTTTGAAGGCCTCGTTCTTAAATCCAAGATAGTAAAGGAGAGATGACAGGGAGCAGACTACTGAGACAATAGACTACAAGGAACACTACCGACTGTCTCAGGTAGAAAGGACACCCCCTGGTTCCTCCTCCAGTTACGCCACTGAACTTCAAACCACTGACTTGCAGTAATGACGCGCATTGGCTATTTTTAAAGAGTGATGGGATTTTCGCTGATGGTGCAATGCAATGTGATTTCTATCTTGAGTGGGATTTTCCACTGTGTGTTTTGTGGTACAGTCGCATTCTATTAATAATATACCCAGATGAGTTTATTTAGTTCATAAACTTATGAAATGAGCCGTGCTTAATACAATGACTTCTACAGTTGCACTTTGTGTGTTTCTGCGATAGAATTGAGAAGATAAGAACGGTTAATAAACAATATTTTGTTCATATTCATGCGTGGACTCGTTCCCTGAACTTGCATATAGAGTTATATTTGTTTATATTCCCCTTTTGTAGTTTATGTACATTTTTTAATTTTGATTTTTAGTTTCATCATTATGCCCATAGTATGAAATTGTATTTCTTTTAGTAATTAGAAGTATGTAATTGCTTTCTTCAGTTTCTTGTGGTCATGTGATGTGCGTATAAAGCAAACTGAAATCTATGGTAAACAATTTTCATTGGTTGAAGTATTTTTCCTCGTTATTTGGCACCCATTTTGTCCAATCTCTAATCTACTAACATTATCTATGAATTGTCACTTGCCAGAAAATCAACATTTTCGGCAACCATTTTCAGGATTGCCTTTCATTGTCTGTATTTGACTCACATTTCAATGTATCTTTTATTTGATGTATAATTCTTTGTGAGTCTGAGCGAAATTTGTTTTTATCTATTGATCAGCACTGTATTATGAACTCATAAAACAATAGAGTTTTGGCAGTTTGGGGCGGAAAATATAATAACAGTCGGGGCGCTGTGGTCGGTATAATGGGAAATAATTATATTGCTGAAATTTACACTGTAAGAACGTTGGGCAAAATGGGTTGATATGTAGACCAACGTTGGTCAACATACCAACAGGTTAAACTCGTGGGCAAAGTTCTTTCCAATAGTTGGACATTTTTTACCAAAAATAGTACTGCCCAGCAGTGTTTTGCCCATTATTTTTTACAGTGTATGCAACTAATTGTCTGTGACAGTTTAATTTTTTTCAAATGTTTAATGAACAGCTCTTTCAACTCAGCATGTTAATTATTGTTATCCTTACTTTGAATGTTTTGAGAAATTCCGACTTAAAACATATGTAAGAAGAGCATTTCTTTACGCTGGTATTCATTGAGGTGAAAGTTGACATAGTTTAGTATGCGTCTGTCTAAAGCCCCTGTCACACTTTCGCGTATCCTAATTCCTTATGAGTTCCTTATCAAAAATGTTCAAAACGCAGCCGCACGCTCAAAACGTCGAATTTGTTTTGATTACTTTGACTTATGTGCGACACACATCTAGCGTACAAGTAACGAATTCAGCGCATCCATTGTGTATGAGATGCGTATGAGTTGCGTATGCGGTGCAGAACATTATTTTTCGGGCTGCAAATAGGTCAGTATGCAGTGCGCATGCTGAGCGTATTCCGGACGGGTTACAGCCATCGTTGAGCAAACAATTTTTCCCCAGTTTATTTATGGCGTGGTTTTTGTCTACTATTGCTTGTATCACGTTGGTATCACGCGCTGAGCTCATGCCTTTCCTCCAATCAGCGAACGCCAAGTATATGGCGCCACTGCGCACTTGAACTCCGGAGTAATAAATCATGCATTTGGCGCCAAACAAAATAATGGTTCTCGCAACCACATATCAAAAAAATTATCATCTTTATTCCAAAAAAGAGCAAAAAAATTACTTAGATAACTAGAATTTGGGGTGTAATAAAAAATCTATGCTAACACACTTTGCCTTTGAAGAACTGAATATTCTGAATCCGACATTCATACAGCATTAAAGACACAGATTTGCCTCATGCAAAAACGGAAACAATTTCAATTTCTTAAAAACACTTTTCACGTAAACTCACAAATGCCAAAACTGACGCAAATAAAAAAAAAAACAAATTAAGAAAGATTGAACGCGCCGAATTGCTCAAAACGATGATCAACAAAATGTAGTGGAACAAAACGGAGCATCTAATATCGCTTTTTAGGCCCTAATTGATCGTGGACTAATGCTGGCACTGAAAAGCCAACCACAAATTTGATTGAGGAAGTAAAATAATTGGAAATCACAAGTTCATGGGGAATATTTCGTTTCCTTTACAGTGTTCCATTTCCGTGTATGTTCAGCCATGATAGCCTGGCCATGGAGAGGTCTGTTTACTCATGGGCTGGCGTGATGTGGTTCAAAATAGCAGCCAAAAAAGTTAGGGAAACTACCCTCAATGAGCAATAGGCCTACAAGTTGGCAATATTTATGACGAACAATAGCCCAAGTTCACGTAATCATAAAGTGGGTTCATCCCCATGGCAACGGCATTGATATTATAATTAAAGGTTGAACCCGGCAGACCCAGACGGCACAAACACCTGATTTATTCCGAACCATCTCGCGTGCTTCCTCCCGCCGGATCGCGTCAACATGACATAAACATCAGCGGAAGGGTGCATAATGAGAACAGCCAAACATTCGACACCTTTGGAGCTGTGTGACACAGTGAGAAATTTTGGAATCATAATGGCGTCAGCGATACTTGCTATAGGGAGCTCTTGCGTACGACTTTCTGTACTTTGGTACTGTTGTTTCCAGGACAATTGTGTGTACGGTAACCCGACGTACCCAGATTTTTAAAGACGAAATTGCCGACCTCAAACTTGTAAGTGCCATATTTGGCAACTATATGTGCGTTATTAGTTTAATTACACAAATGAACAGGTTAATAAAACATAGTACCATTGAAGGTACCTAAAAGTAAACATAACAGTATAGAAGACCGACAGACGAACAGAATGGGAATCATGGGAGTTACTTTTCTTTGACTTTTCATACAAGTTAACATAAACTTTAACTGTATGACCTGCAGTGGCGTAGCCACGAGGGGGGGGGGGGGGGCCGTGGGGGCGACAGCCCCCCCCCCCAGTCGCCTCCCCTACTGAGATTTGAGTTTCTGAAAAAATTATCATTGATCTACATGACGCCCCCATGAAATGTTCCAGCCCCCCCCCCCCCCCCCCACTGAAAAATTCCTGGCTACGCCACTGACAGTACATACAGGGGACGAAGTTGGAAAAGAAACACGCATCGCGATATCGGAACGCTTGCGCGTAGTTCAGGCAAGTCAAAAGATCTTTTTTTTTTTTTTTTCTTTTTTCTCTTTTTTTTCCATAGAAAGTGAATTTCGATTTTCAATTATTTAACTTGACCCACCCACCCACAATTTGGTAAAAAGATCGAAATGTTAAAACATTGACAATTCTGAATGACCCCTAAAGTAATGGAGCTAAATGTATTTTTCCGCCAGCACGTGACCTAACTTAACGCGCGCGAAGCTAGAAATGCGCACCGAGTATTCACACCGATACATTTAGCTCCATTACTTAACGTTAATTTGTTGCGCGTCCACGAAAGACAACAACAATAGCGGAGATTTATCGCACAGTGAATGGGCGCATGTGGACGCGCTGCCGATCTAGTCTTTTTATTCTATATCTATGTTTTATTTTATATCTATGGCTCAACGCAAATCATAGATATATAATAAAAAGATTATATCAGTAGTGCGTACAGAAAGATATTTCTATGTCCGTAAAAGTAATATTTTGGACCTGTAGTAGTTATTTCCCCGATAAAATTCAAAATGGGTAATCAAGCTGCATGTTCGTTTCGAAGTTTGGTCCATTTTATTTCTTGTAATTATTTCCCGTTTTAAAGTGCTGGTGCACGTTGCTTAAAAACAACTTGCTTCCAGTTGTTTAAGTGTTATTTTCTTCATTTTTAAGGGACAACACCCAGAACATAATTTTCTCCATTGTCTTCCCTCAGGACATTACATACGCCGTTATCAGATAGAGTTTGGACTGTTGGGTACTGGGGGGATGCACGCCCCTCCCCAGCCCTTCACCCTTCACTGAAAAAAATAGACCAAATAAATTTGTGTTGTTGTGCTCTCCTCTAGTGACGTATCCAGCATCTGAAAATCTTCAAGAAGGCGCAAGAATCGCACAATGTTGAAAGAAAATAGATATAGAATAAAAAGACTAGATCGGCAGTTACGCCCACCTATATTCCCGTAGGTTTAGCAACAAACTTGTATTTTTATGTCCGTTAAAGTAACATTTTTGACCACTAGATATTATGTCTTCAACAAAATTACCATTGAAAATATGCAATTTCAAGCTGGATAGCCACCTAGAAGTTTGTTCTGTTTTCCCCATGTATTTATACTTGTTTCAAAATGGTGGTGCGCGTTGCTAAAAATCTCCAAATATTAGTCAGCTTATCTAATAAAATTGTGTACAAAGGGAAAACGTACAATGTAAAAACTGCTTTACATTACTGTTGAATTATTCAAAATTAAAATTGTGAAATGTTTGAATGGACGATTTTGGAGATTTGTGTTACAATATATTATCCTTTTCGGGATGAGAACAGTTACTTGGATAACATTTTATATGTATGACTTTTAGGGCCTTATGACAATAATATTGCCCCTGAAAATCGTTTTCAGAATGAAATTAAATTACTCTCTCATAATGTTCCGGCCTTCTGAATGCATGGCGGATTAGAAAGAACCTTTTGGGAGGATGGCTTGAGCGGTACGGATGATGGGTGTGTTTGTTGTGCATATTTCGAAATAGCGTCGAGGACATTTGGCCTCAATTTCACGCTAGGAGTGGTAGCGTGACCCGGCTGGGAGAGGGCAATGATAGATAGCAACACCATGTAGATCTTGAAAGCAAAATAAAGAAAGCTGATAGAAGCGACATCGGGACGGTGAAAGTTATATTTTGCAATGTGCAATACACAAAATCACTGCTACTCGTAGGGAAACAAGATGGGTAGACCGTACGAACGATTAAAAAAGAATCTCACAAAGTTTATTTACATGTGCTCTACCCTTTTTTTCAACATTGTGAGATTCTTGCGCCTTCTTGAAGATTTTCAGATGCTGGATGTCACTAGAGGATAGCACAACAACACAAATTTATTTGTTCTATTTTTTTTAGTGAAGGGCTGTGAAGGGCTGGGGAGGGGCGTGCATCCCCCCAGTACCCAACAGTACAAAACTCTATCTGATAACGGCGTATGTAATGTCCTGAGGGAAGACAATGGAGAAAATTATGTTCTGGGTGTTGTCCCTTAAAAATGAAGAAAATAACACTTAAACAACTGGAAGCAAGTTGTTTTTAAGCAACGTGCACCAGCATTTTAAAACGGGAAATAATTACAAGAAATAAAATAGACCAAACTTCGAAACGAACATGCAGCTTGATTACTCATTGTGAATTTTGTCGGGGAAATAACTACTACAGGTCCAAAATATTACTTTTACGGACATGGAAATATCTTTCTGTACGCACTGCTGATATAGTCTTTTTATTATATATCTATGGTTTGCGTTGAGCGATAGCTATAGAATAAAACATAGATCCAATGAAATCGTCTTCTATCACATTTCACAGTGCTCGATACATCTCTGTAGAGCTATAAACATGCAATAAATTCAGAATATGAGTTAAACAAACTTTGGCATATCTCTCTTCTGGACAGACTGTTTCGTACCATAAGGCACTCATCAGCTGATGAGTGCCTTATGGTACGAAACAGTCTGTTCAGCACCCGATTTCATCAAACTCTTCGTAACTTACGATGCATCGCAGCGCTGCGACGCGTCGTATCTCTACGATGCGTCGCAGCTGCGACGCGTCCTGCGATACATTTCACTAAACACGTCGTAAGTGTGACGCGTCGTAGGTGTATTTATAGCGCAACTCGGTGACCGTTTTATGTCTTTAGTCAGCGTACAGTAAATTGTCGTCTGATATTCAACAAAGAGTCGTCGGATCTCAGCTCGAAATTTGTTAAAACGTAAAACAAAATGGCGACCGTGAGATGCAATTTTGAAGAAAAAAAGCTCTCATTGGACCGTATAGCTACTTTGAAATTTCAACTCTAATACTCCAGTCTAATTCATAATTATTCAATGAATTTTCTATTTACAACTTTACACACATTGCCTCGGTATTATAATCTCGTTAATGTAATGTTTGTGACATAAAACTGGCTTAGAAATGACTCTTCTTATTTTGCGATGACCACTGGACACATCGTAACTTACGATGTGTTTTAAGCCGTTGTCAAGGAACTTACGACGCGTTCAACACATCGCAACTTTCGTGAAATGGAAGATACGACGCGTCGCGAGTTGCGACGTGTTACACGCCGTAACTCGAGTTGCGACGCGTCGCAGCGCTTCGTGAAATCGGGTGCAGAAGAGAGATATGCCAAAGTTTGTTTAACTCATATTCTGAATTTATTGCATGAACAAAACATATATATAGAATAAAAAGACTAGATCGGCAGCGTGTCCACACGCGCCCATTCACTGGGCGATAAATCTCCGCTATTTTTGTTGTCTCTCGTAGACGCGCAACAAATTAACGTAAAGTAATGGAGCTAAATGTATCGCGTAAATACTCGGTGCGCATTTCTAGCTTCGCGCGCGTTGAGTTAGGTCACGTGCTGGAGGAAAGATACATTTAGCTCCATTACTTTACGTTAATTTGTTGCGCGTCCACGAGAGACAACAAAAATGGCGGAGATTTATCGCACTGTGAATGGGCGCGTACATGTGGACGCGCTGCCAATCTGGTCTTTCTACTCAATATCTATGGCGTTGAGCAAAATGACACGCTCATTTGCTGATCGTGCGGTTCGGTTTTGGGCGTACTGGCTTCCATAACGCACCGGTATGGAATACAAACGCAGATGTGCAAATAGCCGTACAAAAGCCGTACAGAATTTCTGCGCCCAGCAGACATTACTTTGTACACGAAGTCAGCGCTCTAGTATTCAATTCAAGAAAATTCAATTCAAGAAAACATTTATTCCATACTCCTTTAGAGAATACATCCATCAATAAAAAAGAAATCTGGTAAATAACAAGATAACAAAATCAATAAATATGTCTCAAAAAAGAAAAAGAAAATTAATACCAGTAAGATACGCTATGAAGAAATGTTAAACTTATTTTGATTTATGTACAAAAGAAACTAAGGAGTATGGGGCTGTTTAAGTAAGCCGAGGCTTGTAGGAAACAGCCCTTACTGACAACAATAACAGAAAAACAACATGATAACAACACACGGACGAGATAGACAAGACAAAATACTTACACGTCGATAGCTAACGGCAAAAAACCCCCCAAAAAATACGAACAAAAATTATCAATTCGAAAACCATTCAAACGTGAATAAACAAGGAGAGAAATAAAGGAGAGATATAAAGGAGAGAAATAAAACTATGTTTTTTAATATAGCTCTATGTTGCTGAGCAACTAAACTGATGAAGTTTCAGCTCATCTTCACTGTATATTTAGAGAAAAACAACATTCTAGGATCTCAATTTCAAATCAAAAGTTGCTGAATCATGTTTTGAATTTGGCATGACTTCAGCGTCCGAGACACGTTCTCACTGAGCCGATTGCAGCTACGCGCTGTCGCGCACTGATCCGACGAATTATAGCAACCGCCCGCGAGCGGGTGCGTCGTGTCAACGATTCCGCGCGCTTCGCCGAAAAAAATTCGAACTACTGACGGAAATTTCCAACGGTGCTTCTTAAGACGCACCGTTGGAAGGCCTTCTTTCGTTGATTTCTTCAAATTGACAGCATACTAGAAATAATAATATATGCGGTTAAGCGCCCTCGGTGAATTAGCATATATTTGGTTTCTCCACGATACGTAACCAAGAATGGTAAGGTATTCAGGGTGTGGCGTGAGCGTCACTTCACGTTGGCTCGCACCACTGAACAGACCTGCAATTAAAATTAATATACAATTAATAAAAGAAGTAACCTAATACATTCAGTCTGTAGATAGAAAAATTCATTCATAATTTTAGCATGAGATAGCAAGCATGGGGCCAAACTACGTTCTCAATTTTCTCAATGAGTTTCGAGTTTTCGTAGCCGGCAACTATCACGAGTGGTTCTTCAGGTTAACAGAGAATTATGGGTTTTAAAATTGGAAAACGGAAAGCTAAATGTGGTTGTTAAACAATAAGAAGGTATCATAATTTCAGAAACTTGGAATTGTTAAGATGTAAAATTGGATAAAATAGTATTGTGTTAAAGATTATTTAGTATGTTGTAACATACGGACTGGTGGTGCGAAATAAGACCAACACAATCCAGATTATTGAGTGATTTGTATAATTATTTAATTAATATATATTAGGTTTTTTCAAGGGTTTAGTGGAGAAAGAATAATTTTACAGGGAGTTTACTCCCTTTTTCAACCAAGTATGGTTTTCAACAATAATTACGCCAGTTTCTTTTTAGATAGCTGCAAATGATGGACTCTGGCTTTAAGTTAAGACCTGGAACAATTTGCAATTGAAAGCAATCAAGCGTCAAACGACTTCAAATAAATACACATTCAACATGTGAAAAATCTAATTGTTTCTATAAAGTGAAACGGTTTTTTTTTAAGCACTGTTTGATATTAAAAATTTGGACATTTTGTCCTCAAACAATTTATCCGGAGAATCGCTTCGATTTGCATGCCTGTATTAGCTAATGTTTAGGATTCATGCCTACTCGCGAGTGCAGCAGACGTCATTGCGTCGGAAACTAAACGATGGTTTTTACGTGTCATACAATTTCGTTTTGCTTTTTACATATTTTTTTTACAGTGAGTTTTATATTAAAGATAGCGTTTGTGCATTATGTTCGTTTGAAGCAACAAAGGTGCTCAAAATCTAAAGAAGGGTACACATCAACTAACCTGATGAAGTTTCAGCTCAGCTTCAGCTGTATATTTCGAGAAAAACAGCATTCTAGGATATGGATTTCAGCAGTCCGAGACACATTTTCACTGAGCCGATTGGAGCTTCGCGATGTCGCGCACTGATCCGACGCTTGCGCGCGCTTCGCCGAATAAAAAACCGAACTACTAACGAAAAGATCGTTGGAAATAAATATTTGTATTGACGAAATCATGTTTCATGATCAAAAGTATTGGCATAATTTTTCAATGTTTTTTTTAACAAATCCACTGAACTGAAACTTCAACAAGGTATAGGTTTTGAACATTATTCTTTTGGTCACGGTTTGGAGTGGTGTTTAGTATTTGAAATCAACACACTGCATCAAAGGCAAATGATGATATGCAGTCAAAATCACTGTTTTAAAACTTATAACAGAGTTTGAAAAACGCTAAATATACTAGCATAACTAGTGGCCAATTCGAAACGTGAAGTTTATAGGAGGCATCATTTGCTGAAGTGGAACACTCGAGTCTAGGGAGAGACGGCTTGTACCCTTCCCTTTCGGCCGGTGCAAATGATTCCACAGACAAACTGAGTGCAAATGAAATAGGAGCCATAATTATTTAGAAGAGTGTATGAGTTTATGTTGATGCAGCGGCGTAGCCATGGGTTTTCATCCTACGGGGCGTTTGGGGCGGGGCTTGAAGTTACATTGGAGGGGTGCTCGAAAATTGCATCCGTGAGGAAAGGTAGACAGCTTTTTTTCAACGTACACCGGACCTTCGTAAAATCAAATAGTGGGGTTGGTGGTGGTGGTTGTGATGGGGAGGGGGAGGGGGTAGATAAGTTTTCCCATGGGGGCGTTGTTCAAAACCTATATCATGGTTAATGTTGGACAATAACTACCGCTATTTGCTTTCCACGGACGTTTAAAATAAACGGCCACTTGCGAAAGAAAAGAGTTTTGTTGACAAGTACGCGGATAAAAGACTTTAAGTTCTTCCAACTAATCATGTCACACGGCTGTCCTTTTCTCCGGATGCAAAAATTCGAGTTGGGGGGAGGGGGCGAATGGGGAGTGCTCTTTATGGGGAGGGGGGCTTGAGCTCCCCCTGCGACCCTTCCCCGAAGCTACGCCGCTGTGTTGATGGTGCAAAGCATTCGATTTGTAACTTTAGTTGAAAAATTGTGGTCCAGAATGAAGACTGAATAGTATCTGCAAGAGTTTGTTTATTCATTGGTTAATTATAAACTACGGCATTGTACAAGCAATGGGGAATTTACAGTTGGTCATTCCCAGTGTGTAAACAAAAATGACATACATTGTAAAACAGACACTGTAATTTAAATTGTAAAAGACAAAAGCCAAAAAAACCCACACAATACGATACTGCATTATCTTTGAGCCATATGAAAATTTTTGTCTTCAGTAATTCAAGTTTTATTTTCCTCAATGATTACTGCCCATGTGCATGTAGGCTACATTATGTTTTTAACAGGACATGAAAATTCACTAAAAAATAATATGCAAAAAAACATTCAAATGACTTAAATACTTTAAGTCATAATCACAGTACGACATTTTATTTACAGCATATGCTGTAAATAAAATGAATAATCCTTTTGGACTTCTAATTAATTCCATCATGGCAAAATATAGGTGTTCCCGGCCAATTTCCTAAATCGTTCATTCGCCTCTGAAAATTCGGTCATTCATTTTCGTCTGAATTTGAAAATCGCTCTGAACACGCAGTTATTTTTTTCGCTACCAGAGCATTCGATTCCATTTCAGTTCAATTAATTAAATTATTGAGCAGCACCTTTCATTTATGACCAATCAGATTCGTTTACAAGATTTCTTTTTCACTTTTTAGAGGGCGATTTCAAACATTCAGCATTCTATTTCACTTTTAGTTTAATGCCATTGTCACTGGATACAATAATAAGGGGTTTCTTTTTTCAATAAACCTTCAATCCAATTAGCTGTTCAGTTCGCTTAAGTAACTTGTCCATGGCTTCAATGAATTTTTGTGGCCTAGCCGACCACTCCAAAGGAGAGACGTCTCGCATTTATTGAAGTCTAAGCAGTATTCCATCGCATAATGATGAAACTGATACTAACATCTAAAATGCACATAAAGTACAAAAGGAAAACCTTCATGCCATTCGGGTAATAGTCATATAAATACAAAGAACTGTATATACAGGTTCAGGTACCGAGTTCACGCATGAACAAAATATGGTTTATAATCACAGAATCGCACGAAGTCCAACTTTGCAAGTCACTGTACAAAATATGTAAATTGTTATGGGGATTAAAATTGCTTTAGGCCTGCAGGAGGGGTTATTGACATAAAAAACTGGGTGGTAATAATAAAAATCTCCATGTGGGTCAACCGCGTAAATTTTTACTAGATCCCAAGTATTGACCAATAATAGATAACTGGATATTATACAAATATTGAATGCTTCGAGTGGTGTAGTAAAACTAGCCTCCCGAGGTGATCCACGGACCATTCTATTTTCCCGAGGCGAAGCCGAGGGAAAATAGAATGCTCCATGGATCACCGAGGGAGGCTAGTTTTACTTCACCACGAGATAAAGCATTCACTATTTGTTTTATAACACTTCACCCACAGATTCTGCTTGATTTTAATATTTTAAATTATTTAAATCTGAACACAGTTGAAATAAACTTCAATTTCAATACAAAATTGGTGGAAAATGTATTTCTCTTTTAAAAACTACCCCTTCACGAAATGTTTGAACCCAAGTCTGCGGCGCGCTCTCTTTGGAATAAAAGAGATGAATAAAAGTGGATGAATAGTAGGTCGTGTACTCTCCCCCCACACCTGGCTAGTCCCCGCCCACTCCCCTGTGCCACCGAATTTTGAACGTGTATGTTGCATAACGAAACAAATGTTAATAAATACTATGCAAGTGAACACTTTAGAAATAACAGAGTTCCTTTTCACAGCCTCCCCTTCCCCCACCCCCGGGGCATGTCGGTACAATCATTGTCACATTGGCAAAACTCACTTGATTGCAAGCCGCAATGAATAACACTGGCCATATCCATTGTCCTCCGATTGAAGTTCACCATTATTTAAATGATGTCCAGTCCTCCCCTCCTGCTAGGCCCCGCTCCTTCCTTTGCCACCAAATTCAGATTGATTTCTGCATGTATTTGCCTAAATGAAATTGTAAATATATACTAGATATCAATTTGAAAGTGAACCTTTTACGATCTACACCAATAGTCGTCTCACAGATAGCCCCTTCCCCTGCCACCCCCACTCCCAAAGCTCAAAGATAACCACGCCCTCCCCAACAAGTCAACAAGTACAATTTTGTTGAGATTACTTACATGCATATGGCCTTGGGGAAAGTCTGAATTATGCAAGGTGGCTTTTTTACAACACGCGGCAGCTTAACATATCCGAAAAGTGAGGAGGAGAAGGGGTGCGTATGTCGCAGGGGTGGGTGAGGTAGGGGGGGGGGGTGGAAGGGTGATCTGGACACACGCATGTACGCTGTACACATTTGTTTATATTGCAAGCTACTTTGGAATTACAGTAAAAGATGTGGTGAACAAAATGACGTTTATTTTATTATTTTCAAAATGGAAAAGATCTGTCGATTTAGAGAGCAACTAACTCTTATTTGTTTATATTGAAATACATGTACTTTAAAGCAACAACCACTCCAGTGAAAGCTCCAATTTGATTGCATGAATTTCACTCTGACTTGACTTGGATTTATTCATGTAGTTAGGGTCTGAAGTATTTTTTTAGTGGAATTGTCCTCCAAATTTGAATTTACCTGATCAACATGAAGTTTTGTGGCACCAAATACACTCATGTAGTGTGCTTATTATTACCATGGCAACCGTTGTTAAGACATCGGTGCTCATAAACTAAAGTAAAAAATACTTCCATTTTCAAAGCCTATCACGGAAGTAGTATCCTATGACTGAAATTCATGGCTATATACTTAATTAACAACAATACATGCTCAGTATGTAACGTGGCCGCCATTGGTGCGAGAAGCGCATGTAATTTTCACCTCTCAATCTGTACCATTTTGTTTGTTTTGATGTATACGTTTCTTATAGTATATTGTTATTACATGAATCAATTGCAGAGCATTAAATAACATCACCACAATTGTGTATATTTACTATAGTTTTGCAAATTCGGGTTGAAAACCCACACATTTTTGGAATACAATCAGTAATTACAAGTCCCTATGGCAGTGACAATGGACGCATACAATTGCTTGACTGGGATGAATGTTTACACAGAAATACAGAAATTATGCCCAAAATGTTATTTTGGTCTAAAAATGATACACAGTCTAATTCTGTTTGTTAAAATGTGCTTGATTCATGAACAATACCCATTATACAAGCCATTACCCAAAACAAAGGAAAACACTGAAAATACACTTTTTAAGGTTTTTGTGAAATTTACCATTTTTGGAGCGCTACTGCACAAAGGCTATACAATAACCCAAAATTGTCTCACCAGATATGAAAAGACCAAAGTCTGAACTAACCCTAGCCGAAGGGAAAATATTTTGATTGCCGTGGCAAGTGCCATTTTGGAGGGATAAAAATGGGGTAAAAAATGCAATTTTACTAGTTGTAAAAACATGCTGTAGTATAGGGTCTAAAAATAGAATAAAGGAGATTTTTCAGAAGTGTTTCTATTTTTTTCTTGCAGGGGTAAGGATGATACTTTGTCGTGATATAGTTACTTTTGTGACATTACTTTGCAGTTTGGCTGGGTGACCTTTGACGCAAAAAATGAATTTTTGCAGCCTCAAAATTGCCGAAAAATGGCCAAAACACATAATGGCCCATAACCATGGCAACGGGCAAAATAAAATTTTAAAAAGTTTATTTTGGTTACTTGCTCCCTAAGTCCTTTCATCCCACAAAGTTTTTAAAAATTCGATTTTTTGAGCGTGAACACTTATATGAAGTATTTACACGAAATTACTCCTAAGTAACTTGTCCATTGCTTCAATGAATTTTCGTAGCCTAGCCGATCACTCCAAAAGGAGGGAAGTCTCGCATTTTTTGAGGTCTAAGCAGTATTCCATCTATTGTCTGCAAGACATCCACTGTGCAGATTCCATGCAACACAGGTTTAGGGCTGAGTGGGGGCTTCTCTTCTTATAAAAGTAATGCTAGAGGCGTGGCTATTCTTTTTTAACAATACGTTCGATATTAAAATCCTTGTTTCCAATATTGATGTAAATGGAAATGTTTTGGCTCAAAGTCTTTGTTTCGAAACACTAACCATAAGGCCAAAAAAAAAGTCTCCGGTTTCTGGTATGGAGCTTGCCCAAAAAGTGATGCGGCGACGCGGCTTTTTTTTTTTTACCCTGATTTTTTTGCTTCAAATGTCGGCTGATGACTCCAAATGGTGCCCGACTAAACTTAGTGCAAATATGTGGGAGTCCAGAGAGGCCACATAAAGCTTATTCTCGACCATAACCCAATCTAAAAACACGTTAAAACTGTGCAGCAGCGGGATTCCAGTCAAACCAGTGAGTTTGGCGGTTTTGAGACATCATCTTTCATTGAAAAAAAACACACTTTTTCATTTTGCCGACGCGCATGGCTACAGCGACGCGCGCGCATACCAGAAACCAGAGACTTTCTTTTTTTGGCCAAATATTACGCTAATTAATTTACAGGGTCCAAACAGAGATGATCCAGATTTCTACGAGAATATCAATAATATTATTTCTGAGTTTGATAACCCTCACACAATTATTTGTTATGACTGGAATTTAGTTTTAGACGGTTATTTAGACTGTGATAATCACCTTCATGTCAACAATCCTTTAGCAAGAAACAGGGTGTTGGGTCTATGTAGAGACCTCGACCTTATTGACCCGTGGCGTATTCAAAACCCAAACTGCAGGAGATATACTTGGAGACAGCATTCTACACTGAAACAGTCTTGGTTGGATTTCTTTTTAATATCTTCTGAACTTAGTTCCAATTTTGTTTCATCTGAGATTGAGCCAGGTTATTGGACAGACCATTCCTTGGTTGATATTTGTTTCGATTTCAATCAGATCGAGAGGGGACCGGGTTATTGGAAATTTAACAATTCGCTTCTTGCAGATAAAACTTATGTTGACCAGGTGAAAAAAGTTATTACCGATGTCGTATAAACTTACTCAGCTTTGCCTTATTTACGCTCGAACTTACACACCATTCACCCCAGTGATAATCATTTTATTATTAATGATCAACTCTTTTTTGAAAAGCTATTAATGGCGATTAGAACTAAAACAATTTCTTTTGCAGCCTGGGAGAAAAAGAGTGCTTGCAGAGATGAATCTCGTCTCGGAAACAAAATAAAGGATTTGTCTAATAAGGTTGCTCACGGTGATATAGTCTGTTGGATACATTGAAGTCTAAACAAACAAGCCTTGTTAATCTTCGTAAGACTAAACTGGATGGTGTAATGATTAGATCTAGAACAAGGTGGATAGAACACGGTGAAAAACCATCCAAATACTTCCTTAAGGCCAAAATAAAAAAGTCTCCGGTTTCTGGTATGGAGCTTGCCCAAAAAGTGGTGCGGCGGCGCGGCTTTTTTTTTTTTTTTATTCGATTTTTGTGCTTCAAATGTCGGCTGATGACTGCAAATGGCATGAACGGTGCCCGACTAAACTTAGTGCAAATATATACGGGAGTCCAGAGAGGCCACATAAAGCTTATTCCGGACCATAACCCAATCTAAAAATCTAAAAACACGTTAAAATAGTGCAGCAGCAGGATTCCAGTCAAACCAGTGAGTTTGGCGGTTTCGAGACATCATCTTTCATTGAAAAAAAAACCCGACGCGCATGGCTACGGCGACGCGCGCGCATACCAGAAACCGGAGCCTTTTTTGGGGGGCCTAATATGGAGAAACGTTATTGTATTAACGAGACTTTTAATCGTGTTTAAGGATGATGGTACCGAATTAAAGTCCTTTAGGAATATTATACAGGAGGGACGTTATTTTTTATAAAAACTGTACTCGTCTTCAGAAGGGAAACAACAGTTGATTTACAATCTATTTTTGAGAATTCGGACTCTCCAGTTCTTTCAAAATGGTACGTGATAGCATGGAGGGCCCCTGTCCCATCGAGAAATATTAAACGTTTTGAAGAACACAAAAAATGGCAAGTCCTCCGGCTCAGATGGTCTTAGTTTTGAATTTTAGAAGTTTTTTTCATCGATTTATCGTGGTATTTATTACGGTCCCTCAATTTTGGTTATGAAACCGGTGAACTTTCTGTTACTCAGCAGTACGGTATTATTACTTTGTTGTCTAAAGGGGATAAACCTCGTCAATTTTTAAAGAACTGGAGACCGATCTCACTGTTAAACACTTCGTACAAATTAGCTTCTGGATGTATAGCAGAGAGACTTAAAACATGCCTCTCCTCTCTTATGCATGAAAATCAAAGGTTTTTTGCAAGGACGTTACATTGGTGAGAATATTCGTTTAATGTATGAGTTGCTTAATTATACAGAAAAACATAAGATTCCTTGTATGTTTTTATTGACTGATTTTGAGAAAGCTTTTGATTCTGTTTCGCATGATTTTGTACTCAAAATTTTGAACCAGTTAAATTTTGGTCCTTCTATACAGAAATGGTTTCGGTTTTTGTAGAGTGGAGCGACAGCTTCGGTGTTAATAAATGGATTCTTATCGGAATAGGTCGTGGCTGTCGACAAGGTGATGGTTTGAGCCCTTATTTGTTTCTTTTGTGCTCCGACATTATGGGCATGATGGTTCGTTGTGATAAGATTTTAAAGGGAATTCAGGTAGATGGCAGAGAATATAGACTTTCTCAGTACGCTGGTGATACAGTATTATTTTTAGACGATTCAGAGCGTTCTTTTGATAGGGTGTTTTTGCTAGCATTTCTGGTCTTAAGGTAAATATTGAAAAAACCAATGTGGTGT
The DNA here is from genome assembly GCA_029964075.1 of Patiria pectinifera. NCBI lineage: Eukaryota > Metazoa > Echinodermata > Asteroidea > Valvatida > Asterinidae > Patiria > Patiria pectinifera. The sequence goes on along the minus strand of CM057148.1, from coordinate 6,675,986 downwards.
GGATTGGTGGTAATAAGGGTCGACAGAGAGGTCTATGTGATCATATTAATGTGAAGTGGGTTGGTCCTCAAGATTATTTTAGGCACTTGGTATTGATTTTCCCACCAACCTTGACAATATGACGACTGTGAATTATAACAGAGTTTTTGATTCTACTTGTAGTTTAATTGAACAGTGGTCTAGAAGAAATGTAGCCGTTCTTGGCCGTGTCATAATAGTGAAGTCGCTTATTTTTTATCCAAATTTACTTTCCTTATTTTTACACTCCCTAACCCACATTTGTTTTGTGGAAGAACCACAAAATTACGATTGGTAATAATTGTATTTTTTACAAACACTGGGCAAACAAAGGGGCAAACTTTGTGTCTGACCTACTTGACGATAAAGGTGTTTTTTGAGCTTGGAACGCTTTATGTTAAAATTCGGTATTAGGACTAACTTTCTAGAGTATGGTGGAGTTGTCAAGGCCGTCAAAAATTCTTTTCGTGATTTACTTAAAGGGGTTAAGTCGAATATTTGCTTTCCTTTTATCCCATTTAATTTTGACATACTTTTGTCAGATAAAAAAGGTTCTACCCGTATTTATCATATTTTTACTTCAGTGACAAAAGGTGCGAGTAAGTTCATTGACAAATGGGAAACAAAATTGAGTAACAATTTCCCTGCAACTAAATGGTCGGTTTTCTGCACTATGCCCTTTACGACTACTTGTGATACAAAATTACGATGGTTTCAATACAGATTGGTCCATAGAATCATGGGCGTCAATTCTTATTTAGTAAAGGTTGGTAAAGGGGAGAACGACTTGTGTTCCTTCTGTCATGTAGAAAAGGGAAACTCTGATTCTCTTATTTTGCACTTGTGAGATTTCTTTATCGTTCTGGACTCAAATTAGCGATAGGATTAAGAAGGCTTTGAATATTAATGTGTTTGTAGATTACGAGATGACTTTATTTGGCATACTTAACAAAAAATGGGGCGCTCTTAATTTAAGTCTTCTCCTACGCCGTTACCACATTTACAAAATGGAGATGAATGACAGTAAACATTCTCTTTTAGTCTTAAAGAATGAGCTTAAACGATACTTGTATTGGAAAAATTTATATTTGCTACAAATGGTGAATTGCTAAATTTAATGCAAAATGGGATCCATTCTCTCTTTTATGTAATGATTAATATATTAATTGTTTCTACTTATTGTAAAACACAAGAGGAACGGTTCTTCTGAATAAATAAGTTTCCCCTGAGGGGAAACAATTCCAGTTGGGAGAGGGGGCGAATGGGGAGTGCTTTTTATGGGGGCAACCCTCCCCCCGAAACTACGCCGCTGAGTTGATGGTGCAAAGCATTCGATTTGTAACTTCTGTTGGAAAATTGTGGTCCAGAATGAAGACTGAATAGTATCTGCTAGGGGTTTGTTTATTCATTGGTTAATTATAAACTACGGCATTGTACAAGCAGTTTGAAATTTACAGTTGGTCATTCCCAGTGTGTAAACAAAAATGACATACATTGTAAAACAGACACTGTAATTTAAATTGTAAAGACAAAAGTAAAAAAAAAACACACAATACGATACTGCATTATCTTTGAGCAATATGAATTTTTTTGTCTTCAGTAATTCAAGTTTCATTTTCCTCAATGATTACTGCCCATGTGCATGTAAGCTACCTAATATGTTTTAACAGGACATGTAAATTCACTAAAAAATATATGGAAAACCATTCAAATGACTTAAATACTTTTAGTCATAATCACAGAACGACATTTTATTTACAGCATATGCTGTAAATAAAATAAATAATCTTTTGGACTTGTACATTAATTCCATCATGGCCAAATATAGGTGTTCCCGGCCAATTTCCTAAAATGTTCATTCGCTTCTGAAAATCGGTCATTTATTTTCGTCTGAATTTGAAAATCGCTCTGAACACGCAGTTATTTTTCGCTACCAGAGCATTCGATTCCATTTCAGTTCATTTAATTTAATAATTGAGCAGCACCTTTCGTTCATGTCCAATCAGATTCGTTTACAAGATTTCTTTTTCACTTTTAGAGGGCGATTTCAAACATTCAGCATTCTATTTCACTTTTAGTTTAATGCCATTGTCACTGGATACAATTAGGGGTTTCTTTTTTTAATTAACCGTCAATCCAATTAGCTGTACATGAAACCAATTTAGGAGGCATATATGTTATTTTAGTTACGTAACAATACATGCACAAAAAAAATTCACTCATGCGTATCCCATCAAAACAAAGACATTGCCCACAATGATGGCTGCTACGCATAAGGTGTAATAGGTTTTATAAACACTGCATACTCAGTGTTTTTAACGAGCAGGCCATTATATCCCACCCCAACAAGCCCGTATGTACAGGTATGTAGGAAGTTGTGGGTTTCAGTCTCAAAAATTGAAAATACTTCATCACTTAACTCACAGCACTTCATCACTAAACCATTAAATCATTGTAATGATTTTGATGATGCATTATGTATCTTGTCCGTAAAATGTGTGCTTTCATACATTAACATCTCATATAATTTATGACTTGATAATATAACGGCTTTCGTTGTGTTATGAGAAAAGTTTTCGTATAAGTAAATTTGACCGAGGACCGATGTTTCGGTCGAACTGACAATAAAGTCCTTTGAAGTTATTTTCGCATTCACTTTTACTTGTTATACTGTTATTTCTCAACAAGCCTTACTTTATAAAAAATGTACTACTATAATTCAAATCAGAAATATATATTATACACATCCTTCAAAATTCTAAGGAACTACATGTATTACTAATTTATAGTGTTGAATAGCTCAGTTGGTAGAGCACCGGAACGGTTATTCGGAGATCGCAGGTTCACAAAGGGCAGATTGCTTCCGTTGTGTGTCCCGTCCACAGGAGCTCTCGTGAGTGGTGCGAAAGAGCCCTGCACTGTCCATGCATGGAGTCCACGGTCAAGCCTCCTGCGTGATTGCCCTATTGCTCTGGTGGTGTTTGGGCTGCATCGTGCAAAAAACAATGTAACTTAACCATGACGAGTGAAAAAAAAAATATTCTTCCAATCGGAACATATTTTAGACAAAAATAGAAATGATTTTGGGCACGTGTGGTCTAACGGTGGAGCACAGAATTCATGATCGAGAGGTTGTGAGTTTAAGCCCCATCATGGCCATGCGTGTTGTACCCTTGAGTAAGGTGCTTTACCACAATTACTCCTCTCAACCCAGGTGTTAAATGGGTACCGGCATTATTCAATGCTGGGAAGGTAACAGACTCGCTGTGGAGGGGGTGTGGCGATCCCCCACAGCAGTATATGTGTCTGGCCCAATCGCTAAACGAAAGAGAGATGGGCACTTCGTTCCTGTGAACACAGGTTCGTCCCTTTACCTTAGAAATGATTAGAGTAACATCATGTCTCCAAAAGGTCAAAGAGGACGTTATTAGAACACCACTTAACATTTTGGTTCATACTTTCTGCATAGAGCAGGGAATTTCTGTATTTGAATAGTGAATCCGCAAGAAATCGCAGAAGAGTGTTGTAAAACCAAAGGCAGTATGCATATGTTTTAGGCTTTAACCAAGAAATGAATGAAACAGTTAAACCCCTCAAATGTGTTAACATTTTAATTCGCACATTGGCCATTCATGTATATACTGACCTTGATTTCTCCAGCGAAACAACCTGGATACCTGGTCGCTCACATGTTTACCATACCGACATCTGTTCACAAAGTGCTCGCAGTTGTTTGTGAAAAGACGGTACTCCGGCGGGTTGCCCTCTGACTCACGCTTGATTTCATCAAGAATGGTTGTCCTGAGAAACGGTAGCAAGGTGTAATCTTTATTGTTGTTGATTTTAAATTTACCGTTTTTGAGAACTTTCAGCATTGGCTCAAAACGGAGAACAGGCTTGTCTTTCGCCGAGGACCCTGAACCAAGCATCTTTTTAGCGAGAAATTGTTTCCCTTTTGTGTTAGCTGGGGCTAAATGGACAACTGTAATGGTAAATGAAGGCTTCCATTCGCCGACGTACATGCCCCAGTGCTGGTAAGGCAGCACACCTCTATCGAACTCCAGCCTGTCACCCACACGAAACCGAGGCAATGACGGCCCCAATTTGTACCATTCACTCTCCAACCCGAAATTATTGCGCCAGTAATCGTATCGACAGTAGTTCACAAAGTCCTCGCTGTCTTTAAACAAAATCTTGCATGAGCACCTACGCGCCGTGTCCGGCAACTGACGGTTGATTTCATCCCAAATGTCTTTCTTGGCTAATGGTGGCCAACATTCATCTCCTTTGTTGTTGATTTTGACCTGATTGTCCCGGAGAACTGTCTCTATGGACTCAACACAAAGTTCTCCTCTATCTCTGATTGAGGACCCAATACCCGAGGAAGTCGTTGCTACGCTGGTTTCGTTTTCTCCGTCGCCCGGGGAGAAGTAAACTACTTGCTCGGAGTCGTTCCCCCAATTGTCGATGTACATGCCCCAGCGCTTGTACGAGCACTGACAATCTCCGAACTCCAGCCTATCTCCAACGCGCACTTCATCAATAAATACATCAATATTAGCCTTGCTGTACAATTTTGAAATTTTCTTGCCATTGAGAAGGCGCATGTAATGCTGATTATCTTTATCGAATCGACAGTAATTCACAAAGTCCTTACTGTCTTGGAAGGAAATTCCGCAGACGTATACGTGTACTTTCGTCAGTACAGAAATGTTGTGTAATTCTTTTAGCTGATACGATATTTCTTTGCAAATATCTTTCGTGCCTAGCGGGGACAAGTCTCTATCCTGCAAGTTGTTAATTCTTACTCTAAGGCCTGGCCCTTTGGAAAATGTATAGATGGAGTTCACAACAAGTACATCCTGACTCGCTGGGAGACGAACTTCCCAGTAAGTCTTAATGGCTGAGCGGTATGCTCCCCCCTCTTCTTTACCAGGAACGAAGTGGACTACATTCCGGAGAAAGAAGTTCAGTCCATCGATATAAATGCCCCAGTGCGCACACGGCAAATTGTTACTGACGAACTCTAATCTGTCCCCCACTCGCACTTTACCTACTAATGTCGTGATATTGTCCGCATCGCACCAAACGCTGAGTCCTCCATAGTTATTGTCGCTGGTTTGGCAATCGGTCGGTTTCGTTTCCCAGAAATCGCCATCACTTGTCAGCCTCGATCCTGTACTGTCTGCCATGACTAAAATTGTCAATGATTTACTATCGCAATCTTAGCCAATTTCTTCGCTCAACACTTCAACATAGGCCTATGCGGTACCCCAGCGTGTAAATCTGTGAATGGTAGGATATGAGAACAATTAAGAGTTTTGCCAAATACTTGACGACTCTGTTTGGTACACAATTCTTTCTGCAATGGTAATTCAACATCGACTTCACGTAAAACCTGATCGCACAAAAAGGCTGGTGTAATACTAACATGCATAACTCACCAGGCGGTGATCGTGTGAGTCAAAGGTACAATTCTTTATTTACCTGCATTAATTATCAAGTAAAGAACCCTTATTCTACACCTGGAAAATTCCAATTTCATGTTTTGCAATTCCGTATGGTTAAGGTGACGTATTGGAAACATCCTTGACGAGTAATAATTTGATGCACGTGAATTACCTTTCTTGACGTTTTGTCTAACCGAGTATTCTATCGGCCGGCGCAAAGCACAAACGTATCAATATAACGTCCACGTCGTCTGGTCCGTTCGGACGTGTAGTCGACAACTTGTTCCAAATTGGTGCTTTACACGGGTGTTCACGACCATAATGTCCGTTTTGTCGATTACGTCCGACAACATATTTTGACGGGCAATGGCCGATTTGGTCCGACACATTGTGTCCGACAGTCCAATAATGTCCAACCCATTGCGTCCGACGGCCGATTATGTCGGCCCATTATGTCCGACGTCCGATTATGTCCGACCCATTGCGTCCGGCGATGGCCCTTGTTAGGTATATTAAATAGAAGCCTACCATATTGTCGGGAGCCGCAAGGTGCGATCCCGGGATGGTGGTTAAGGTTGCTCGCCACCGGGGGGTGAAGAATAGCTTCTTCTCGGGAACAGACTTCAAATTTCCAAACGATTTATTCCCATATCAGACTTGATTTATTGATGTGGAAGCACAAATGAAATATAACAGAAAACAAAACCCCTAGAGAAAAAATGAAGAATAACAAGTTTTGAGTAATCTTACTCCCTAATCTTTTTTCCTTGCTTTAAACATAGTTTGACTCACCCAATGCAGTTAAGAAATAAAGCCTTGTTCTGTGATTAAGCCCTCACACTCCAGCCATACATAGGTTGAGGCCTTGTACTACTAGTACTACTAGCAATGTACCGAGCGAAGCCCTGTTATAAAAAAGTTCACAAGCAAAAGAACAACTTCATAGGCTAATATTGAATCACATAATGCCTACATATAGTGCATGTGCATTACGCGCACTGCGTACCGAAGTACACAAATCAATAAAATGAATACAGCAACAAACTACGCAGGCGCAGGGCAATGAAAACGGCTTACGTGCCGCAGCTCGTACTGACCATGGACGTCTAGCGTATAAAGTACAGCACGTATGCACGCATTGTATGATTTGATGAAACAAGCCTGACCCAACCTCTCACTAGAAAGCTTTGTACATCCCAATGTACACATCAAACTAAGACATATATCAAAGGTCTCCTGAAAAGGTTCCCCTTTTGCATCATATGTGGTTGAGTGCGGGATGGCCGTGCGAAACACACAAAAAGTTAATAGGCTTACGTCCGCAAATTTGCGGCCGCCCGCCTGTTCGGAGTGAGCACTCCAGAGCTAGAAAGACTTTTTGTTACATTAAGTAAACAGAACAGCTTGTTTACATATTAATACGATGTGGAAAAAATCCTCATAAAGATATCTAAATAACCTACATCATTTACAGTTGTAAGTCAAAACATCCGAATGGTACAATTATTAAAGTTTCGACCGGGGCTCAAAAACCTTATATATGAAGCCCGGGAAGGGACAGGGTGGAATTTTTTTTTTGAATTTCCTAATTCGTTCGCACGAATTAGTAATTAGTTCGCACGAATTGCTAATTCGTTCGCACGAGTTCCTAATTCGTTCGCACGAATTGCTAATTCGTTCGCACGAGTTCCGAATTCGTTCGCACGAATTGCTAATTCGTTCGCACGAGCTCCGAATTCGTTCGCACGAATTGCTAATTCCAAAAAAGAATCCACCCTGTCCCTTCCCGGGCTTCATACTTATACGTGTATATTGACTTTTATAAAATAAAGTTGGCACTTATCATTTTTTCGGAGGTATACACGCAGTTATTCGTCCGTGCGCGGGAGACAGGAGGTCAAAGGTTCTTATGTTTCATAAAACAATATGTAAATTACAGAACCTATGTAAATATAGCCCTATTTACATATAAATGAATAATAATTATCTAACTGTCTGAGAACAAAACATAGAGGTCGCACTTTTCAATCCACGGTCTCCGACAATAATAAAATACGGGTTTTTACATTAAAGGCGGAAGTCCGTATCCAACCATTTCGACCCATTAACTGGCAGAAACAATCAAAATGAGATAAGCACTGTTACCAGCTCCGGGCATTGGGGAGAGGGGAAACACAGTACAAACTAGGGGGAGGGACACACAACAAAAACACACACACACACACACACCTACTTGTTCCGCATACCATTCGAGGCCCTAAGCACAATACCTACATTTCGAGGTGATCTCGAACTGTACCAATATTATGACGGTGTGAGCTTGTGTGTGTGAGTGTGTGTGAATGTAAATGCTCACTGGAGGAAATATGACACACAGCCGCACGGATCACGTGACTTATTTGTTACTGCACCATATTTCACAAGGGATTGAATTCTGGACTTAACGGTCAAAAACAACTTCAAAAGTGATTGTACTGGGGTGTCAGAACAGATACAAGGGGCAATATTAATGTAAAATACGTTTATATGGCAGGAAGTTCATTTTTCTAGACAAAGTGAATTATAAATAACTCCATAAACAAACCACAGTGAAAATTATTGAAATGTAACCAATACTGAAGTTTTATTTTATAATCACTTCTCATGAACACCATTTGTCACTCTAATTCTCTAACAGTTTTGGACATTTTAAAGACCCTTAAGCATGGTCAAAATGTACACTTCATGTACGATTGAAAAAAGGGTACGTTTTATAATGAAGTTAAAGCCTTCATAAAAAAAACTTTGAAAGATTATCTCTCACAAACCGATGTAACAACAAATGACCGACAGTGTAGCATTTACTACAAAACTCTTGATCAACTTCTCTTGTATCATCTATAAGTAGTGATAGGCAGAGTGTAGTATATATTACTACACGTTCAGTCAATTGTTGTTACAATAACGGTTAGTGATACATGATTAGTTGGTTACTTAATTATCAGTGAAACACAGGGAAACATTTATTTTCTAAAAACGGAGAAATTACAAAATATCTGCTCAAAACTGGTACAAACTATTTTCCCCAAAACACAAAACACATTTTGTCACAACTCCAAATAGGCTATTACAGAAGTCTTGGTACATGTACATGGACACCAGTTGCATTCATCTCAAGTATGATTGAACAAAAGTGTTTCATAAATGCAGTGAACTCCCGACCCCAATCTGAAGTCACATGTGGCCTAAGCCTTCAGAAAAAAAATCTGTATCCCATTGACATAATCAAGAACTGTGAAGCACATCAAAACATTATTAATCTTAACATCAGTAAACAAATTATTACAACCTGATGTATTGCATTTTGTTGATCGTAACGGGATAAAAACGAGAAAAAAGTTCAGGACTTGTATGACTCCATTGAAACTCTGGCTAAGAACTGGCTCCGCTACAAGGAACAAGATGACTCTCAAGTTGGAGCATGTACAGGTACATCTAGTCTGGCAGTGTGGCTAGCTGACAACTGTGTCAACAAATCGTCCAGCTATATTTGAAAAAGGAATGACAATTTCTGCTACTTTTGTCTTAAATGTCAAAATTAGTATACAGAACCTCAATCAGCACAATCAAACTAGATACAATAGCAAAATAAGTCAACATTAAGAGAAAAATCACTGTATGTCCATTGATTCATGATTATAAACAATATAATATAAATTATAAAAGGGTTATTCGAAAAGGAAAAACCCTCGGAATCAGCACTTTATCTTAACATGTACAGTACATGTGTGGATTTTTAATGTAACCATGCAGGATCAATTTAAACATAAATAGTACATGTAAAAAATAAAAGTTCTAAACAAACCTTGTAAATTTTGCATGGCCATCCCCGTCTGACAATGTTAAATTCAAGGAAGGCAACCTGCAACTCGTCATATAAAATCATCCAGTAATCTTGTTGATATTGTCCACATACTCCATCGATACCAAATTCTTTACACAACTCGACCATTTTAACTAACACCCATGCCCTTTGGGATACAAAATAAGCGAGAGTCATGTCTAATATTCTTCCATGTATGTAGAATAAATACAAGCATGTAACACAAAATACCATAACTCCTCATTTTGTCAGATTTGTAAACACAATTAAAAGTACAACTGCAACTCCTCATTTTGTCATGTATGTGAAACACAATTAAAGCTAAACTCCTCATTTTGTTGTGTGTATAAACACAATTAAAACTAAACTCCTCATTTTGTCTTGTGTATAAACACAATTAAAACTCAACTCCTCATTTTGTCTTGTGTATAAACACAATTAAAACTCAACTCCTCATTTGGTCTTGTGTATAAAAATAAAGCCAAACTCCTCATTTTGTCTTGTGTATAAACACAATTAAAACTCAACTCCTCATGTCGCCCTGTGAATCAACACAGTTAAAACTACAACTCATTTTGTCCCGTGTATTAGTCGAGGAGATCGGTGCTCAATATAATGTTATGTGAACTGATCCCTTTTATGATAAAGGCATGGAATTGGGCACACAGTCCTAGTATGTCATGGGAAAGATATTTGGCTATGGAGCCATCGCAGATTTGTTGTTTGAAAAATATGGGTAGGATAACATGCAATGGCAGCCATTTTGAAAATTTCATGCTATTATACTTATATTTTTTCAAAGTAAAAATCTTTGATGGCTCCATAGCCAAATATCTTTCTAATGACATACTCCGACTGTGTGCCAAATTCTGTGCCTTTATCATAAAAGTCAATCTCACCACAAATCTCCCCAACTATATTAACACAGTAAAACCGGTAACTCCTCATTTTGTCCTGTGTAAAATTACAATTAAAGATAAACTCCTCATTTTGTCTTGTGTATGAACACAACTAAAGCCAAACTCCTCATTTTGTCCTGTGTATAAACACAATTAAATTCTAAATTCCTCATTTTGTCTTTTGTATTAACACATAAAACTCCTCATTTTGTCTTGTGTATGAACACAAATAAAACTAAACTCCTCATTCGTCATGTGAATCAACACAATTAAAGCCAAACTCCTCATTTTGTCTTGTGTATGAACACGATTAAAACTATACTCCTCATTTTGTCTTGTGTATAAACACAATTAAAACTATACTCCTCATTTTGTCTTGTGTATAAACACAATTAAAACTATACTCCTCATTTTGTCTTGTGTATAGACACAATTAAAACTAAACTCCTCATTTTGTCTTGTGTATAAACACAGTTTACTACATGTACAACTCCTTATTTTGTCCCTTGTATTAGTCGAGGAGATCGGTGCTCAATATAATGTTATGTGAACTGTTCACTTTTATGATAAAGGCATGGAATTGGGCACACAGTCCTAGTATGTCATGGGAAAGATATTTGGATATGGAGCCATCGCAGATTTGTTGTTTGAAAAATATGGGTAGGATAACATGCAATGGCAGCCATTTTGAAAATTTCATGCTATTCTACTTATATTTTTCAAAGTAAAAATCTTTGATGGCTCCATAGCCAGTTCTAATGACATACTATGACTGTGTGCCAAATTCCATGCCTTTATCATACAAGTCAATCACATCACAAATCTCCCCAACTACATGTATAATAACACAGTAAAAACTGTAACTCCTCATTTTGTCCTGTGAATCAACAGTTAAAACTACGATTCCTCATTTTGTCCTGTGAATCAAAACAATTAAAACTACAACTCCTCACTTTGTCCTGTGTATCAAAACCCACAATATACATGTGCCTGGTATATTTTGAAATTTGTTTAGTCAGCAGATACTCCCTATCCTTGCCAACGTGAAAAATCCTTACAAGTTTCAATTAATTTTAGTCACGCAACACTGCGCAATGGTCAGTTGATCACAACATTTTGAACACTGTGACCAAGCTGCGTAAAATCCTGGATGCTGTGGAAAAAAAGCTAGAATACTTTGCAATTGGAATGATCCGTCAATTTAATAACCAGGCAGATGATTCTAATCCCGACTGCAGCCCTTTTCACAAAAATGATCTTCAACAGCTTTCATAACACAGCACTGAAATCATTACGGTCACAATGAACCTGGTCACAATGTCCAAAAATGTTGCAATCAACTGACATGTAGTGTAGTGATGCTTAAGGGGAATAAGAGAAGGATATACATGTAGCATTTTTGCATAATCAAAAATTTGCAAAAAATGATCTCATAGTAATCAGATACTTTGTACTCAAGACACTTTTTGCAACACACTGTCAAAACTCCTCAATATGATACAACTAATTTTGTTTTGTGTCGAGACTCGCCTTAAAACTGAAACTCACTCATTCACTCATTCTTGTGAGTTAACATAACTATACAAAATAAAACTCAACTTGTATTCTATGACCATCTCAACATGTGGAACTATAATTCCCTGTTTTGTCATGTATCATCACAACCATTTTTAAAGTACATTAAACTGAAATGTGTCATTATTTCCTTCCAAGTTCTGGGGTAACTAGGAAACAGCGTTTTCAAATTCTTTGGTAACTCATATTTCTTGAACATTAAAGTAATTAATTATGTTTTTTTTTATAAACTAATTAAAACACACATTAATGAATACACTGTAGGTTCCAACTTTTCTGATGTCAAAAACAGAAATCAAGATCGATTGAAGGGATGAGTGAAAAGGAGAAAACACAACAAATAACAGGTCTGTTAATAATTACATGTACATGTATTTATAATTACATGTATCTTGAATGAACACATGAACAAAACCATCCCAGCACATGATACATACATGCACTTACAGGTTTTTTTTTTTTATATTTCACAGTTTTTGACTGAATCTAGAAAATCAGTGTGCTAGGATTTTTTTTCAGCCTGTTTTTGCTTTCTCCTGTCTGCTTGGATCAAGTTCCACACTTTGGATTTAATTTGCACCACTGTTCTACTTTCCAAAATGTTGTATGTGGCCATTGCATCTTTACACATGGACACAGTTGGAGTTTTCCCTAATTTCACACATTTTCTCAAATCAGGATGCTGCAACACTGCATCAATTTCTTGGTGGTTCCATGCCCTCTTACAAGTAGATGTCTTAGCCTTTTTGATGCCCATTCTGTTCATGTTTGTATCCGTGACACTAGAGCTAGCACCTGTGCTTGCAACGTTTGAAATGTTTCTTCCAGGTACTGAGTAACTACATGTACCTAGTGTTTCATGGCACTGGTCCTCATCATCTGACTGCGTACATGTGCTTGGCCCATGGCACTGGTCCTCATCATCTGACTGTGTGCATGTGCTTGGCCCATTCATTAGTCTGTCCGTGTCCTCTAGTACAACTTCATCTAGGGATTTTCCTTTGTATTCATGTATTTTACCCTGTTCTAATGCATCAAGGAGTTTTCCCACTTTGCCTAGGATAAGGGCCTCATGAGGCAGTCTGTAATACTCTCTGTGTACAGCTATATTATGGCCCAAATGATTTGCCAATTGTTCCAGCTCATGCTTTTTTAAATTCAACAACTGGCTCATGGTTGCCACATGTTTTCTTAGTCGCGTTGCAGTCACTGTCTCAGGGTTGTCAGCTTTACATTTTTGTGCAAGCATCCGCAAACAGTCACATCCCCTGTGCGGACCCATTGCATCTGCATTTATCCGTGCAAAAACATAGGGATTTTCGGTATGAACCCCAACTTGCTCTCGTGAACTAACCAAGATATCAACAGATTCTCTCATCTTTGGAGTGAAAAGAAGTGGCACTCCTCTATTTCGTTTCCCTCGTATATACACTAGGGACAACCTGTCAATAGACAGTTTCTCTGACAGGGACAATGATTCCATAACGTCACCATGAGCATCTACTCCGCGTGCTACATTCTTTTGGTAAGTTTCCACTTTCAGAAACTGTGTTTCTCCTGGCCGTCTTCTGTTATACACAATTAGCTGTGCCAGTGTTACTTGCGCTAACTTTGTAAAACTCTCCCCTGAAATTCCAGACTGTCGTATTTGAGATTTTAGCCTGTGCTCTTCTTCACGCATGTGTTTGTGCAATTTCATTATATCTTGTGTAAGCGGCAGCCTTTGTGGTTCATTCCATTTGGCCTCGCTCGCCTGTCTTAATGCATGACCTGAGACTCTTGTACTCCATTCTAATTGCATGAGTCGTTTAAAGCCTGCTGCACTTTGCCCATCATCAACAAAAAACCCCGTTTTCAGGGCTTCAGCGTCTACTATTTCTGCCAACCTATTAAGTATGTGGCCATGTTTCCTTGCCAATGATGGAGTGGAAAACTGAAATGTTGTGTCATCAAACCTTGAACATTTCAAGGCAGCATCAACAACAATGTCAAAGTTTCTTGGAAGGACTAAGTCCTTTGCAGTACAGATTCGTTCATTGAGGCTACGTGCAGCAGACAGTAAACGTGAAGCTTCCCTCATCTTCTGAGCAATGTAGTGGTTACTATTATTAGTATGCCCTGCAGCAGCAGCATAATGCTCACCAAGTTTCAGAATTAGGGGGTCATTTCTGGCAACTATGGTGATATGGTCTTGCTCCATTCCACTGAGTACACCTTTTAGACAACTGGAGACATCATGCGGTATAGGCAGAAGGGCTGCCCCGGCTCTAATATGTCTGGAACCCTTTTTGTACATTTTACGCTGAGGACATTTTTTTTTATGTCTGTAGAGAGCCTTTTTCTTGTAAAGGCCTCGGCAATCTGAACAAAACATGTACTCATTGGTTTTAGACTTGTCACCGTAGTTCGGCCGCTTATGAACAATTAGCTCACCTTTGTCCTCACCAGCCAACACTCTCTTATTATGTTCGTAGTCACCAGCTTTTCTCAAATTTGCAATGAGGTGACTTCTCTCTTTGGTTTTTTTTTCAAGCGCAAACATTTTTCCGACCTCACTTTCTTCTGAATGTTTGTCCTCCCAATGTTCCGACAACTTTTTGTAAGGTTTTAGACAAAACACGCAGTAATGTCTTTTGTCCCACACCCTTTGTCCTTTTTTGGCAGTGTTTGCTGAGGACACTACCCAAGCATATTTTTCTTGCACAACAGATTTCTGTTTACCCTTGCACTTTTTAACCACTTTTCGAGGTGATATATTCTCTTTGTTCTTACGCTTGGAACGGCAAGAAGTGCTGGCTGGTGTTACTTTGGAACTACTGGTAGTTGTGCCTTGTTCAGCTGATTCTGAAGAATCAGATTCACTTGAAAAAGACACAATCCCAGATTTTGGAACCTTAGCCTTGGTTGTACAAGACCTCTTTTGTGGAAATTCATCCAAATTGTCTGACAACTCGCTGCTGTCAGATGACACTGAATCCTCTTCACTCCATCTTGAGGGTTCATACACACTGGATTCATCCTCATCCTCGACAGACATCCCATCAGCATCAGATTCATTTCCACTACCAGCAAGTGGCTCATGGGGACCTAGACCAAGTTGAGCTGTGTTGTCAGAAACATGAACCAACAAATTTACCTTAGGGTTCTCTGGTCCTGATACTTGTTTAGAGATGTCTCTATAGATGTCTACTTGGGCAGTTCCAGCTGCCTACGTGGACATTCTTGATCCATTGAGGTGGATAAACCTGTCATCTAATCTCTCAGCAAATGTCAATGAATCATCCGAGTCCAGTGCAATTTCTGACAAATCAACAGGATTACATGTGCAAGGAAGATGCTCTGATGTTTCTATGACAACAGACAGCTGTTGCATTCCGCTGAAAGTCTCGGGAGTTCCGCTGACAGCCTCGGGTGTTCCGCTGACAGCCTCGGGTGTTCCGCTGAAAGCCTCGGGTGTTCCGCTGAAAACCTCGGGTGTTCCGCTGAAAACCTCGGGTGTTCCGCTGAAAACCTCGGGTGTTCCGCTGAAAGCCTCGGGTGTTCCGCTGAAAGCCTCGGGTGTTCCGCTGAAAGCCTCAGGTGTTCCGCTGAAAACCTCAGGTGTTCCGCTGAAAACCTCGGGTGTTCCGCTGAAAGTCTCGGGTGTTCCGCTGAAAACCTCGGGTGTTCCGCTGAAAGCCTCCGGTGGTAAGCTGAATGCCACAGATGTTCCGCTTGAGGCTTCGTGTGTTCCGCTTGAGGCTTCGGTTGTTCCGCTTGAGGCTTCAGTTGTACCGCTTGAGTCTTCCGGTGTTCCACTTGAGGCTTCGATTGTTCCGCTTGAGGCTTCGGGTGTTCCGCTTGAGTCTTCGGGTGTTCCGCTTGAGGCTTCAGTTGTTCCGCTTGAGGCTTCGGTTGTTCCGCTTGAGGCTTCGGTTGTTCCGCTTGAGGCTTCGGTTGTTCCGCTTGAGGCTTCGGTTGTTCCGCTTGAGGCTTCGGTTGTTCCGCTTGAGGCTTCGGTTGTTCCGCTTGAGGCTTCGGTTGTTCCGCTTGAGGCTTCGGTTGTTCCGCTTGAGGCTTCGGTTGTTCCGCTTGAGGCTTCGGTTGTTCCGCTTGAGGCTTCAGTTGTTCCGCTTGAGGCTTCCGTTGTTCCGCTTGAGGCTTCGGTTGTTCCGCTTGAGGCTTCGGTTGTTCCGCTTGAGGCTTCGGTTGTTCTGCTTGAGGCTTCGATTGTTCCGCTTGAGGCTTCGGTTGTTCCGCTTGAGGCTTCCGTTGTTCCGCTTGAGGCTTCGGTTGTTCCGCTTGAGGCTTCGGTTGTTCCGCTTGAGGCTTCGGTTGTTCTGCTTGAGGCTTCGGTTGTTCCGCTTGAGGCTTCGGTTGTTCTGCTTGAGGCTTCGATTGTTCCGCTTGAGGCTTCGGTTGTTCCGCTTGAGGCTTCCGTTGTTCCGCTTGAGACTTCGGTTGTTCCGCTTGAGGCTTCGGTTGTTCCGCTTGAGACTTCGGTTGTTCCGCTTGAGGCTTCGGTTGTTCCGCTTGAGGCTTCGGGTGATCCACTTGAGGCTTCGGGTGCTCCGCTAAAAGCCTCAGGTGTTCCGCTGAAAGCCTCGGATGTTTCACTGAAAGCCTCGGGTGTTCCGCTGAAAGCCACAGGTTGTCCACTAGAAGCCTCAGGTGGTTCACTTGAGGCTTCGGGTTTTCTACTTGAAGCTGGTTTATTCTGAAAAAAATAAAATAATAATAATCATTTATAATTGTTCAAGTGTAGAAATAAGTGTAAGACAAAGCAAGTTCTAAAACTAAGACTTCACCTGTTGACTCGGGTTCCGACTCATCATACAGGAATCGGACTTGGCAAATACTGATACCAAAACCAACTTAATAACAAAATGACAATTAAAAAATAGTACAGTGTTCCAACTGTGCAGGTATGTACCATATAATATATAACATTCAAACACCATGTGTAGTCTGACAAGAGAGCATTAAAACATCTTGCTTTGTTGCAATAGTTGCTAATAGAGGTTATGCGTTGCGGCCATCTTAGAGGGTTTCGTGTGTTATTTTAATTTATACAAAGGTTTGCCCTCTAACTTCGCCTTAACGCATAACCTCTATTGGTTTTGTCCTAAGAAGGTTACAAAACTTACAAAAGTACAAGTAATAAGGTCAAAAATCCAAGTTTTCAATCGCAAAGACAGTCAACACAATGTAGACATTTTGGAAGGAAGTGCAGTGTGCAATTTTCAAAGCTGCTATGAAAATTTGAAGCGTACAGACAATTTTCACAGCATATCAGCCTCATATCCTATTGTATTACTGGCCAGATTCTGGCAACATGTGAGTAATAATACAAACACAGATTGAAGAGACAGGGTACTGTGTATTTAGCTGAAATATGGTCCCTGAACACTAACAAAACACAAGCACTAACAAAAAAGTCACACATTTTTAGCATTATCACTGTTCATTTCATTAAAATGGTATTTATTAGGCGAAAGGGAATAAACAGTGTAACGACCATGTCTTCACTGCGTCACAACAGACCTGGGGTGTGTTTAACTTACCAACGTTTGCCAACTACATGAACAGCTTTCTATAGGATGTGTATAAAAATTTGGCAAATGTTTGCAAACGTTCGTGTGAGTTGAACGCAACCCAATTTTAATGGTCCTCGCCTCAACCAGGCCCTCACAATGTTATTTCCTAATGCCCATACATTGTAAGACTACGTGTTCATACCATTTCAGTCTTCCACGGAGGCTTGTTGATCCCATAATCATATAACACTTCCTCTGCCTTCTGGATGGGTTTAATGGAGAACAGACAGAGTGTTGGTTTGTCCCCATCCATGATGACTTTCATCTTGGAATTGGCCTCCTTCAAATCACCATGATTAACTAAGCGCCCAAGTTGCTTCCCCTCTGTTGGTTCAGATGTTGCATCAATACTGCAATGAATACAATCCAAAAAAGAAAAACAATGTACATGTACACTGTATACATAAAATAAAGGAGCAATAATTGTTATTTTGTTCCTAATTTTTACTTTTATTAAAAATAAAAAGCCCTTACAAAAGAGCCCTTGGCCTTGGTGTCTATTGTAATTGGCCTTTCTGCCCTGCATTTTGGGGCTATTGTCAAAGGCAAAGCAACCATACCCTAATCTCCCTAAGGCCTGTGCAAAATTATATATATTGATTTTGGAGGATTCAGGACTGTTAGGGTTAATCATGGTTTTTAAAATGAATCAACTTTTTTACACAAAAATGCTATAGAATGCAAAAACATTTTTTTTCCTCCATTATAATGGAATTTTCTGGCTGTTTTTTCACTCGTACTTTACGTTACATGTATGTGTCACCCTGATTTTTCTGTGGAAGCACGTGCTTCGGTCGCACATGGCTGGGAGGCAAGGGCAGTGGTTGAGCAATGCGCATAGCAACAGCCGATGTTGGCCAGTGCTCTTTGTGACTAAAGTTGAGAACGACGGTACATATGCACGACTTATTTTCTCTATTATTATTCAGCGTATTGTATGCCTTCGTACGGATGACTGCAATAATAATTTAGCTAAAATACCCAGATGCGTACAATAATATTTTATTATTGTACGCATCTGGGTATTTTGGTTGGTTCCCGCACTATCTAGAGATTAGAAAGTACTGCTGTCAACCAGTTAACCGATCGCAACACTTAGTTTGGCTCAGTTATAGGACTAAATTAATTTAATCCACAAACATGATGACCGATTACTACAAAATTTGACTGACGACAGTTTCACAACTTACGTACCAGTAACCTTTGCCCCTGCTGGTAAAGAAATACCGGAAGACACTGTCTGTAGTTTCCTCTCTGCGCTCGCCCTCTGCTGCGGAAATCAGCTCCCCAGCATATTCCATGAGAAACTCCCCTGCATCAAAATCTCTGTCAGCAAACACCCCTCTCCCTGTAAACAGAAGTTATGAAATACATTACAACCAAGAAATACAGAAAAATAGTGTGTCCAAGAAGTTCACTGTATCCACATGTGCTTGAATATTCAAATGTCCATATATAATAAAATATATTGGGAAAAACCAAAAATCCCATGATATCACTGGAGGACTGATAAGGCCGAACAAAAAAAATGGTGTGTTTACGGTAACCCGACCGACCTGGAATTTTTTCGGCCAAATTGCCGACCTCAAACTTTTTATTGCCATTTTGAAGGTTGATAATTGACAAATTTCAAACGTTTCAAGTACTTTTAATTATTTGCCACGAACAAAAAACATTTTCCACACTTGAATCTGACCATGATTTGACACAAACATACCTGTGTTAAACGTGCGAAAATCGCGAAGATCTCAAAACTTGAACTCTCAAACTACGAAGTACGATTATTTTTGCACAAACGCATCGGGGTACGCCTGGCTGGCCGACGGACGGCATGGTTCTCCCCACATACAAACGTGCGTACTGCGTATCTGCCCGATACGCTGGAATTGCGGCCGGCCCGATACGCCGACAAAAAAATGCCGATCACATTTTTTAGCCCCTGATACGCACAATATAATTATCATACACGTCATTAAAATGCACAATTTGATCGTTACATACGCCATTATTTCAAAATCTTGACCAAAATCCTGTTTTTCCGATGCATGTGTGATCAAAATGCACACATCGACCATCAGCAGCACCCAGCTAACATACAGCATGGTGCACTGGTTCCCTTCGCCAGCTAACGGAATCAATGCTATGATGAAGGACCGGAACCAGTGACTACTGCCTCTCTCCGGTCCATACTTCGTATCATACAGCATGATGATGTAGTGGGCCGAAGTTGGATCGTAAAAAATATTACCAAACAAACATCGCTGGAGAAAGAGAATTTCTGCGAATTAATTCACAGAACGTGATCTTACTTTCTGTGTATGTGTTTTCCATTAAAATGACGAGATTGCAAAGCTCGAACTTGTGGCGAAACATCGTAGCGTGTTTCTGCAGTAGTGCAAGATTTTCGGCCATGTGGGCCGTGAGCACGGCGCGATGTTTGGCCAGCCAGGCGGTATGTTGGTGGTGCCAGCGGCCGTGATGTATGTTAAGTATAAAGTGGAATATAAAGTGGAATCACCGACCTCAAATATATTTTTAATTAGGTGAGGCAAGTTTTAATCACTTCTGATAGCCAGTCTTGATAATTTTCGTGGCGCAAATGAAAATAATCCAGGCACAAAATAAACATGATTCCTTGCTCTATGATTAGTACGAATGATGCTCCATTAATCAGCACCCCAAAAAATTGGCGAAATAATTTTTCGACCTACTGACGCTATTTTGAAAGGCATGTAATCGGAAGCAAAAGTTGTTTTTTTCTCCACCTTAATTTCTTAATTTGAAACTTACATGTAAATGTAATGCATACTTTTCTAGTTAGGAAGCAATGAAACACAGGTTGTGAAATGTTAATTTTTTTTAAGTTAACAATTTTGATTTTTTTCTTTAATTACAAAAATGTTAATAACCTATACAAGATCTCCTCTGAATTTCAAGGACAAATCTTAAGATAAAGACCACCAGATTTGCTCTAAAATGCATCAGAGAGCTTCTAAAGTTCAAACATTTTTGGGTTGTTGAATCACAGCAAATCTTCCCCCACATGTTTAAAAAAATCCTGGGGAGAACCCTGGCCGACGAAACAAATTAATTTGGATTGAAATGTATCGATTGAATATCTTCAATGCTTGAATAGTGGTTTTATACAATTTTTTGCGAAAGAACACGCATGGGCATGCAGAACTGAAATGAAAAAAAAAATTACAAAATAAAATTATTTCCCTACCTACCTACCTGGATTTTTTTCAGGCCGTTATCGTAAACACACCATTTATTTTGTTTGGCCTAACCAAATCCGCACATTGGCCATGTTGGCTCAGGCCGGATTCGAAGGCGGGTAACAACATGGAAGAAGGGAATGCCAACGGATGCCAACCTGACTAATAATATTTCAAGTAACAACAAAGCCTGCAGGTTGTTAAAGTGATTGAACTTAATAAATTACACATTCACATTTATTCTTGAATTCATAAATTCTAACACAATACGGTCGTTTCACAATAGCGCGCCTCCAACAGTTTGCAACGCGTTGGCCAATCACAATGCGCAAAATCGGTCGACCCAATGTGCGTTTGGAAAAGGTCGACTGATTTCGCGCATTGTGATTGGCCAACTCGTTGCAAACTCTTGGAGGCGCACTATTGTGAATTGCCCGTATTTTTTCCCAGCATTAACAGTTAAGAGCCTACATGTACATTGTACACAATCACATTCTTTCCCCAAGTTATAATACCTTTAAAGCTGTACATGCATCTAAAATATATTTGCATAGTGCACATGTACAAATCAAAGGTGCCATTGGCTCCAAATTGTATCAAATTTAGGCGGTTATCGTTATTTTCCCAAAGGATAAAATATGGATTTTCAACATGTTTAACTTGTGCCAAAGACGACGAACAAACTGCATAAATGCAAGCTACTGTAATGAGAATTACCAAATTGTACATGAAGAGATTACATGTAGGCCTACCGGTATGTTCTATAATTTAAACTGAATTGGGCTACATGTAGGTTTGTGTTGGGCTACCACCACGTGAGTTGGTCTAGGTAAGAGTGGTTGGGTCAAAATTGGTCTGGGCGTGTATTTGGCTACCATGTACACTGTACACGTACAAATGTAGGTCTGAGTCAGTCTGGGTCTGAGTTGGTCTGGATCCGAGTTGGTCTGGGTCCGAGTTGGTCTGGGTCCGAGTTGTTGGGTTGGAATTTGTCTGGGCCTGTATTGGGCTACCATGTACACGTACAAATGTAGGTCTGAGTTGGTCTGGAACCGAGTTGGTCTGGATCCGAGTTGGTCTGGAACCGAGTTGGTCTGAATCCGAGTTGGTCTGGATCTGAGTTGTTGGGTTGGAATTTGTCTGGGCCTGTATTGGGCTACCATGTACACGTACAAATGTAGGCTCTGAGTTGGTCTGGGTCCAAGTTGGTCTAGGTCCGAGTTGGTCTGGGTCCGAGATCGTCTGGGCCTGGGCCTAAATTTCCCCTAGTCAGCTATTAGTCCGAGTAACTTGGACCCAAATGTTTGCTTTTTAACATTTGGTCGTGGTCTGGCGATAGTAGTGTCCAAGCCAATTGCCAACAGCACATTCTGGAATATTAAAAAATGACTAACAACCAGACACTTTGCCAAGAATACATCCAATTTCACCATACCATCAAAACAACCACAGAATTACTAACGTCCCATGAGACACAAGTAGAGGATTGATGATTAAGACTGAGGTGCTAAGGTTTACGAACGATCCAGATGCAAAAGTGAAATTTACCGTTTAATTCTGAGAGAGCTCCAAATCACATTGTTGTCGCAGCCATTAAATTATTTTAAAATGCACTACTCTCTGAATTAAACGGTAAATTTTAATTGTTCAACCTGTTCATACATGTAAGTAAACCTTTGCAACTCAGTCTTAGTCATCAATCCCCTACTAGTTTTGAGGCCATTTTGATGGTGTAATCTGAAATCAGATGTTTTTGTGGCAAAGTGTTGGGTTGTTGTTCATTTCGAGCAAAGGTCTGACAGCGTAAGAGTGTAGCTTTGGACCCTACTATGGCCAGACCACGACCGAATGTTGAAAATGTGATATTTGGGTCCAAGTACTCGGACTAGCAGAGACAGTAACCCAACAGTCATGACAGTGTTTAGGGGCAAAACATTTAGTGGATTGGCTGAAAGTGACCTGTACCATCGAATGGATTTGTGAATGTAGTTTAATTCATATTGATAACGATTGATAGGGTTTCAGTTCGGGCAAACCTGGTCCGAGTAACTGGGACCCAAATATTGCTTTTTCAACATTCGGTTGTGTCTCTGGCAAAAGGAGGGTCCGAGCTGATTGGAATATCATGCAGATTCCACGATATAAAAAAAAATGATTAACAACCAAACACTTTACCCAAAAAAACATACGATTTCACCATCAAAATAACCAGTTTAATACTTCCAGTTCATAAAATGGTCTCGACCGATGCATCGTGCACTGTATAACGGCATTGCGGTTGGGACCATTTTATGAACTGGGAGTATCCGGCCAACCACAATGCATCACAATACATCATTCAATCGCATGTTGCACGAGGGGAGCTCTTGGAATTGAACGATAAATTTCACTTTTTATCCTGATCATAAGAAAACCTTACCACCTCAGTCTTAACAATGAATGCCTACTTAGTATCTCATGGGATGTATTTAGTAATTATGTGGTCGTTTTGATTGTGCAAACGGATGTTTTCTTGGTAAAGTGTTTGGTTGTTAGTCATTTTTTAATATTCCAGAATCCACATTATATGCCAATCGGCTCGGACCCTACTATCACCAGGAAAACATTATGCAGGTCTGATGCTTTAACATTAACAACGTTAAACAGGCGATATTTGAATCCAAGTTACTCGGACTAGGTCTAACCCTATAGCTGTCTAGGGGTAGGCCAAAATTGTTCTGGGTCCAAGTTAATCTGGGTCTGAGTTGGTCTGTAATTGCATGCCTATTGAATTTGGGGACAGGTCAACTCGTACGCGAACCAACTCGTACGGGAACAACTCGTATGCGGGTTGGTTAACTTGTACACATGCAAACTCGTATGTGAACCAACTCGTACGCGGGAACAAACAAAAAGTTAAAGTTAAGGGGAAAAAAATTAAGTTATACTCTTCCAATACAGCAGACTTCTCTTTGTTTGAATGAAATTTCTTTGTAATTGTGAACAGTGTTTTCCTTAAACAATCAAAACCATATTCACATAACCTTAACTCCCTATGGGGTGTGCAAAATCATATTGAAATTGGAGGATTCAGGACTGTTAGGGCTATTTTATTTCAGCTGAAAAAGGGATGTCGGAAAATTTGATTTACGAAATTCCCTTCATGAAAACACCGACAGCTTGTGTGAGTTCCTTTACAAAAGTTGTGAACGTTTCCAAAGTTTTCATTAATCTAAATTGCTTCCCCGTACTCTATACAATGTAATGTTCATCCATTCTCGTGAGGTTTCACAATACTCATGATACTATAGAGTAAGCCAACATCTTTAATCCCCAAAAATACAACTTTGGGCCTATAGTACGGGTCCTACTAAAGCGCGTCAACAAGCGTCAACAAGCGTCAACAAGTTTTAGTAGTCGTTAAGTGCGCGTCAACAAACTTTGTATAGGCCTTTGAACAATAAAAACAGTTTTATATAGTAGAAAAGGCAACAATGAACATCTTCTGCATATCAATTAAAGTTAAAATTACTTAAAAAGTGGTTTTCCAGCGCGAAATCTAAAACGGGTTTTTCGGTTTAGTATTGGCCGCCATCTTGTTTGAGATCTACATACTACGCATGCGTGGAGTGTACCATTCACGCATAGGGGTTTCTTTATACGATACGTTTAGCGATACCTCGTTTGGTTTTTGCATTGGGATTTTTTGGCAGACATTGTAAAGAGTGTCGGTAAGCATATTTTTCAAATAATTAGCCAAGTAGGCCCCTACCGTGACCAAGTTTTGCATAATTTATAATTGAAAAAAAAATAGTTTTCCTAATTTCCTATAAAGAAACCCCTATGCGTGAATGGTACACTCCACGCATGCGTAGTACGTAGATCTCAAACAAGATGGCGGCCAATACTAAACCGAAAAATCCGTTGTAGATTTCGCGCTGGAAAACCACTTTTTAAGTAATTTTAACTTTAATTGATATGCAGAAGATGTTCATTATTGCTTTTTCTACCATATAAAACTGTTTTTATTGTTCAAAGGCCTATACAAAGTTTGTTGACGGAACTTGACGCGCACTTAACGACTACTAAAACTTGTTGACGCTTGTTGACGCGCTTTATTAGGACCGTATAGTACTACTAGGCTACAAAACATAAACTTCCATCCCAAAATAAGCCAACAATCATTTGAAAAAGAGATTTATTAGGTCTATTTAATTCATATTATTATTAATCATGAAGGCATTTCCCCAAAATAAAAAAAGTTCCCACCAATTAACTTTAATGAAACATACATGTAAGCCCAGTCACAAATCAAAAGACCATTTATAAAATAAAATCAAAATTTCTGCGGGTAGGCCTACTCAATTTAGCTACTTTTTAACTCATGCGTACGAGTTGGTTCACATACGCGTCGTCCTGCGTGCGAGTTGGTTGCGTACGAGTTGACTCGTGTACGAGTTGGCCTACCGGTCATGCCGGTAGGCCTAGGCCTATTCTCATTCTTGAATTCTTACCAATACATTGTAGGCCTAGGCTAGGCCCTATAGCCATCAAACTCCCCAGGGTCAAAGGGCAAGTCGGCCAGGGGACGAGTTGCAAAAGTGCGAGTCGGTAAGGGGCGAGTCAGTAAGCATATGGCGTAAGGGGCGAGTTTACCGTTTATAATATCCTTTTCCACTGTAGTGTGTAGGGCCTTACCTTTTAGTTTTGTGTCGCGGACACTGAAGTCTCCAACACGATCGCTGCTTGATCTAACATATTGCAGGGCTTCCTCCTGTTGGTCCTTTTTCTTCCGCTGTTTTCTTCTTACTGGTGCCATTTTTCGTTGTTTTTTTACAGCACTCGGCTCGGCAGCCTTCCCGGCCGCTACACTAGAACTCGGATATCTGGCATGCATGAAAGCGCGCGAAATAAAACGACCACAACGAGGAGTTTCCCTGAGGGCGCTATTCAACACGAGTCCATCAGAAAAACACACACTGCTCGCGCGTAAGCGTTCAATTCGAGAAAAATTATGTTGACTCTAGTAAATTTGAGGAGTTTTTTAAAGTGACGAAAAATTGATGAACAGCGCCCTCTGGAATCGATTTAATGCACATGAAAGTTCGAGGAGCTCCTCAAATTACTGGTCACACAATAAAAACTCCTCACAGCGTTGGTGTGTGTAAGAGCACAACTCCTCAATGAGTATGAAAGACAAACACACTTACGCTTATGTTTTTTTTTCCCCGACGGGGCCAGTTTCTCGTCAGGGAAGGGGGGGAGGGGGGCTGGCCCCTTCCGAAGCCAGACATTTGTCATGAGCAAATCAAAAGTCGTCTCTAAATAATCCTGTAGGCCTAACATATTAACTTAAGATACATTGAATACAAATTACACAATGTTTATTTTTGAGGACTACATGAGGACTAAAGAGGGCGGCCTGCAATCTAGCAACATTGATCGCAAGTCAGTCACAAGTCAATCGCAAGTGAATCACATGTCAATCTCAAGTTGATCACAAATCGATCGACACCCAATCACAAGTCAATCACAAGTCAGTCGCAAGAGTCCATCACAATTCAGTTTTGATTCGATTGCAAGTCAGGCCGCATTGTGTTTAGAAATATTAATTCCTTAAGCAAATATCAATTTTCAATATTATTATCTCTAATTGATTCACAATTGATGGTGTATTTTTCATTTGGACCATTGATGAGGAGAGTCTGGTGATTTTTACTAACCAGAGTACTCTTCCATTAGGCCCATTCCCTGGACGTCACCATCTGCAAGGAAGACAATTCAGTAACCTCTGATCTCTATTCTAAACATACAGATACCCACCAATACCTACCTCCACTCCTATAGCTGTTAACCTCGGAAATGTCAGACGGGCATAGCATTCAGCCAGGCCCTGCGACTCAGAAGGATTTGTTTTAATGAAGTTCTGATTTCTCCCACCATGCTCAGGAATTCACTTATATCGAAACCGCAAAAATATAAGCGTCAACACTTTATGTTATTTTTGACTAAAAAGCAAATTTTTAAGGATTTTTTGGCTCCTTAAAAGCAGACCAAACTTGGGAACAAGTGAAGAGGTTGCAACGCTTTCATTTTCACTTTTTGCAAGAATTTTTCCTAAGTACTAAACTAAAGATTTGCTCTTTTAAATGTTTTTTTTGGCTGTAAAAACAACCTAGGATACATGTAAAACCTATTGCAAAAGTTGAAATGTTATTTGTCTGAAACTGTTTTCTCATGAGGCAATGTGGTTGCAAAGTTTTAATTTTCATTTCATTTAGGCCTATCACCTTTTTTTCCTAGGGGGCAAACTTTGCCGATTTGTTCTTTTTTTTGTTTTGTTAGCTATATAAAATTGAGGAACAACATTTTAAATTGTAACATTTGTATAAGCATTGATGTGGACAGGTTTTTTTTCTCAAAAAGGAGCCAATTTTGAGGATTGTTGGCACCCCCCCCCAAAAAAAACCCCGTAAACAAACTGGTTACAAGTTTTGAGGTTGCAACGCTTTCATTTTCATTTCTCTGAAAATTGTTTTTCCCGAGGAGTAAACTTCGCAGATTTGTTCTTCTTCTTTTTTTATTTTTGCTGTGACAAGAGGTTGCAATATTTTTACTTTTTCTGTTAAAGGCTTTTCCTTCAGGAGAAAACTGAGAGAACATGTCAAGACAAGTAACCTTTTTTTTTTCTAATTTCTGTGATGGTATTCCTTTTCAGCAAACTTTGAATATTGTTATTATTAACTTTTTGCCCATTAACCCTCTCACTCCCATGGGCTCCATTTGGCACCAAAAGTTGACGTCACTTCCTTCCTTTTGCCGAGAATGTAAATAGCGCCCCCTCTCCACGAAATGTCTCTCATTATGGGTTGTGTATGTAACTCCATGGTTGAAGCTTATCAAACAGACTACTCAATTATGTTAATACGAACATAATTCCTCCCCCTCCCGATGCAATGTTGCTCGGGGAATTAGCCACTTTGCCAGCCCGCCCGATTTCCAACAACATTGAACGGGGTGGGGGGGGGACCTTGAACTAGTTCCTAAATACATAAATTGTATTTGCGCGTGTCCGATTACATAATCTTGGTAAACACATCAAGGGTAATCAACATGCAGGCGAATTGGAAGTTCACATATTGTTTACATTTGCTGGGCAAGCAATGGGCTCTGTCCTCCACTAGATGGATCCTCGCTTCGCCACTCGCACTGGTCTTTTTTCGTGCTAGTTGGGTGCTGTGTTCCAGTGGTTACGGTGATCAACTCGTGTGCCGTGGGACATGGGTTCGAATCCTGCAGGGGAACATATGGTGCTTGCACGCTTGAGCAAGGCATGTTGCCATTATTGCTTCGTCCTTCGAAGGGGGGGGGGGGGTAGAACCGGGGAGGGGCGATGGGACCCATGCCCTCACCTTTGACAATGTGGCGATTTTGCCTCCCCCACTCCACTTTTTTCTCAACAGGTGAAGCAAAACAAGGATTAATAAACAAATTCTTTACATTTTCTTAATAAATGTCGGGTACCCTTCGTTCATACGAAACATTCTCACACAAAAGATTTAAACGCCAGTTACAATGATATCAATGTTTTCGACTACATATTTCTAGACATTAACGGTTTCGTGTAACATCGCAGAAAAAAACAAAAAAGTGAAAAGGGCGGCCCCTAGCGGCATTATGGGGTCTAGCCCCTCCCCCACTTTTCGAATTTGCAACGACCGGGTGGTATGGGAGTTGCTTTTTAAATAGGCCCCACTTTCAAAACTGTTCCGTCGCCACTGGGAGCTGGGCAGTGCCATGGTAAAGGCTAATTCCATAGTTGAATCCAGGACATTGTGAACATCAGGGGCCAATTTCATAGAGCTGCTTAAGAACAAATTTTGCTTAAGCACCAACAAAACTTGCTTAATATAATCAGGTTACCGGCCCAAACTCCATGCGATGTACATTGCTTGTAACTGGTATTTAGCTGTTGTTTACTTAACATAACAATCGTATGGAGTTTTGGTGGGTTAACTGATTATATTAGGCAACTTTTTTTTGTGCTCAAGCAAATTGTGTGCTTAAGCAGCTCTATGAAATTGGCCCCAGATGCATGAACACATTTACAGTGAATTGGTACATCTTTAGTGGGCTTCCTTTTTTTTTTAATAACGAGACACGGACACGTTTGATGAGTACATGACTTTTTTTCCACATCAATTTCAGGTGAGGGGGATTCTCTTAGGATCCTCCCAACAGAGAATTACGTGGCTTCCATTGGAGAGAATGCAACGTTCACGTGCTTGGTAACTGGTCGTCAAACTGATAGGGGGACCGGGAGTTGATGTCTTGTGGCAGAAATCTCGTCAGATATTGCAGCAGTGTTCGTTCCAGCCACCCAGCGACCAAGGCGGATTTAAGGAGCACTGCAAACTGAGCATCGCCCCGGTGAGAAGGACCTCGGCTGGCCTGTACGAGTGCGTACTGTTCTACCTGACATCGACTACTAAAACCCTGCTGTTGGATGTAGTCGGTAAGGCTTCGGAACGTCCTCGAAATGCGCGTGGAAATTTAAATGATGTCCTGGCATTTTGATTTTGGTGGTGGTGGTGGCTGACGAACAACTCGCCCCCACCCATCGGCAAAAACCACAAGCGTAGAAATTATATATAACTGTGTGTTTTCTTGTGGCGTGCCCCCTAGTTTGTACTCCCTCCCCCTTAAGCTGGCGACGGGACTGGGTATATACGTGCTAAAATTGTGGAGGAATGCTTAAAAACATTACGTCTGTGCGACAGCTCAACCCTGAATCATTTCGTGTCAAAATTAAGAAAATCATAAGACAATCGTGCTGAGGATGCATCACTCATCATTTACACATTAAAAAGTCCTATTTACGGTTATTGATGGGTCGTACGGAATCCAAGCCAGGTAAAAATAGTTTCGTTTGATGCAACAAAGTTGTCAATCATTTTAAGTAGGGTGCACATGTACAACAACTTAGCTAAACATTATGATTCTGTTTCTAAAGTGGGCGCTTTATTTTGAAACCACTTTCATTGTAAGCTCTACATACATAAAACAAATTTAAAAAAACATGCCATTTCAGGCCGAACAATTTCACAGGGTATTTGATACCAGCGCTATCTTCACTTGAACGTTAAAGTGCCTTCGTTAATGTGGTAGTTACTTTCCGGGTAAATAAATAACGTTCACGAAGCCCAATTTAAAAGTTTATGGAGCCCTATTAGTCTGATCAGTACGCCATTGTGGTTACAATAGGCCGAATTCATAAAAAAAAGTAGTAATTGTTATTAAGCAGAGGCACCGAGCTAAAGCAAAAGTTCATCAAGCAAAGATGCTGAAGCAAAAGCAATTGCTTAAAAACGTATAAATAACCTTTTGCTTTGACTAATTGCTTTTTCTCAAGCTAGCCCAGCAATTGCTTGCAGGTCCTTAATAAAGTGCTATTCATGTGCAATGAGGCATGCGTAAATGTGAAGCTTTTTTATAGAAGCAGGTTCGCTTTTTCCACACAATTTCCAAAATTGGTGCACAGAGTGATGGTCAAACTGCTGTCAAATGTGATCAACAAGTGAGTGCAGTTTTGGTCAAAATCATCCAAAAACACCCTGTACTATAAGACAAATATCAACTACCAAGTAGCAAGGATAAGAAATAGAGGGTACTTCAGGATGCCCAAGCAACAATTGCTACAAACACCGTCAAAAACATGGATGACAAACAAATATTGAAGAAGGTTGCCAACATGAAAGCACAAGTCAAGAAGAAAACGGACGCAAATGCAACGTGTAAATCGAATGATCAATGATACCCGCCTTAGGATTTGTATTCTTTTCTAAAGTTCTTCTTCTTTTTTTACTGTAATTTTACATTCGTTAGAAATGATTTGATCAAGTATTGTTGCTTTTACCATTCTATCTTACTGAATATTAAAGTCCTAATTTGTAGCTTTATCTGTATTCCGCAGAAATAAAGAGCAGTTGCATCACTTTATACATCAACTTTTTGTGTTCACTTAACACTACTTTAATCATGACAAATCTGTCCAAAATGAAACATACATGTTCATATAAGACGCAGACATCTTTGAACCATTCTCTAATGTGCAATTTTGAATTTTCAACACCGTACGCGATCTACATTATATATACAGTTCTAAAGTAAGTTTAGGCAACAAAACTAATCATAACGGGCATAAACATGATAAAATGTTCTCTGATGTCTGTATATCACTAACTAGCGAGAGTTCAAGCTACCATATGGGGATCCTGTAACACTACAAGCAATTGCTGAATAACACAAGCAAAAGGTTGTTGTTATGTATACGTTTTTAGGCAATTGCTAATCCAGGTGGCATTTGCTTGCAAGAAACAAGCTTTTGCTTTTGCTTAAAACTAGAAACTTTTTCTTGCTAGCAACTGCTTATGTTGATGTATGAAGATGCAAGGAAATGCCTAGAAAAAAGCAATTGCTAGTTTTTATGAATTCGGCCCAATGTTCCTAGCTTGGAATAGCTGGAATGCAGAAAATGCAATGGATAATATTCAGACTAGCTGGGACTCTCAATACTGCGTAATTATGAGGGTGCCAAAATTTAAGGAAGTAACACAAGAAAATAGACGGGCACGTGAAACAACTGGTCAAACACCCTTAAGTAGACCCACAGCATAATCAACTGTGTCAAAAGAAACATCTGGTACACAAAGTCTCTTTTTCTATTTAAATCACTTGACATCACTCTCAGGTGCAAAATGTTGAACAAGAATCTGCTTTAATAATAATATATTTGAGACCTCCAACTTGGGTAGTAAAGTACTGAGGACTTTGCCTTTGCCTCATGAAACTGTTCGAGAACTTTGACAGCTAAAGAGTGAAGTTGACCTGATTTTGTTTGGCATGTTTCTCTGCACTCAGGGTCCCCTTCTGGCGTACCCCTGCCCGCAAGATCCTACCTATATCTGTGGGGTCATTTAATGTCTTTTTCCAGGACAATGTTTTGCCTAACATAGAGCTATATTTTACAATTGTTGACTGCGAGTTGGGGCAATGGTTGTTGACAGAGGGGCAGTATCCCGTGATGGCTAATCGAAAGCTCCCTTTGTCAACAAATGCCAAGTTGTCTATGGTGTCCAATTAGTACACCCTATGAAACACCCGCTGTATTCTACTTATAATTGCACACATTTCGTAAGGTGGTGGTTTTATATTAAAAAAAACCCAGATCAACTTTATATGACGTGCCGCTAGCTGATACACTTCGATGACGCCATCATGCCGGTTCTTTTGTATTTGGCTCTCACTTAACATTTCAATAATGTGTTTGATTGTAGTAAAATGCTTCCGTTTTAAAATTATGTTCAATTCTCGTTGCACTGCCGGTAGGTCAAAATGGTTTTCTGCCCGGGAATCAAAATTGGTGCCCGAGGCAATGTCTGTCACCTCACAAAAAGTGAGAACAGTACTCAATTCATTTGAAAAGTTGTAGTTCAAATTATTTTTCCCTTCAAATTTTGACCTTAAAGTGTCGGTGATTTAGAACCTGTTGACCTTTCACTAACCTTGTTTTCTGTTGATTTTGAGGCTTATCTTTGTATTTTGAATTCACCTAACTTACTTTGACCTTCCGGTTACCCCGACGACTTTGCCTTCGAAAATACAAAATCTTCATCTGATTACGAAGTTTGTAATTTGATAACTGATGACGTCATCATGACGTCATAGCAGCGACGTAAAAGTAGGATTAAACTTGTAGGGGGCACCTGGGCTGGGGGTACACTTATTTTTCAAGGGGGCACTGAAGGCAACTGAGGGGTTATTTGTGTGCAATTCAAGCTTTTTGGGGGGATTCCCCAGGGGGCTCGGACCTCAAGTTGGGCGGATTGGGGGGGGGGGGGGGTTACGTCCCCCAGTGGCCGCCCCTGTGCGCCCCTCCTCCTTAATGACGACACTGCGTCACATGCACAACTCGGGATCAGGGTTGATCATTGTTCAAAGTAACATGTTTTTAACATTTTGCGTTGAAGAAAAGTCGCGGAAGCTTATCGTCCAAAATAAAAGAAAGAAAAATTATAACCATTTTGAAACGGCGACTGGGCCGTACACGATCACATCACCCAATAAAGAAAAAACTAAAGATGGTGTATAATTTCTAAACCAACATTATCATTCCTTGTTGTTTCGATTTGGCTCAACATTTGCCCATTTAGATAATACCGAAAAGTTGCGCCATGCGGGCCTACCTGTTATTTTGGTTTGCTTCCTCATTTTTTTTTTATAACGGTGACTAATGTCATACTGAAACTTGCAAATGTAATTGTCGTACAAAAATTACAAGAAGGACTTGTTGTTTTCGTTTTACATGATACACTAATAATGAGATTGAAAGTTGACCTCAATCAGCAGGAGAAAAAAAAATAATCTGTCAGTTTACAGCGTTCAAGCTAAAAGTATTACAAATTTTTGTGCAGAAATTTGTAACAAATATAAGTTGGGTATTTTATTAGAAAAATAATGGATAGAACGCGAAACCGACAACTAACTGTTTTGAGTCGGGAAATAAAAATAAATTGACACTTGCAAAGCATTCTGGGTATGGATGACAAGCTCTGAGACCCGGCATATCTTGTGAACATTATTATAATAACAGAAAATACTTTTTGGAAAGCTTTCATGATTGGAGTAACTTTAGGGAAATCTCTATTGGTTTGACCCTAAACTACATATTTTTTTTTTTCAATTTGCTATTATTTAGTCGAATATCATAAAATACCACTTCCAGTTATACTGATATTGTTCCAAGTCTGTCATATTTTATTGTTTGTCATTCATACCCAGTTTGTAAATTGAATGTCAAAAATATTTATTGACTGAAGTCATTGGTTTATAACAATAATTTAAGTCTAACTAAACTGTAACAGTCCCACTTGTCATATTACTCGTAAAATCTACAGGAAGATTCAATTGTCTCGCTAACGAATATGAATTTTGTATTTCATTTTGTTTAAGTGATTCAACGTTAGGTTGTTTACATTCACGAGCTTTTGTTTTCTGTCTTTTGATTCTAAAATGGTTCGTGCAGTTATTCCACCACATTAACTCACCCTTATTTACATATAAAAAAACAAAGAGGGCCTAACTCTTTGTTACTTTGCCTTCGAGAAAGGTCCTGCCAAGGATCGAAACATTAAGCCCTCTTATTTTGTTGATAAGTGTATTTCAGGTCAAAACCGTCAGTAAGCAGTTTGCACCGGCTTTATTCCTTTTCACCTTTAACTTTCCTTTAGAACCAAACACGACGGTAGAGGTTAAAGATCTCAACACAGGCAAACTCGTCGACAGTAATTCTGAACCAATTTGTGTCCATCGGTCTGGTTCAGCTGTACGTGGCTTCGAGTGCACTGTACGGAACGCCGAACCCAACGCCTGGAACATGGCGTGGTTCGTCGGGGGAGAGCGAGTTGTAACAGGTTTCGTTGAGACCGGAGTAGGTGGACTGGTGAAAGTGGTCAGCACCTTCAATCTGTCACAGTCGCACCTTCAATCTGTCACCGAGCTTCCGAAGAACCTCACTTGTCAGGCTACGGCTCTCGAAAGACTTATCAGCATTACAGTTGAGTTAAAGTCTTGTCAAGGTAAGAAATCAAGTTCCCTGGTTTCTTTAAGAGTGTTCGTCATTTGGGGTAATTATACCGGCAAGCATCATCACAGTTCTCAGCTCCTCAGCAGACCTTGCTGCACTTCTTTGTAAATTTTAGTAGTATCAAGTTCATGGGCGACCCTCCTTTGGGGCCCCAAAGTCCTGGTGCCCGGGATATAAGCAGCTGAGCGGACAATTTGGGTGTCGATGGCAGTGAACCAGTATAGGAGATATCTTCGTCCTGCTGGCTTATCTTCATGTCTCGTGCTGCCATAAAGTTCAGTGTTGGTGACATGGTCCTACCGGCTAATATCCTGTGACGTCCTTAGCATGAATAACTCTCTTGTTTTGTTTTTAAATACCATAGGCATTCATCCAAAACATGACCTTGACCTTTGGGATCTATCGGCTCGACGTCTTGTTGGACTGACATCCACGCCAATCTGCATCCAGCTTCATACGGAGCGAACTTTCCAATGCCAGCTCAGAGCAGCCAGACCAGGTGTTTGGCGTGTAGCCTGGCTCATCGATGGAGAAGAGTCTGTAGATGGCTTCACCAATTTAACAAGTAGCACCGGAGATGGATCGGTCAACGTGAGCAGCAGGTTCATTATATCCAAGTGGCGAGACGATGGTACCATTACTAGTCTTACCTGCCGAGCTACAAGCGGAGGGGATGATTCAGTGAACGTCACAGTGCACCTTGAGACCTGCTCTGGTAAGTAAAGAATCTATCTTTAATGTGTCAACGATCGGTTTATGAAAACTTCCAAGGGTCTCGGTGGCACTTGCTTGGGGAACTTCATCTTCTGGAGGGGGCACTCAATGAGTTTCAAGTGCTGTTTTTATACTGCAAAATTCCCGTTAGGGAACAAGTTGGAGGTGTTAGGCATAGGTTTCAAGTGGATGTTAATTACACTTCTTTCGTTTTCAACTGGTTTTAAAATGACTGTACTATTTACACTTTCATCCAGACGTAGACAGAGTAGTAAATGCGTCAATACACCTTGTGGATCTCTCGACTGGCGAACTGCTTGGCGTCAAGGCTGGGAACATCTGCTTCAAGGCCGGCACGAAGCGAACCTTTGCATGTACAATCCTAGATGCCCGGCCAGATATTGTAGTGACATGGATCATCGATGGAATCAAGAATGAAAGTGGGCGAGTGGATGTAACTCCAACAACAGATGGATTATTCAATATGAACACCAGTTTTACAGTCTTCAACTCATTGGATGGAAGCCTCATCAACAGCCTTACCTGCATGGCAACGGGATTCAAGACAGAGTCTCTTTTCGTCACCCTGCAGCTCCAGCCTTGCCCTGGTGAGACCACCATTCTGGTGTTTGATTTTTTAAGTATAGCAAAATATATAAGTATCTGATTGCTTGTGAGACACCTTTTTCATTATTCAGAAATTGTCTCCAATACTTCAATGGAGCTCCTGGATCTCTCGACTGGAGAGTTCATCAGCGATGCTTCGGAGGCCATCTGCGTGACATCGGAGACGGGAAGAGCGTTCGGATGCACCGTGCGACAAGCCACACCCGACTCGTGGAGAATCGTTTGGGTCATTGACGGCGTAAGGGAGGAAACCGGATCCGTGGTTCAGACACCGAGCTCGGAAGAATTAGTGGACGTGTTCAGCAGGTTCACTGTTCCCAACCCGTTCAGTGAAGACGTCGTCAAAAGTCTCACATGCCGAGCAACGAGTCTAGAGAAAGAAGAGCTTACAATCACGGTTGAGCTCCGATCTTGCGCCGGTAAAAATACTAAAATAATATTATTTTGAATTATTCTATGGGGAATTCATGACCCGTTGCATCCAACAGAAGCAGTTTTTAAAATTGCCCTTGCTTCTCAATTTATTATCCAATAGGATGTATTTTTGTCATTGTCGCCAATTACCTGCTGTGTGCAGCTAGGGGAACCCCTATCAACCGAGACGGGGTGCTTGCGTAGACATAACCTCCTAGAAATTAGTTATCTGGAAATTTCCTTGAGACGAAACTAAATGGTCGAAATAATACTACTTCTTCAACAAAAAATATACTTATAAGCAGTATCAACAATCCCTTGTTATATTTCACTCTCGATTCTATTGACCTGATACCTGTCAGGGTCAAAAGGCCTTTTCGGGTTAAAATCACTGGCAAAAGATCATCGGAAGTCATTTTAACCCGGAAAAGTGTTATTCAACCCCTGAATAGTATTCTACGTCAAATGCAACTAGGATTTCGGGCCTTAACCTGGAACCTTTTACAGTGTGATTAATTTTTATTACAAGACATCAAGCCAGCAAGTAGCACGATCAACATGACGATGCTCTTTGCCATAGTCGGCGTCCTGAGCGGAATGTTAGTTTTGGCTGTCGCTGCTCTTGTCATTTCTTCATCAAGAGCCAAGAGGAGATACCAGGTACCAGTGAGTGCACAGAGTGTGCCGAATCCTCAAGGAAGCGTCGAGATGGTAAGATATATGTACAATGGGCTCCGTGCGCCAACGAAAGAGGCCGCCCTTTTACCTAGCAACGACAGCTGGTTGACGCGCACCGTTCCCTGTGTGTGACACACGTACACCGGGGGATTTGTGTTGTTGATGTACCCTAACGTGGCGCGGCCCCCAACGTGGCGCACTTTGATGTTTCGCCTGTAGCGCCTACCTAGAGCAATAGTTATAACTGAAATTTCACAGAAAGTGAATTTTTATCAAGTTCTAAACACTCCTGTTCATAAATCGCAAGTTTATTTACCCGTAACAAAGTTAGAAGAAAACAATTATTTTGGCGAGATTTTCCACTAATTATAGAATATGTAGTTAAAATATATTTTTATTACTCCGATGGATGAAAATACAGGAGTCGGTGGCCCCCGATTCAGAATCGGATACCACAGCAGTTAAAGAAGAAGTCACCTACCAGAACACCATAGCACAACCCGATGTGACGCCTGAAGAGATTTCATCAGACACCGGCCTGCCATCATGGGCCAAGGGATGGGGGATTCCTTGGCGCGACCTCATCGTCGAGGAGCGAGTCCTCGGCAGTGGGAACTTTGGTGAGGTGCGATACGGAACTGTTAGGAAAGATGGAGACTTGAACAAGGCTGCCATCAAGATGCTCAAAGGTATACTCGTAATTAAGGAGAAAACAATTGACCGATGTTCTTAAATTTTAGAATGAGAATTGCTTCAAATTGTATGTGCCGTTGTATCAATTGTTATTGCACTAATGACTAACATATTTAGTCTGATGTCATATCAAAATAATTGACAATACAACTCTTCAAACGTCGATGACACAAACTCTAACATATTCAATCAGTTCGTGCATATTTCATTGGCTTACGATCTCACTTTCCTCTCCGTCTTGTATAGGACATGTATCAGCATGCGACAGAGATGATTTCATGGATGAGCTATGGACGATGGCTCGTATCGGCAACCATCCTAACATCGTGCAACTGCTCGGTGCTTGTCAACATCAAGGCAAGTTAAGGGACGTTTTCCAAACCCCGGCGTCTCATCGCCGATCTACATGCACAAGCCACCCACGGAGTTGAACCCGGGTTTCAAAAAATGGCCTTGGTCAGTTGGAACCCTAGTCTTATACTTGACAGGGAGCACTTCAGATGGTACAATCGAGGGCTTATTTTTGGAAGTAGCACACGCAGACTGATTCGTTTAACCGCCGCTGCTCCTGGAACTACCGTGTTCGTCGAAAAAGAGGAATATGGGGTGGGGTTGGCGGGGGGGGGGGGAGAGTTGAGTTACAGAAGTGGTGGGGTGAGCCGGGGTGGGGGTCAGCTCCCTCAGGACGCATACATGACTGAAATAACTAACTTAATTAAGATTTGGCCCTACCTGGACGATGCTATCTTATTTTGTGTTTCTGCGTATTTAGGAGTGCTGTACGTTGCCTTGGAATACCTTCCTTATGGTGATCTGCGCAGCTACCTGCGGACGGCTCGCTCACAGTCAGACTCGGACGAGGATGCCTTGTCTTCCGATCAGCTGGTCAAGTTTGCTCTGGATGTTGCCAGGGGAATGGAGCACTTTGCTAAAGCAGGGGTATAGACCCGACTGATTTAGCCCAATTCGATTGTGTTGAATTCATACTTTGAGTATAAACACCTCCCGTTCAACGACCATAAAACGTTTGTGTAAAAGAGATCCTGCAGACAAAATGCGAATTTCTGTTGTATTTAAATAAATTCAGATCCCCTCAAAGAAGTCTTTAAGAAACCATAGTATTTCACTTGAATTTAGGCTTATCAAGGATTTCGAAATTCAACTTTCCCAACACTGAAAAGATTTTTTTTCAGGTTATTCACCGCGATTTGGCTGCAAGAAACATCCTGATCGGGAACGGATTGGTTGCCAAGGTTTCTGACTTCGGTCTGTCCCGTGGGGAGAATATCTACGTCCAGACATCAAGGGTCTGTATTTTGGGTGATTTATTGAAAGATTCTATCGTTTTACAAACACCTCCAGAGGGAATTGTGGTTAGAAATATTATTGTCGTCAGTTTGCGAGGAAGTGAAGCTTGCTTTTCCGTAGATACACTCTTAAAAGTCCCAGATCGGATGTGACCCGGAAATTGTGTCATATTTGACCCGGTACTATTTAAGGTTGAATATAACTGTCACATTTTTTGGTGGTCTAAATTACACTTCTCTTGATCCTTTTTCGCGTCATTTTGACCCAGAAAAGTGTCATTATTGTGAGCCGGATGGGTAAAATTTGACTGGAATCAAGGTCAAATTTGACCCAGGATTTTTCAGAGTGTAACAAGAAACAACAAAATTGTAGACTGCATTTGGAGGTTTAAAAACACTCAGACTGTTGTTTTTTTTTTGGGGGAAGTGATTTCAGGGGGTGAAATACCCCCTACATTACTTGAGGCAAGAGTTGTTGTGGTGATAAGTACCAGTAGTAGTTAGAAGCAATTAGTGCACATGAATTGGTTTCAGGCTGAGCGGGGCTTGCTCAACACAAGAAAACAACGGGAGTAACGACTTATAAAGAAAGCAAGCAAGTCCAACAACCGCAGAACATGACAATAAATTAATCGAGCATTTTCTGCAGATTGAATTTTTTCTATCATTTTATTTATGCAGCGTCGAGTACCACTTCGCTGGTTATCCATCGAATCTGTGAGGCATCAGCTGTACACCACCAAGAGCGATGTGTACGTTTTTAACTGTAGGAACGTCTGTCTTTTATCCTATAAAATTCGTGAACCAATTCAGATCAAATCTGAAGTGTAGGCTTAGACGTACATTCTTAAAACGTCCCTTGTTACATCTGACACGGTATCCGGGTTCTGTTTTGCCTGATACTTTCAAGGTCGAATATGACACTTTTCTGGATCTGTGTGACAGTTTTGCTGAGGTGTCCGGGTTGAAATAACCCGGAAATGATCCAAAGACGTGTCATTTTGACCATAGAGCCCGGACTCTGGGTCGATCCGACAACAAACATTATTTTAGGAAAATAAGGCGCGGGGATTTTACATGCTTTAGAGTGTTTGCTTTTTCCCTGTACGTTTGGTTCCTAACCGGTTTCAAAGAACTTATATGGCCGTGTTCATCGACATTTGGACTATTTGAAGTTATCTTGAAACAGCAGTTTAATCCGTAAGGACATTTGTGTTATATGGGATTAAATTCTTTTCTTGCCGTACGTGTTCCTGCACAAATGGCAAGCTAAATTTGTGAAGTCTTTAGGAGTTTGCACGCGACTTAACTGTCCGCCGCTATCAACTGTACATTACCTCAGCATCCGCTGATGTAAGAGTCAAATGTTTTTGATTTTGGTTTCGACTAGACAAATGACTTGGAGTCCTTTTAACCTTGAAACTAGTTTTCTATATTAAAATCCATAGGTGGTCTTTTGGAATTCTCTTGTGGGAAATAGCCAATTTCGGTAAGCCTTTTTACTCCAAATATAATACCGATTCCAAATTGATTTTGATTCAATATTTGTATCAGCACATCTCACTCTTAAAGCTGTCCATGTATTGTAAAAAAAATAATGAAGCAAGTTTGTCCGATTGTATATCATATCCTGTCTTTCGATTAGTTTAAAGCGGATGGTTGCACTTTTTAAAACGATGTTGCTTTTATATGATCTTATTTTGCATGTGAATGTGACCATCTCTCCTCCTTCTTTTTTTTCAAAAATCATACATTCTGTAAGTAAAAGCTAACTTTTAATATTTGTTTTCTTTTTAAATTTAAGGCGGAACTCCATATCCTACCATTTCGAACGACTTGCTGGTAGAAACAATCAGAATAGGATATCGTATGCCTAAGCCGGACAATTGTGATGACCAAATGTAAGAATTCTCGTTCCTGGAGATAAATTAACTGCACGGTCCTCTAAATAACCCAGAGAAAACTGTAAAAACGCACGATATATTTAACCACACACTGATTATTCTTGGGGACTGTAGGTGTGGACTAAAGAGGGCGCCCTGCATGCTAGCAACAATACTAACGAAGGGTACTGACAAAGTCTGAGTGCACTTGCGCTATCCATTGAAACATGGTTATGCACAATAAGGAAGGCGGTAATTTGCCTAACAAAAACAATAAAGTACAGTCTGGTTCCCGGTCCTCTGTTCTAATCTCTTCAAAAAAAAATCAGGCTTGCTGATCAGGCACGTACAACAGCAATTTGTTAAAAAAAAACAGTGATGGAAATCCCCCCCCCCCCAAAGACCAAGCTTGATTCTACCCTGGTTGTTTTTTTCAGTTATGCCCTAATGCGCGAGTGTTGGGACGAGGATCCGAACAACAGACCGACCTTCACTGACCTGGTGTATATCTTGAGTGACATGGCCGACAATCGGATCGAACATGTGAGTAAACTGTCTACAGATCTAATCGTCAGGACGTCTTCGGTATAAGCTCCACTCAGGGTCACCATACTCAGTTCGGGTATGAGCCAATCGCAATTCAATCAAAAGTCATTTACATGTCAATCGAAAGTCACTCACGATCACAAGTCAGTTGCAAGAAAGTCGCAGGTCAAATGCGCAAATTGCAAGTCAATTACAATCGATCACAAGTCAGTTTACAAATCAATCGCAAGGCAATCGCAAGGAAATCACAAGTCAATCGAAAGTCAGTAACAATGCAATTGCATGTCAACTTGCGCATCTGGTCACAAGTAAAAAAGAATTGCCCTTGTCAGAGTTCATTTGAAAAGAGACTTGAGATTGAATTGTTGGTGATTTTCAACAATTTAAGTATTTGTGATGACTTGATTAATGCCACTATGCAACGACTTCCAAGAAAAGCCTACTTCACTTACATCGTGTATACATCTGCACGTTGCAAATCCTTAAGGTCTGAACAAGTCTTGGTTTAGAATCCAATGACTGACTTAATAAATTGGTCTTATGTTTAAAAAAACCACATTTAATGCAGTGTATTATTTTTCCCCCACAGACGTACATGGCGGTAATCCGAAACGAGTACCAGAATATGAGTGCCATCCTGCCGGAACTTGATGACAACTGAGGGGCGTGGCCAATGTCCATTCAAGGAGATTACGTTGTATAGGCATATTGCGTGGATGGCTGAATCCTGAACAGTCTTATAATAACTACTCGAATAATGCATAAAGTTTTGGATAAAAATTGAATTTCTTTTTTATACAAGTACGGATTATATAACCAGAATGAATAACGATTTTATTTGAAGACCGCAAGAAGATGCCCAACCTTTATCCGTTTTTTCTCCCCTCGAACTGCTCGTTGTGACGTAACGAAGATCGTCATTCTCATTATGGTTCTGCGTTGTATATATGGCTTCTTTTCAACGTTAGACTAGTCCAAGGGCGGATCTAAGGTAGACGTATTGGGTAGGAAGCTAACCAACCCATCCGCTTGGCCAATGTTAATTTAAAATATTTACAACCTCCAAAATCCCAAATATTATAATTTCTCAAACAAAGGCATCAGTCAGTATTGAAAATCTTAATGATTGTTCCACGACTTTGATCTTTTCTATGTGTAACCAGGTCGGGTTGCAGTACTTACCTTTACCCGACAGGTTCCTTACTCCAGCATTCATTTAATAACTTTTGTAATGTCGTGTTTGTGTCGATTCACATGTGAGCAGCCATTGCGATTATGCTTTTTGCCTAGCGCCCTCTCGCGGCCAACTAAACTTTTTTTTTAACAGCGCGCGCCGCCTAGAATTTTACTCAACTATGTGATGGGCGTAGCGAGCATGCGAGTTTTGCATTCCACCGCGCTTTGTTTAAGAGGAATAGCCGACATTCCGGGCGTTTCGGTATAGTTTTCTTGAAGGGCTAGCTGCGAAATTACTTTGATTTAGATCCAACACATCGTTGCAAACAGACCATCTTTTACCAGCATCTTACACTCTCCACTTTTACTGAAATTTTGAGAGAGGCTCCCAATAGCAGTAGAATATTTACATCTTCATTGTATTTTCACTGCTGATCGTCGATTTTTACATTGGACACGGAGTAGGCATGAGCGTAGATCCTCCCAAGTGATATCATCCTTGGAGTGACAGTTCACCACCCTATCTTCCCTATTTGACTGTCGTTTTTATAGACCCAACAAAGTTCTGTTTTTATACATCCAACAAAGTTTCGTTTTTGTAAATACCTAATAATTTGTATATATACTGTCTCATAT
This sequence comes from Patiria pectinifera, assembly GCA_029964075.1. NCBI lineage: Eukaryota > Metazoa > Echinodermata > Asteroidea > Valvatida > Asterinidae > Patiria > Patiria pectinifera. Next base: position 6,633,090 of record CM057148.1, on the reverse strand, counting down.
TTGTGCTGTAAATAAACCATTTGATATTCTTGAGACAAACAGAAACTTCGCTCCACCCAAATCATTTTTTTAGTGGAACCACTCGGACATAAGGAGAGTGCCCCATTATAAACTAACTAATTCCACTCTCCCCGGTTACACTTGGCGTAGTCGGCAGGATAGCTTTGCTATCCACTTTATTTTGGATTTGGGAGCGAAATTAAATAAATTAAATCTGGGATAACGACAGTCAAATATAAAGGGAATTCGCCTGGCACTGATGAGACCGGGAGCTCTAGCTGTGGCGTCGTTCTGCTCATGACGATTGGGAGTCCAGGCTAAGCTCAGCATCGGCATAGTAGGCCCAGCGGAGGTTGGGTACCAGACCAGGTTGACCAAGGAGGGGTGTACCGGCCCAGGTTCCTGCCGCCTTCCTTACTTGGTGCCATCTTGAAAGACACACATTTTTCTCCAAGAGACTCTGGTGCTGCCTTTAGACACCGCAGAAGCACTAAATCCTATTCCGGCTGGACTGTTCCTGTTGCATCTTGGCGGTTGTTTCTGGCCTGGTCACTGCGGTCGTCCAATTGACTGCGTCTTCTTGGTGCCGTCCCCCCGCTGACCTCCAGAGCGAGCTGCAGGAGTGTGTCATCTGCTGCCATTAGATTGAACTGTCTTCTTTTGGCGAAATCCAAACTCCTTCCATCTTGGTGGCCGTCCATCGATCCGACAGCGACGATTGGTCTCTGGAGCAGGCTGTAGAAGCTTCATTTTCATATTTTTGCTGGTGGTGGTAATATTTCTTGCTTGTTGTGATTCATTGCATTATTATTGTTCTCTGAAAACCTAAAAAAAAAAAAAGACAAAGAACAAAACAAAATTGTACATATTATGTGAGAAAATTTATATTGTCATTTGTATACTGCATTTGTAAAATTAGCACTTAATGTAGAATAGAAGGAGCATCCAAGAATTTTGTCTCTTCTCATAATATTCTAGAGAGTTGGGGTTATAGTAATCTGCTCCTTAGCTCTAAATTCGCTCTTTTATAGCAATTTAAGGAGCATCCAAGAATTTGTCTCTCCTCATAACATTTTAAGAGTTGGTGTTCTAGTGACCTTAGCTCTAGATTTGCTGTTTTATAGCATTTCAGTATCACCTTTGGAATTTTTGGAATTTTTGGAATTTCTATTTAAGTGTTTGGAATTCTTGATTATTCTTCATAGTCTCTATTTGAGCTTTGTCACAAGTCTTTTTGGTGTGAACATTTTAATGCCCCTGTGGCAGATGTCTTTTCATTTATATTTTTCTGTGCATGCAGATTTGGGACATACTACCACTTGGGTGACTACGTTCATGCCATCCATCCCTTCTTCCACCCCGTGATTCACCTGTCATCTAGCTGCACGTGATCTACCGTGCTTGGGTACTAGACTTAGTGGACTGTGTAAGTGCACTGCTGCTAAGCGTTAAGGTTGCATAATTAGGTTGCGCTTGCTGCATACCGGCATTTGTAAGCAAAACCACATATTTTTGTACATATATTAACCTTTTATCCCCAATAAGCAGCAGGTTTTCTTATCATAACACTAGTCATGCCTAAGGAAATGGAGGGGGCAGAAGGAGGTCCTAGTGTGTCACATCTCATGGATGAACTTGAAGACTTGCGTTCCTTATTCCATCAAACACAGGAATTTTCCAAAGTCAAAAGTCCGACTTATCTGTTGGTTCCTAGCCAAAAGAAACTACAGTCTTTTTCTAGAAAATCTTCAGATATTAAGTTAGAGGACTGGATTTATGATGTCAGTACTGCTGTGAAGGCCCGGCCCTTGTCTAAGAAGGCAGAAATAGATTTTGCCCTCCAGTATCTAACTAGTTCAGCTAGAGAGGAGGTCAAATACCACAAAGTAGGTAGTTTGGAAGCCCTATTTTCTGTCTTACGAGACACATTTGGGGATCATGGCTCATCTGTTCGTCTGCAACGGACATTTTTTGAACGGAAGCAGACACAGGAGGAGTCCTTAACATCTTTTTCTCACTCCCTTCTTGACCTGTTCACTAAGGCTGCCAGGAAGTGCCCTCAGCTCATGGAGAAGCGAGAGCATCTCTTAAAAGACCAGTTTGCAGAGGGGGTCCACGATGTTCTACTTCGAAAGTACTTGAAAAGTAAGCTTCGTGGTTCACCTGGCATCGACTTCTTTGCCTTGAGGACAGAAGCCATCGAGTGGGCAGAGGAGAGTGAAGGGGCTGCCTCTTCTTCCAATCCTGTTACCATCAGTAGACAATCGGCAAAAGAAGAACCGAGTGCCAGATCGTTACTTGACATCATGGTCAAACAACAAGAGCAGATCGATCATCAGCAGAAACAACTGGATGAATTGACTACCCTTGTCCAGCAATTAGCCCAAGCCAAGCCCAATAACTTCACTGGCAGACAGCAGACGAAGGTAACTTGTACATTTTGTAGCAAGGCAGGACACACAGCAGAGAGGTGCTTCAAGCGACAACTCAAAGAAGCACATGGTACGATAGAAGAGTTGAGGAAAGCAACAAAATCCCCTCCAAGTCAGGGAAACTAACTCCTCTCTCGGACCAGGGTCCCTTCGAAGAGAGGGAAACTACGGACCCTTTTTGTAGTTCTTGTTTTGCTGAGGCGAGTCCTTCCACCTCTAATGTTGTTGGTAGTTGTCCCACACTCACTCTTAGACTAGGGACTGTTGAGACAAAGTGTCTCCTTGACACAGGATCAATGGTTTCTACTGTAACTGAAGAGTTTTTCCTGAACCATCTGAAACCAAAAGGTACCGAGTTGAGGTCCTACGGCCCCTGTTTGCAGATCACAGCTGCTAATGGCTTGGAGATACCATATGTTGGTTATTTGGAGTTAGACCGGAATTGTGATGGGATCATTTTGCCTCAGATGGGTTTTCTAGTCGTCCGCGATCCAGTTGATGTTGACATCAAGAAGGAGAAACAACTAGTTCCAGGTCTCCTTGGGATGAATGTTTTAGCTCCGTTGGTTAGCGCTTTGGGTGATGCCAGCTTAGCCACAACATCTCCTCTGCACTTTTGCAGTCTGTTCTCTGTCTTCAGATTGATGCTCAGGCCAGAGAGCAAGATGTTGTGTCTTTTGTGCGATCTTCCAATCAGTCTGTCTACATTCCTGCTAACACTTCTGTTACTGTCATGTGTTCAGCTCCTCAACATGTGTTCTTTCAAACAGCAGTTGTTGAGCCACTCCGTAACAGTGATCACTTTCCAGTTGGTATCCTTGTGGCATCTTCTCTGGTCAGGACTGGCAGGACTGTTCCAGTCAGGATTGACAACATTTCTAGCTCAGGTTTTACCTTGCGTCGTAGAACCCGAGTAGGTGTCCTCCGTGGAGTTGATCGTGTGGTGGATGATGTATTGAAAGTTGATTTCGAAGTAACCTCTGAAGAGATTAGAGTAAATAAAGCAGAAGTCCCTGTTGCCTCTCCTTCAGTTCCACTAGACATCTCCGGCTTTGAAGGCACCCTAGAACAACAGAATAGAATCAAAGACCTGCTTGAGAAACACAGAGATGTCTTTGCTAGTCATGACTTTGACTTGGGTGATACCGACACAGTTGAGCATCACATTGAAACTACCAATTCTCAACCAGTTTCACAAACCTATAGAAGAATACCCCCCAATCAGTACGAGGAAGTCAAGAAGCATATACAGATGCTACTCACCCACAACATCATCCAGGAGAGCCACAGTCCATATGCCTCACCCATAGTTCTCGTCAGAAAGAAGGATGGTAGCCTCCGCATGTGCGTTGACTACCGGCGCCTTAATGCTGTCACCAAGAAGGATGCATTTCCTCTCCCTCGCATCGACGAACTCATCGACGCTCCTGTTGGTGCGAAATTCTTTTTGTCATTAGACTTGGCCAGCGGATACCATCAAGTGCGGGTTAGAGAGTCTGATCGGGAGAAGACAGCCTTTATCACACCTATGGGCTTGTATGAATACACCCGGATGCCTTTTGGTCTTTGTGGTGCACCTGCAACATTTCAAAGGTTGATGCAGAGATGCATGGGTGATCTCATATATCAACTCATTTTTGTTTACCTTGACGATGTGTGCATCTACTCCAAGACCTTCGATGAGCACTTGCAACATCTTGACACTGTTTTCTGCAGGTTAAAAGAACACAACCTGAAGCTTAAACCCTCTAAGTGTCATCTTTTCTGCAAGCAGATCAACTATCTGGGTCATACTCTGTCGGAAGATGGCATTTCTACAAACTCTGACAAGACGAAGGCAATCGTCGAATGGCCTGTGCCTCGTACGACCAAGCAGCTTCGTTCCTTTCTAGGCTTTGCAAGCTATTACCGGCGTTACATCAAAGACTTTGCCCGGATAGCTAGACCGCTCCATGCTTTGGTTGGTATGACTCAACATTGTACTCCAAAGGTGTTTCGGAAACAGTGGTCAGAAGCTTGTCAGACTGCCTTTGAGGAACTAAAATCGAAGTTTGTAGAACCTCCTATCCTGACATTTGCTGATTTTGACTTACCTTTCATACTGGATGTAGATGCGAGTCTGTCCGGCTTAGGGGCTGTCTTGTCGCAAGTTCAGGGAGGAGAGGAGAAGGTGGTGGCCTTTGCCAGTCGTTGCCTGCGAGAAAATGAGAGGAACATGGAAAATTACAGCTCTCGCAAGTTAGAATTATTAGGACTGAAGTGGGCTATCACAGAGAAGTTTAAAGATTACCTCTATGGTTCAGTTTTCACTGTCAGGACGGATAATAACCCGTTAAGCCATCTCCATACATCGAAACTCGGTGCTACTGAGCAACGGTGGGTTGCCACTCTGGCAGCTTACAATTTCAACATCATATATCGCCCTGGTCGTGTCAACTCCAATGCAGATGGACTTTCTCGTCAACATCACATAGAGAGTGATCAAGGCAGTGTCTCTGAAGTAATAGCAGAGGAAAGCAATTGCAATGCCTCTTCAACTTCTTTGCCTGCAACCTTGCAAGTAAAGATATTCCACACTGTTGGTGAACTTTGTCCAGCTCGAGTCCAAGCAGATGTTTGTTCCACTATAGCTTCTTTTCCATCTCTGTCTGCATCGGAATTAGCCAAATTACAGCAGGCTGATCCTGACATTCACAGGTTTTTGCAGTTTCACTGTTCAGACAACTTAGATAAATCGTCGAGAAGGCATGAATCGTCGGCAGTCAAGGTTTTGTTTAGCCAAGCTAAACGTCTGAAACTTGACAATGGTGTCCTCTGCAGAGAAGTTCAAGATCCTGTCCTTGGTGAGTTGCACCAAGTGGTTCTTCCATCTAGCTTAAGATCTAAAATCTTGACTAGCCTGCACAACGACTTTGGTCATCAAGGCGAAGAGAGGACGATGTCTCTAGTTCGACGACGTTGTTTTTGGCCATTCATGTATAGGGACATAAAGAAGTGGATTCGGGAGTGTGAACGTTGTTCTGTGGCTAAGTTACCCTCACCATCGGTGAGAAACCCTCTTGGTCATTTAGTTGCCTCTAGACCACTGGAGACAATAGCTATAGATTTTACTTTATTGGAGCAGGCGTCTGATAGAACTGAGAATGTTCTTATCATCACTGATGTTTTCAGCAAATTCACTGTGGCTGTCCCGACCAAGGATCAGACAGCCAAAACTACAGCGAATGCTCTAGTAAAAGAGTGGTTTTTTAAGTATGGAGTCCCGCATCGGATTCACTCTGACCAAGGACGCCAATTTGAGGGAGAACTCATTGCCAATCTGTGCAAGCTGTACAACGTCACCAAGTCCAGAACTACTCCCTACCATCCCCAGGGCAATGCACAGTGCGAGAGGTTTAACCGCACAATGCATAATCTTCTTCGCACTTTGTCTGCAAAGCAGAAACAAGCCTGGCCAAAACACCTATCAGAACTTCTCTTTGCTTATAATGCTACTGAGCATTCATCTACAGGTTTCTCCCCATTCTATCTTATGTTTGGCCGAGAGCCTTTGCTGCCAGTAGATCTCCTACTAAACAGAGACCTACCTGAAGACATCACCAATGACTGGGTTGCTCTACATCAATCCCGGTTAAAGGAGGCATATCACCTGGCACAAAGAAGAACACAACATGAGTTAGGGAAGAGCAAGAAGCATTTTGACCGTAGATCGAATCCCAACAGGTTTAAAGTAGGTGATCTTGTCTATCTTCGTAAACACCACAAAGGTAGAAGTAAAATCCAAGATCACTACTTTCCTGACATTTACAAAGTTATCCGTCACCATTCAGAGGATTCCTTTGTGTACACCATTGAATTAGCGGATGGATCTGGTGGGCAGAAAACTGTGAATTCTTCTGAACTTAAACTTGTTACTACCCCTTTGGGTAGCTACTTCTCCATCTTTTCCTAGTCCTCCTTCTCAAGAGGAAACACCTTCAGATTCTAGTTCTTCATCATCAGACACTGAATATGAAGTTGAAGTGTTCTTACCTGAGGACGATGAAGATACTGCTCCTCCCCAACAGCAAGAAGCACAGCCTCCTCCTCCTCAACAGCCAACCATACGACGTTCCACTCGATCCACCAGAGGGAAACATAGCAACGTCCACAGGCTACCTCGCTCTGTCCTCCAACAACAACATCTGCTTCTCACTAGCGACAGACAAATAATTATGTTGCTGGTCAGTGCCATAGTCATGTTGATAGGCCTGAATATTGGACAGACATTCGGCTATTTCCATCTGCTTTGGATTGTTCCATCTGTCACCTTTCTTATTGGGTGCAAACTCTATTTTCGGTGGCTGATCGAGCATATAGCTAGACTCTATGGTTGGCTGCAGACTTTTCAGAACTATACTGATGGATAGTGATGTTCTGAATGATATATGTATATAATTTGTTTTTTAAAAAGAGTCTTTTTATGACAAGATTTGATCACCACTTATATCCTACTGTGATTGCCTTCCTGCATCTTTAATCTTTTAATCTGTGTTTAAGAAAACACTTATGATCTTTTACCCAGTCTTGAAATCTTGTCTCATTATTTCCAATCCCCCTATTTAGACACAACTAAAACAAATGTGTCATTACTACAATCATGATTTTCTACTCTGAAAACAACATCCTTAGAAAATAATCTTACCTTTATGACCTTGCTGCCATTCTTGTTCTTTTCTTCATTCTTTCATGTCTCTTGATCACTTCTATTGAATCCATACAAGGTTAATAAGACGGTCCAACGAGATAAACTCAGGCCAGGGACATCCTGGATTGGATATATACGTCTAATACGCTTCGTCATGGTATTTTCTATTCTTGGCATTTATTTGCCTATATTTTGCAAATTTTTGCAATTATTAAGGAAATAACCTTCTTGGAGAGTTCTATTTGTCTATATATGAGATAAACTCTGCCTTAGTGACAGACTAAGGATGGACTCCTGATTCTACAAGATCTAGTTTCCTTCATTATTATTATCATCATGTGGTCGAAGAGTACATGTACATATTTGTGGACATGAACAAGATAATTGCAGTGCACTGTGATGGTCACTCACTTTTCCTTTGCAATTCAGCTTTGCCTATTTCTCTGATAACTTTGATTTCCCTTCTATAAAAATTCTTTTTTTCTTTAAAATTAGGGGGCGAGTGTAACCAGGTCGGGTTGCAGTACTTACCTTTACCCGACAGGTTCCTTACTCCAGCATTCATTTAATAACTTTTGTAATGTCGTGTTTGTGTCGATTCACATGTGAGCAGCCATTGCGATTATGCTTTTTGCCTAGCGCCCTCTCGCGGCCAACTAAACTTTTTTTTTAACAGCGCGCGCCGCCTAGAATTTTACTCAACTATGTGATGGGCGTAGCGAGCATGCGAGTTTTGCATTCCACCGCGCTTTGTTTAAGAGGAATAGCCGACATTCCGGGCGTTTCGGTATAGTTTTCTTGAAGGGCTAGCTGCGAAATTACTTTGATTTAGATCCAACACATCGTTGCAAACAGACCATCTTTTACCAGCATCTTACACTCTCCACTTTTACTGAAATTTTGAGAGAGGCTCCCAATAGCCGTAGAATATTTACATCTTCATTGTATTTTCACTGCTGATCGTCGATTTTTACATTGGACACGGAGTAGGCATGAGCGTAGATCCTCCCAAGTGATATCATCCTTGGAGTGACAGTTCACCACCCTATCTTCCCTATTTGACTGTCGTTTTTATAGACCCAACAAAGTTCTATTTTTATACATCCAACAAAGTTTCGTTTTTGTAAATACCTAATAATTTGTATATATACTGTCTCATATTTGTGCTGTAAATAAACCATTTGATATTCTTGAGACAAACAGAAACTTCGCTCCACCCAAATCATTTTTTTTAGTGGAACCACTCGGACATAAGGAGAGTGCCCCATTTTTAACTAACTAATTCCACTCTCCCCGGTTACACTTGGCGTAGTCGGCAGGATAGCTTTGCTATCCACTTTATTTTGGATTTGGGAGCGAAATTAAATAAATTAAATCTGGGATAACGACAGTCAAATATAAAGGGAATTCGCCTGGCACTGATGAGACCGGGAGCTCTAGCTGTGGCGTCGTTCTGCTCATGACGATTGGGAGTCCAGGCTAAGCTCAGCATCGGCATAGTAGGCCCAGCGGAGGTTGGGTACCAGACCAGGTTGACCAAGGAGGGGTGTACCGGCCCAGATTCCTGCCGCCTTCCTTACTTGGTGCCATCTTGAAAGACACACATTTTTCTCCAAGAGACTCTGGTGCTGCCTTTAGACACCGCAGAAGCACTAAATCCTATTCCGGCTGGACTGTTCCTGTTGCATCTTGGCGGTTGTTTCTGGCCTGGTCACTGCGGTCGTCCAATTGACTGCGTCTTCTTGGTGCCGTCCCCCCGCTGACCTCCAGAGCGAGCTGCAGGAGTGTGTCATCTGCTGCCATTAGATTGAACTGTCTTCTTTTGGCGAAATCCAAACTCCTTCCATCTTGGTGGCCGTCCATCGATCCGACAGCGACGATTGGTCTCTGGAGCAGGCTGTAGAAGCTTCATTTTCATATTTTTGCTGGTGGTGGTAATATTTCTTGCTTGTTGTGATTCATTGCATTATTATTGTTCTCTGAAAACCTAAAAAAAAAAAAGACAAAGAACAAAACAAAATTGTACATATTATGTGAGAAAATTTATATTGTCATTTGTATACTGCATTTGTAAAATTAGCACTTAATGTAGAATAGAAGGAGCATAATAATAATTTTAACCTAATAATTTGTATATATACTGTCTCATATTTGTGCTGTAAATAAACCATTTGATATTCTTGAGACAAACAGAAACTTCGCTCCACCCAAATCATTTTTTTTAGTGGAACCACTCGGACATAAGGAGAGTGCCCCATTTTTAACTAACTAATTCCACTCTCCCCGGTTACATATGCGATGACTTCAACGCCTCATTTTCCCAGCCATGGGCGGAAATCCCGGGGGGGACAGGGGGGACACGTCCCCCCCATGAATTTGGTAAGGGGGGACACAATGTCGAATGTCCCCTCCATGTTTTCATGTGTAGGTATGGGTGGGTGACCAACCATGGCAGAGTCTTAGGGAAAAGCCTCTTTGATATGTCGCTTTGTGGCTGAGAACCAATTTGGTTTTCTTGTCGGTTCGACCACGGCTCTTGTACGCCTAGCCTACCCACGTACATGTACTGTACGTGCGTGTTGGTTCATGCGGTATACGTTATACACAATGTTGCCTGCGTACGTCATATAATTTGCTACTCCTATACCAAATTCGGCCCCACTCCGGCCCGCAATCGCTATGGTAGACTTGATGACAAGTCGTTAGACTATAGTGGTTTATGTCCGTCATCGATCAGCGCCAAAATCCGCATACCACCGCCGTTCATGCAACGTCAGCGCTACAACCATTCATGCAAAAGTCATGTACTAACGCGCGGCATGGTCAGTCTGTGTCTAACGACTTGACTAAGACGTTTTCAAGCGAATATTCATATATGCAGCCACTGCAATGCATATGCATGATGTTTCCATAGCGAGGGCCAATAGTAGCCCATCTGGC
>CM057148.1:6584531-6622531 GCA_029964075.1 Patiria pectinifera | reverse complement strand
AATCTCGGTTTGAAACTTAAAAAGGTACATCGCGTGTTAAAATTTAAGCAAGCACCTTGGATGAAATCTTACCTCAATAAAAACACGCAACTCAGAACAAAAGCGAACTCTGATTTTGAGAAAGACTTTTTTTAAATTGATGAACAACAGCGTGTTTGGCAATACGATGGAAAACGTTAGAAATGGAATAGACGGTTACCTACTGAGAGACAATAACGAGAGCGATCAAGCAAAATACGAAAAAATTATTCCAAAACCGAGCTATAAAACAACGACGCCGTTTCCAGAATGTGACTTGTATTTTGTCCAAACATATATAATGACAACCGTGTTAAACAAACCAATTTACTGCGGTGTGAGTGTCTTGGATCTGTCTAGATTTTTATTACAACCGATTAAAAGACAAGATGACGGATACGGATGACGTATACAAAGACATGCGAAAAAACGGGCAACACTACGACTTTTCCAATGACAAAATCAGTAACTGACAAAAAATTAAAACACCAACACTACTACGACTGCATCTTTAACAATGAATCTAAAACAGAAACGATGACTCAAATTCGATCGGAAAAACAGATCCTTTACACCATATCGCTGGATAAACTGTCGTTGAGTCCGTTGGATACTAAGAGGTATATCCTACCGGATGGAATCCACACGCTCGTTTATGGTCACCGTAATTAAGCTCTTAAGTAGCTCTTATCTTAGTTAGATCTTATCTTAATTAGGCAGTAATTGCGTGTCCTCGGGTACGACTTCAAGCTCTTGTCTCACGAAAGATTTTTTTTGGACCGTCTTGTAGGTAATAAAGCGTGGGACCCGTCATCATTTCTCGAAGTACCTCCCTCTTGTTCGCCCAGGTAATATAAATATCTAACCATAGCGTCTTGCGGTCAAGTCTGTTCTTTAGTTTTAATTGGGTTAGCCGGCGATTGCCGGACTTGTTCTAGTTTAACCGCTTGTGACGGTGCTTTAGCGATTAATCTCGTCGTTTCGTCATTTATAGGTAATCACGCCGGGTAATCACTCAACCCATTGCGTGTTTCTACTCTCAGGACTTAACATTTCTTTAGCGTACTGATGACCAAACAGTCTCTCGGCTAGCGTTCGATTAAATCTTTCGACAATACCCTCCGATCAGTGATTTCCGGGTTCGCCGACGATAGTCTCGAAGTTTTTTGAGGTCATCAATTGTTTAAAAGCGTCTTTAAATTCAGTACCGGTGTCTTCTCTCAACTCAAAGGCGATCTCGCGTAAATATTGCGTTCTACTTTATCCCCGGGTAGGTATAGCACATCCATTTGATGAAAATCGTTTGGTGTTTCAAACTCTTGCGACGTACTCGTAGGCCTGGGTGTGAAGTCGGGACCCAGTAGATAAATTCGGGACCCAGTAGATAAATTTGCCAAATCGCTTGTTTCTAAGCCAAGCTCCGATTACCTATTTATCGATTTATGTTTTATCGTGTAAATGGTCGACAGCACTTTCACCTTTCCAATAACCGCTTTCACTATAACATATTTTTTTGAAGTTGATCCGTCATTTATTATAATAATAATTTAAAGGCTTTATACATTAAAATATGGCGTCAGCTGTTGCAATGATGATCGGAGGTGCGATCGTGTATGCCTTAGCTTTTTCGGGTTCGAACTTGTTATTTTCTAGTCTGAAAGTGTCCAGTCGTTTTCCAATACGATCATTATGGAGATGATATGGCAACGATCGAGCGCTTAGATAACTCAATCGGGCACATTAAAGCAATTGCATGTTAGCCTGTAAAAGTTGTAATCTTAAAAGAAAATCTAATATTTATATTTACATTTATAGGTAATCACGCCGGGTAATCACTCAACCCATTGCGTGTTTCTACTCTCAGGACTTAACATTTCTTTAGCGTACTGATGACCAAACAGTCTCTCGGCTAGCGTTCGATTAAATCTTTCGACGATACCCTCCGATCGGTGATTTCCGGGTTCGCCGACGATAGTCTCGAAGTTTTTTGAGGTCATCAATTGTTTAAAAGCGTCTTTAAATTCAGTACCGGTGTCTTCTCTCAACTCAAAGGCGATCTCGCGTAAATATTGCGTTCTACTTTATCCCCGGGTAGGTATAGCACATCCATTTGATGAAAATCGTTTGGTGTTTCAAACTCTTGCGACGTACTCGTAGGCCTGGGTGTGTAGTTGGGACCCAGTAGATAAATTCGGGACCCAGTAGATAAATTTGCCAAATCGCTTGTTTCTAAGCCAAGCTCCGATTACCTATTTATGTTTTATCGTGTAAATGGTCGACAGCACTTTCACCTTTCCAATAACCGCTTTCACTATAACATATTTTTTTGAAGTTGATCCGTCATTTATTATAATAATAATGTAAAGGCTTTATACATTAAAATATGGCGTCAGCTGTTGCAATGATGATCGGAGGTGCGATCGTGAATGCCTTAGCTTTTTCGGGTTCGAACTTTTTATTTTCAACTCTGAAAGTGTCCAGTCGTTTTCCAATACGATCATTATGGAGATGATATGGCAACGATCGAGCGCTTAGATAACTCAATCGGGCACATTAAAGCAACTGCATGTTAGCCTGTAAAAGTTGTAATCTTAAAAGAAAATCTAATAAAAATTAAAAACAACAATTTGTTTTTACTTTCTAAGCAAAAAAGCTCTTCATAACGTTTTATCGTTATGAAGAGCTATTTTTGATTTTATCTATTTAAGTAGCTCGTAACGTACTGGAGGCTTGGTGTGCACGACTAATTTACTATATTCTCTTTCTCTTTAATTTTTTTTCAAAACGCTGTCATACTTTTTAGTCAATAACCAACAACTGTGATTAAAATGTCTTCCGCTAAACGCCATTTTACTCAACGCGCACGTCTTTTTACGATATTTATTCTCTTGATCTGAAGAGCAATCGTCCACGATAAACAGCGTAGCAATTCCCGTCTTCCAAGGTTAATTGAGCATCCATGATTAAAAAGACATACATCGTGAGTTCGCCTTGAGTTTCGGCTTCACTGATAAAGTGAACGTTGATACCTCCTCCGTCCCCAAGTTTTCTACCGGATCCGTTAGCAGAATTGTCGTCGTTACTTCTTAAATTGAGCCACAGACCGTACTTGTCTTTTAGGTAGTCGCCGAGATCGCATCCCAAAACCTTCTACGGTCACCGAGGTTTTGATTATTTTTGGATTATAAAATCGCTGTGGATTTTTAACCGTGGGATCTTTAAACAAAAACAAAATTCCCTTTAGGCTCCTGATGGGTTAATTGACGCTGATGTTCCAAAGCGTGTCCGATTTGTTGACGGATCTAACTTCCAGCGAGTGGATTTACTCCCTTGTATTTATTTTTTGATTGTGGTAGCCAGGTTTCTGTTGGTCACCACTTCGTATTCGAGAGTCAAGTTTGAGATACTGTACATCGCCGACGTATCTGTACTGTTGACGACTTTATCGTGATCGTTCAACTTTATCTCGTACGTCCGATGTTATTTTAAACCGTTGGGATAAAAAGGCTGATGTGAAGTCAGTATGTCGATGTCCGGCGGAATACAGTATCTGTTACTGAAAGCATCCACGATGGCTTTATCTTTACCGTTGTTGGCGTTTGCGTTAGCATCTCCAGCCCCCGTTCTGAGTTTAGACACGTTTTCTTTTTCTATTCCCGAGTACGCCATGTTTCGAATCGCCGAGCCGTTGAGCCATTTGTCTTTAAAGTTGTGATACACGTCGGCGTGACGATAACTCAGGATTTCGTGACGTTGAGGTCTGACGCTGATTTCGCTGACTAAATTTCTAGACAAATTGCCAAAACTGTTTTTGTTGTCCTTGCTTCCACCGTCTAGTTATAAATTGAAAGCTAGTTTACAAGTGCCGGGTACGATAACGTCGTCTACGCCCAATTGAGGAAACTTGACCCTCGGCGTTTGTCCAGCGAAAATACTACTGGGATTGTGGGTGATGACCACCTCTTTTCTCTCACCTTTGATAGAACTGGGTATTTTTAATAGCCTGCTAGGATTGAGTTTCTTTCCATACGCATTCATTTTATTTATAAAGACTTTTAAATTTAGAACTTTTTAAATGTATTACTTCGTAAGTTAAAATACCAATTCCAATGATGGAAATGATTCCTACCGTCAACGAAAATGTTTCGTCTTGGTGAACTTGTAGCTTCGTGGGCTCTGTAGGTGTGTCGTTTGTCATAGGCGTTGGTGAAAAAAATTTTCGTTCGTCGTAGGTGTAACTGTAGGTGTCAACATTTTGCTTGTCGTAGGTGTGTCGTTCGTCATATGTGTTGGTGGTGCTGTGTCATTGAGTTTAAATCCGGCACCAAACAAGTTTTCATACTCTGGGTGGCAATTTGTAAATTATTATTATATCCGTCGTGCGTTCCAACTCTCAAGTTCATGTCCGAAGGAATGAGATATAAACCCGGGCTCACGACAAAATTTAAACTTGTTTTGGCATATTGCAACGAGTCTTGAAAGTGATCTATACCGCAAGGGTAGTTGATGGGTTCTTTTGGGGTATCGTCTGGGCGGTGACAAGTGTAACCGGGGAGAGTGGAATTAGTTTTAAAATGGGGCACTCTCCTTATGTCCGAGTGGTTCCACTAAAAATGATTTGGGTGGAGCGAAGTTTCTGTAGTCTCAATAATATGAAATGGTTTATTTGAGACAATTTATATATACAAATGATTAGGTATTTACACAAGAATTACAGTATATATATTAACTTTGGGTTTATCAAACTCGTTGGGTATATAAAAACAGAACTTTGTTAAGTATATAAAAACAGAACTTTGTTGGGTATATTAAAAACGACAGTCAAATAGGGAAGATAGGGTGGTGAACTGTCACTCCAAGGATGGTATCTGAAATGTATATAAACGATAAATGACTAATGAATTATGGAAATTACTATGGCATAAAATGACTGTTGCCCAAATGGAGAATTATTTAAATGGCAATTATGCAAGAATATGAATATTTTATATACATGTAGTGTAATTTTAAATCCGAAAATAGAAATGAATTATTCACCAAGTTATGTTATAAAATGAAATAAGAATATAATACCATGCTCTAATAACGAATTCCCGAATGATCATAGCAATAGAAAACTGATAGTTTTGGGAAAATGGGAAAGTCTATTTTAAATGATACATGAGAACGTAAATATTATACATGTAGCAACACTAAAATTTAAGTTGAAGTTATTTGCATATTCAGGTGGCTCAGAAGTTCCAATTTATGTTTGTTTCAAAAAGGAAAAATGGCAATTCACAAAATATGAAGTACATGATAACATTGTTTTCCGGAATTGCCGAAAAATATTAAAATAGCAGGAAATTGTATTTAAATAAATCGACCTAGTTTACCCGAAATGTTCAAAGTATAAAATAAAGTCAACAGAAAATCCTTTTTGCCATCTCATGCAAGAATTAAATAGAGAATCATTTATAGGGAAAAACTAATTCTCAAAAATACTTGCAAATCACGACAACAGATTGATTTCAAAAAGTTAATCAGTCGTGATCGCAAGGCAAATTTCCGGCCGTGTCCGCTTTGACGGCCTTAATTTCTGGCGATAAACCAAGCATACAAACGACCAGAATGTTACATAAATGATGGCATAAAAAGGTTCAGGCATAAAACTGTTTTAGGCATAAAAAGGTTAAATATCAAACAAGGGATTTACTCACCACTTGGGAGGATCTACGCTCATGCCTACTCCGTGTCCGATGTAAAAATCGACGATTAGCAGTGAAAATACAATGAAGATGTAAAAATTCTACTGCTATTGGGAGCCTCTCTCAAAATTTCAGTAAAAGTGGAGAGTGTAAGCGCTCGTAAAAGATGGTCTGGATTCAACGATGTGTTGGATCGAAATCAAAGTAATTTCGCAGCTAGCCCTTCTAGAAAACTATACCGAAACGCCCGGAATGTCGGCTATTCCTCTTAAACAAAGCGCGGTGGAATGCAAAACTCGCATGCTCGCTACGCCCATCACATAGTTGAGTAAAATTCTAGGCGGCGCGCGCTGTTAAAAAAAGTTTAGTTGGCCGCGAGAGGGCGCTAGGCAAAAAGCATAATCGCAATGGCTGCTCACATGTGAATCGACACAAACACGAAATTACAAAAGTTATTAAATGAATGCTGGAGTAAGGAACCTGTCGGGTAAAAGTAAGTACTGCAACCCGACCTGGTTACACTCACCCCCTAATTTTAAAGAAAAAAAGAATTTTTATAGAAGGGAAATCAAAGTTATCAGAGAAATAGGCAAAGCTGAATTGCAAAGGAAAAGTGAGTGACCATCACAGTGCACTGAAATTATCTTGTTCATGTCCACAAATATGTACATGTACTCTTAGACCACATGATGATAAAAATGAAGGAAACTAGATCTTGTAGAATCAGGAGTCCATCCTTAGTCTGTCACTAAGGCAGAGTTTATCTCATATATAGACAAATAGAACTCTCCAAGAAGGTTATTTCCTTAATAATTGCAAAAATTTGCAAAATTTAGGCAAATAAATGCCAAGAATAGAAAATACCATGACGAAGCGTATTAGACGTATATATCCAATCCAGGATGTCCCTGGCCTGAGTTTATCTCGTTGGACCGTCTTATTAACCTCGTATGGATTCAATAGAAGTGATCAAGAGACATGAAAGAATGAAGAAAAGAACAAGAATGGCAGCAAGGTCATAAAGGTAAGATTATTTTCTAATGATGTTGTTTTTAGAATAGAAAATCATGATTGTAGTAATGACACATTTGTTTTAGTTGTGTCTAAATAGGGAATTGGAAATAATGAGACAAGATTTCAAGACTGGGTAAAAGATCACAAGTGTGTTCTTAAACACAGATTAAAAGATTAAAGATGCAGGAAGGCAATCACAGTAGGATATAAGTGGTGATCAAATCATGTCATAAAAAGACTCTTTTTAAAAACAAATTATATACATATATCATTCAGAACATCACTATCCATCAGTATAGTTCTGAAAAGTCTGCAGCCAACCATAGAGTCTAGCTATATGCTCGATCAGCCACCGAAAATAGAGTTTGCACCCAATAAGCAAGGTGACAGATGGAACAATCCACAGCAGATGGAAATAGCCGAATGTCTGTCCAATATTCAGGCCTATCAACATGACTATGGCACTGACCAGCAACATAATTATTTGTCTGTCGCTAGTGAGAAGCAGATGTTGTTGTTGGAGGACAGAGCGAGGTAGCCTGTGGACGTTGCTATGTTTCCCTCTGGTGGATCGAGTGGAACGTCGTATGGTTGGCTGTTGAGGAGGAGGAGGCTGTGCTTCTTGCTGTTGGGGAGGAGCAGTATCTTCATCTTCCTCAGGTAAGAACACTTCAACTTCATATTCAGTGTCTGATGATGAAGAACTAGAATCTGAAGATGTTTCCTCTTGAGAAGGACTAGGAAAAGATGGAGAAGTAGCTAGCTCACCCAAAGGGGTAGTAACAAGTTTAAGTTCTAAAGAATTCACAGTTTTCTGCCCACCAGATCCATCCGCTAATTCAATGGTGTACACAAAGGAATCCTCTGAATGGTGACGGATAACTTTGTAAATGTCAGGAAAGTAGTGATCTTGGATTTTACTTCTACCTTTGTGGTGTTTACGAAGATAGACAAGATCGCCTACTTTAAACCTGTTGGGATTCGATCTACGGTCAAAATGCTTCTTGCTCTTCCCTAACTCATGTTGTGTTCTTCTTTGTGCCAGGTGATATGCCTCCTTTAACCGGGATTGATGTAGAGCAACCCAGTCATTGGTGATATCTTCAGGTAGGTCTCTGTTTAGTAGGAGATCTACTGGCAGCAAAGGATCTCGGCCAAACATAAGATAGAAAGGGGAGAAACCTGTAGATGAATGCTCTGTAGCATTATAAGCAAAGAGAAGTTCTGATAGGTGTTTTGGCCAGGCTTGTTTCTGCTTTGCAGACAAAGTGCGAAGAAGATTATGCATAGTGCGGTTAAACCTCTCGCACTGTGCATTGCCCTGGGGATGGTAGGGAGTAGTTCTGGACTTGGTGACGTTGTACAGCTTGCACAGATTGGCAATGAGTTCTCCCTCAAATTGGCGTCCTTGGTCAGAGTGAATCCGATGCGGGACTCCATACTTGAAAAACCACTCTTTTACTAGAGCATTCGCTGCAGTTTTGGCTGTCTGATCCTTGGTAGGGACAGCCACAGTGAATTTGCTGAAAACATCAGTGATGATAAGGACATTCTCAGTTCTATCAGACGCCTGCTCCAATAAAGTAAAATCTATAGCTATTGTCTCCAGTGGTCTAGAGGCAACTAAATGACCAAGAGGGTTTCTCACCGATGGTGAGGGTAACTTAGCCACAGAACAACGTTCACACTCCCGAATCCACTTCTTTATGTCCCTATACATGAATGGCCAAAAACAACGTCGACGAACTAGAGACATCGTCCTCTCTTCGCCTTGATGACCAAAGTCGTTGTGCAGGCTAGTCAAGATTTTAGATCTTAAGCTAGATGGAAGAACCACTTGGTGCAACTCACCAAGGACAGGATCTTGAACTTCTCTGCAGAGGACACCATTGTCAAGTTTCAGACGTTTAGCTTGGCTAAACAAAACCTTGACTGCCGACGATTCATGCTTTCTCGACGATTTATCTAAGTTGTCTGAACAGTGAAACTGCAAAAACCTGTGAATGTCAGGATCAGCCTGCTGTAATTTGGCTAATTCCGATGCAGACAGAGATGGAAAAGAAGCTATAGTGGAACAAACATCTGCTTGGACTCGAGCTGGACAAAGTTCACCAACAGTGTGGAATATCTTTACTTGCAAGGTTGCAGGTAAAGAAGTTGAAGAGGCATTGCAATTGCTTTCCTCTGCTATTACTTCAGAGACACTGCCTTGATCACTCTCTATGTGATGTTGACGAGAAAGTCCATCTGCATTGGAGTTGACACGGCCAGGGCGATATATGATGTTGAAATTGTAAGCTGCCAGAGTGGCAACCCACCGTTGCTCAGTAGCACCGAGTTTCGATGTATCGAGATGGCTTAACGGGTTATTATCCGTCCTGACAGTGAAAACTGAACCATAGAGGTAATCTTTAAACTTCTCTGTGATAGCCCACTTCAGTCCTAATAATTCTAACTTGCGAGAGCTGTAATTTTCCATGTTCCTCTCATTTTCTCGCAGGCAACGACTGGCAAAGGCCACCACCTTCTCCTCTCCTCCCTGAACTTGCGACAAGACAGCCCCTAAGCCGGACAGACTCGCATCTACATCCAGTATGAAAGGTAAGTCAAAATCAGCAAATGTCAGGATAGGAGGTTCTACAAACTTCGATTTTAGTTCCTCAAAGGCAGTCTGACAAGTTTCTGACCACTGTTTCCGAAACACCTTTGGAGTACAATGTTGAGTCATACCAACCAAAGCATGGAGCGGTCTAGCTATCCGGGCAAAGTCTTTGATGTAACGCCGGTAATAGCTTGCAAAGCCTAGAAAGGAACGAAGCTGCTTGGTCGTACGAGGCACAGGCCATTCGACGATTGCCTTCGTCTTGTCAGAGTTGGTAGAAATGCCATCCTCAGACAGAGTATGACCCAGATAGTTGATCTGCTTGCAGAAAAGATGACACTTAGAGGGTTTAAGCTTCAGGTTGTGTTCTTTTAACCTGCAGAAAACAGTGTCAAGATGTTGCAAGTGCTCATCGAAGGTCTTGGAGTAGATGCACACATCGTCAAGGTAAACAAAAATGAGTTGATATATGAGATCACCCATGCATCTCTGCATCAACCTTTGAAATGTTGCAGGTGCACCACAAAGACCAAAAGGCATCCGGGTGTATTCATACAAGCCCATAGGTGTGATAAAGGCTGTCTTCTCCCGATCAGACTCTCTAACCCGCACTTGATGGTATCCGCTGGCCAAGTCTAACGACGAAAAGAATTTCGCACCAACAGGAGCGTCGATGAGTTCGTCGATGCGAGGGAGAGGAAATGCATCCTTCTTGGTGACAGCATTAAGGCGCCGGTAGTCAACGCACATGCGGAGGCTACCATCCTTCTTTCTGACGAGAACTATGGGTGAGGCATAGGAACTGTGACTCTCCTGGATGATGTTGTGAGTGAGTAGCATCTGTATATGCTTCTTGACTTCCTCGTACTGATTGGGGGGTATTCTTCTATAGGTTTGTGAAACTGGTTGAGAATTGGTAGTTTCAATGTGATGCTCAACAGTGTCGGTATCACCCAAGTCAAAGTCATGACTAGCAAAGACATCTCTGTGTTTCTCAAGCAGATCCTTGATTCTATTCTGTTGTTCTAGGGTGCCTTCAAAGCCGGAGATGTCTACTGGAACTGAAGGAGAGGCAACAGGGACTTCTGCTTTATTGACTCTAATCTCTTCAGAGGTTACTTCGAAATCAACTTTCAATACATCATCCACCACACGATCAACTCCACGGAGGACACCTACTCGGGTTCTACGACGCAAGGTAAAACCTGAGCTAGAAATGTTGTCAATCCTGACTGGAACAGTCCTGCCAGTCCTGACCAGAGAAGATGCCACAAGGATACCAACTGGAAAGTGATCACTGTTACGGAGTGGCTCAACAACCGCTGTTTGAAAGGACACATGTTGAGGAGCTGAACACATGACAGTAACAGAAGTGTTAGCAGGAATGTAGACAGACTGATTGGAAGATCGCACAAAAGACACAACATCTTGCTCTCTGGCCTGAGCATCGATCTGAAGACAGAGAACAGACTGCAAAAAGTGCAGAGGAGATGTTGTGGCTAAGCTGGCATCACCCAAAGCGCTAACCAACGGAGCTAAAACATTCATCCCAAGGAGACCTGGAACTAGTTGTTTCTCCTTCTTGATGTCAACATCAACTGGATCGCGAACGACTAGAAAACCCATCTGAGGCAAAATGATCCCATCACAATTCAGGTCTAACTCCAAATAACCAACATATGGTATCTCCAAGCCATTAGCAGCTGTGATCCGCAAACAGGGGCCGTAGGACCTCAACTCGGTACCTTTTGGTTTCAGATGGTTCAGGAAAAACTCTTCAGTTACAGTAGAAACCATTGATCCTGTGTCAAGGAGACACTTTGTCTCAACAGTCCCTAATCTAAGAGTGAGTGTGGGACAACTACCAACAACATTAGAGGTGGAAGGACTCGCCTCGGCAAAACAAGAACTACAAAAAGGGTCCGTAGTTTCCCTCTCTTCGAAGGGACCCTGGTCCGAGAGAGGAGTTAGTTTCCCTGACTTGGAGGGGATTTTGTTGCTTTCCTCAACTCTTCTATCGTACCATGTGCTTCTTTGAGTTGTCGCTTGAAGCACCTCTCTGCTGTGTGTCCTGCCTTGCTACAAAATGTACAAGTTACCTTCGTCTGCTGTCTGCCAGTGGAGTTATTGGGTTTGGCTTGGGCTAATTGCTGGACAAGGGTAGTCAATTCATCCAGTTGTTTCTGCTGATGATCGATCTGCTCTTGTTGTTTGACCATGATCTCAAGTAACGATCTGGCACTCGGTTCTTCTTTTGCCGATTGTCTACTGATGGTAACAGGATTGGAAGAAGAGGCAGCCCCTTCACTCTCCTCAGCCCACTCGATGGCTTCCGTCCTCAAGGCAAAGAAGTCGATGCCAGGTGAACCACGAAGCTTACTTTTCAAGTACTTTCGAAGTAGAACATCGTGGACCCCCTCTGCAAACTGGTCTTTTAAGAGATGCTCTCGCTTCTCCATGAGCTGAGGGCACTTCCTGGCAGCCTTAGTGAACAGGTCAAGAAGGGAGTGAGAAAAAGATGTTAAGGACTCTTCCTGTGTCTGCTTCCGTTCAAAAAATGTCCGTTGCAGACGAACAGATGAACCATGGTCCCCAAATGTGTCTCGTAAGACAGAAAATAGGGCTTCCAAACTACCTACTTTGTGGTATTTGACCTCCTCTCTAGCTGAACTAGTTAGATACTGGAGGGCAAAATCTATTTCTGCCTTCTTAGACAAGGGTCGGGCCTTCACAGCAGTACTGACATCATAAATCCAGTCCTCTAACTTAATATCTGAAGATTTTGCAGAAAAGACTGTAGTTTCTTTTGGCTAGGAACCAACAGATAAGTCGGACTTTTGACTTTGGAAAATTCCTGTGTTTGATGGAATAAGGAACGCAAGTCTTCAAGTTCATCCATGAGATGTGACACACTAGGACCTCCTTCTGCCCCCTCCATTTCCTTAGGCATGACTAGTGTTATGATAGGAAAACCTGCTGCTTATTGGGGATAAAAGGTTAATATATGTACAAAAATATGTGGTTTTGCTTACAAATGCCTGTATGCAGCAAGCGCAACCTAATTATGCAACCTTAACGCTTAGCAGCAGTGCACTTACACAGTCCACTAAGTCTAGTACCCAAGCACGGTAGATCACGTGCAGCTAGATGACAGGTGAATCACGGGGTGGAAGAAGGGATGGATGGCATGAACGTAGTCACCCAAGTGGTAGTATGTCCCAAATCTGCATGCACAGAAAAATATAAATGCAAAGACATCTGCCACAGGGGCATTAAAATGTTCACACCAAAAAGACTTGTGACAAAGCTCAATTAGAGACTATGAAGAATAATCAAGAATTCCAAACACTTAAATAGAAATTCCAAAAATTCCAAAAATTTCAAAGGTGATACTGAAATACTATAAAACAGCAAATCTAGAGCTAAGGTCACTGAAATACCAACTCTTAGAATGTTATGAGGAGAGACAAATTCTTGGATGCTCCTTAAATTGCTTTAAAAGAGCGAATTTAGAGCTAAGGAGCAGATTACTATAACCCCAACTCTCTAGAATATTATGAGAAGAGACAAAATACTTGGATGCTCCTTCTATTCTACATTAAGTGCTAATTTTACAAATGCAGTATACAAATGACAATATAAATTTTCTCACATAATATGTACAATTTTGTTTTGTTCTTTGTCTTTTTTTTTTTTAGGTTTTCAGAGAACAATAATAATGCAATGAATCACAACATGCAAGAAATATTACCACCACCAGCAAAAATATGAAAATGAAGCTTCTACAGCCTGCTCCAGAGACCAATCGTCGCTGTCGGATCGATGGACGGCCACCAAGATGGAAGGATTTTGGATTTCGCCAAAAGAAGACAGTTCAATCTAATGGCAGCAGATGACACACTCCTGCAGCTCGCTCTGGAGGTCAGTCAGTGGTTCTCCGGCGGGGGGACGGCACCAAGAAGACGCAGTCAATTGGACGACCGCAGTGACCAGGCCAGAAACAACCGCCAAGATGCAACAGGAACAGTCCAGCCGGAATAGGATTTAGTGCTTCTGCGGTGTCTAAAGGCAGCACCAGAGTCTCTTGGAGAAAAATGTGTGTCTTTCAAGATGGCACCAAGTAAGGAAGGCGGCAGGAACCTGGGCCGGTACACCCCTCCTTGGTCAACCTGGTCTGGTACCCAACCTCCGCTGGGCCTACTATGCCGATGCTGAGCTTAGCCTGGACTCCCAATCGTCATGAGCAGAACGACGCCACAGCTAGAGCTCCCGGTCTCATCAGTGCCAGGCGAATTCCCTTTATATTTGACTGTCGTAAAACCCTGTTTTAATTTATCTAATTTCGCTCCCAAATACAAAATAAAGTGGATAGCAAAGCTATCCTGCCGACTACGCCAAGTGTAACCGGGGAGAGTGGAATTAGTTTTAAAATGGGGCACTCTCCTTATGTCCGAGTGGTTCCACTAAAAATGATTTGGGTGGAGCGAAGTTTCTGTAGTCTCAATAATATGAAATGGTTTATTTGAGACAATTTATATATACAAATGATTAGGTATTTACACAAGAATTACAGTATATATATTAACTTTGGGTTTATCAAACTCGTTGGGTATATAAAAACAGAACTTTGTTAAGTATATAAAAACAGAACTTTGTTGGGTATATTAAAAACGACAGTCAAATAGGGAAGATAGGGTGGTGAACTGTCACTCCAAGGATGGTATCTGAAATGTATATAAACGATAAATGACTAATGAATTATGGAAATTACTATGGCATAAAATGACTGTTGCCCAAATGGAGAATTATTTAAATGGCAATTATGCAAGAATATGAATATTTTATATACATGTAGTGTAATTTTAAATCCGAAAATAGAAATGAATTATTCACCAAGTTATGTTATAAAATGAAATAAGAATATAATACCATGCTCTAATAACGAATTCCCGAATGATCATAGCAATAGAAAACTGATAGTTTTGGGAAAATGGGAAAGTCTATTTTAAATGATACATGAGAACGTAAATATTATACATGTAGCAACACTAAAATTTAAGTTGAAGTTATTTGCATATTCAGGTGGCTCAGAAGTTCCAATTTATGTTTGTTTCAAAAAGGAAAAATGGCAATTCACAAAATATGAAGTACATGATAACATTGTTTTCCGGAATTGCCGAAAAATATTAAAATAGCAGGAAATTGTATTTAAATAAATCGACCTAGTTTACCCGAAATGTTCAAAGTATAAAATAAAGTCAACAGAAAATCCTTTTTGCCATCTCATGCAAGAATTAAATAGAGAATCATTTATAGGGAAAAACTAATTCTCAAAAATACTTGCAAATCACGACAACAGATTGATTTCAAAAAGTTAATCAGTCGTGATCGCAAGGCAAATTTCCGGCCGTGTCCGCTTTGACGGCCTTAATTTCTGGCGATAAACCAAGCATACAAACGACCAGAATGTTACATAAATGATGGCATAAAAAGGTTCAGGCATAAAACTGTTTTAGGCATAAAAAGGTTAAATATCAAACAAGGGATTTACTCACCACTTGGGAGGATCTACGCTCATGCCTACTCCGTGTCCGATGTAAAAATCGACGATTAGCAGTGAAAATACAATGAAGATGTAAAAATTCTACTGCTATTGGGAGCCTCTCTCAAAATTTCAGTAAAAGTGGAGAGTGTAAGCGCTCGTAAAAGATGGTCTGGATTCAACGATGTGTTGGATCGAAATCAAAGTAATTTCGCAGCTAGCCCTTCTAGAAAACTATACCGAAACGCCCGGAATGTCGGCTATTCCTCTTAAACAAAGCGCGGTGGAATGCAAAACTCGCATGCTCGCTACGCCCATCACATAGTTGAGTAAAATTCTAGGCGGCGCGCGCTGTTAAAAAAAGTTTAGTTGGCCGCGAGAGGGCGCTAGGCAAAAAGCATAATCGCAATGGCTGCTCACATGTGAATCGACACAAACACGAAATTACAAAAGTTATTAAATGAATGCTGGAGTAAGGAACCTGTCGGGTAAAAGTAAGTACTGCAACCCGACCTGGTTACACTGCCCCGACTGATTGGCTTGACTTTCAGACCCTGACTCGTCTGCAATGGCATCTTGCATTACAGGAGCATTATCTTCGACCTCGAAGGCCAACTCTTCAGATGAGTTCTTGTCATCTGGAACTGTTGTCAGTTCTTGGGGGAGGTTTTTAGCCACCTCATCCCTGGACTGATCTTCCCAGTTGTTTGGACTGACACACGGTTTGAGTCTGTCCACATGAACAATTTTGGGCTTGCCTCCTTGTTTAGGCTGGATTCGAACTGTTACATCCGATAGCTTTTTCAGAATCAGCCATGGCCCTTCCCACCTCAACTGGAGTTTGGGGGACATGTGCCTCTTCTTTGCTGGGTTGTGAAGCCACACTAGTTGGCCTTCCCTTAACCCATGCTCGGATGCTTTTCTGTCATAGTTTTTCTTCTGCCTTCGGGCACTATTCCCGAGACACTCTCTGGCTCTTTTGTGAGCATCTTGCATGTTACTTCGCAGTCTTTCTGCAAAGTCTACGGTTGTGTCTTCCTCAATTTCGGGACAACCTGTCACCAAATCTACCGGGATGGTCACTTCCCTTCCCAGCATCATCATGTTGGGGGTTTCACCGGTGGACTCATGTGGCGTGCACCTATAGGCGAAGGTGGCATAGGGGAGTAACTCATCCCAATCCTTCTGCCTTCGCATAGGGTCTATAAGCACTGCCACGATGTTGATCAAGGTCTTGTAAAACCTCTCAACCATGCCATCCGATTTCGGATTGTAGGCGGTTGTTCGAGTTTTGGATATGCCTAGAATTTGGCACATCTTGCAGAACACACCTGACTCAAAGTTGGTGCCCTGATCGGAGTGGAGTTCTTGGGGAACCCCAAACCGACACACTATTTCGTTTACCAACTTATGCGCCACTGTGATTGCAGTAGCGTCAGGAAGTGCGAATGTTTCCATCCACTTAGTGCAGTAGTCGCCAACTACCAACACCTATCGGTTACCATTGTCAGTTGTGGGCAATGGCCCGAGCAAGTCTGGCATCGGTGTCCAAGATAAAGTCATCCTCAGGCACTGGGTATGACAGAACCGGAGCGGCTTGAAGCCTGCTCTTCAGCTCGTCGAATGCCTGTTGACAACTCTCAGTCCATACGAACTCCTTTGACCTCTCGGTCAGGGCATGGAGTGGGCTCGCAATTTTTGCAAATCCCTGTATGAACTTCCGGTAGTACGAGGCGAGGCCCAAAAAGCTTCTCACATCTCGTACACACCTTGGAATTGGCCAGTTTGCCACCGCTTCAACCTTTTGGGAGTCTGTGGCCACGCCTTCTGATGACACAATGTGCCCCAGGTAAGCAACAGACTCCTGAAACAAATGGCACTTGCTGGGCTTTAACTTCAGCCCAGCGTGTCTTAGCCGATCAAACACCACTCGGAGACGTTCTAAGGTCTCCGGCACTGTTCTACCGAACAAAATGATGTCATTCAAATATATCAGTAGGATTTCCCACTGTAAGCCGGCCATGACTTTTTCCATGAGCCGCTCAAAGGTTGCCGGGGCGTTGCAAAGCCCAAAGGGCATGCACTTCCACCGATACAACCCATTTCTCACAACAAATGTGGACTTTTGACAGGCGTCCTCGTCAAGAGCGACTTGCCAGTACCCCGACGTTAAGTCGAGCGTACAGAACCACTTTGCCCCTTGCAATGCATCGAATGTTTCATCGATGCGCGGGACAGGGTACGCATCTTTGACAGTGACTGAATTCAGCTATCTGTAGTCAACACAGAAGCGCTTCTTGCTGTCTTTCTTGTCAACCAGGACAACATTAGCTGCCCAGGGACTATCGGAGGGTTCTATTACTCCCCGCTTCTCCAGGTCGCTTATTTGCTCCTGGATTTCCTGCTGATGCAGGTACGGATGACGCCTCACCCGCTCTTTGATCACCCTTGGACAACACATCCTGGAAGTCTATCAGACATTTCCGGACATCACCATGGTACTTGGCCTCTACTTTGGCTGTACCCTTTTCATATAAGTCTTGCAAATGCAGGGGCAACTCCTTCCTTGTGTGTGCCTCCGCGTTCAATTCATCATGATTAGAACTTGCCTCAACTTGGGAGATAACCCCCGCTGTTGTTCCCTCACGGGCAACTCTTTTCTCCCTTCCGGGATTGAAGACCCGCAGCGGAACAACATCGGCTTCAGTCTCAACCAGAGATCTGGCCAACATCAAGCCTTTCTTGGCTAGGTCTCCACCACCTTCAACCGGTTCGACCATGGCTGGCCCGAGCAAGTCGGGACCCTTCCGAGCAATTTTGCCGGGGACCACAGCTTCATGACCTGGTGGGATTACCGTAGTTTTACAAACTACAACGCGTCCCACAAAGGGCTCGCCTGCATCATTTGTGCACTTGACCCGCTTACCATTGAGCCTCCACTCCCTTAATTGGAAGTCTATGATTCCACCTGTTGGCACGAGAAAATCCATGCCCAGGATACCACTGTATTTGATCTCAGCAAACACAGCCTTCACTTGGTGCGTGGTCCTACCAACTTGCACCTCAACCAGAGCCATGCCAAGCACAGCTAACTGGCTTCCGTCCACCTGTTTGACTTGGACATCTACCGTCTCCAAGACGGGTCTTTTCCCTTTCGGGATTTGGTAATACACCGCACTACTGATTAGAGTGTCGGTGGACCCCGTGTTGGTTGCTCTTACCAACCCATTCACAAACAACCCATACCGAGGACCACGGCTTGGATCAGACAGAGTTATTACTCGTTGCCCATCCTCACGTTTGGACCTCCCATTTCCATTTTTGGTTTCATCACCAAGTCTACTTTTGGACCCTCTCGACCACTCAGCCTTCCCGCGGGTCCTTCGGGGGGCTGAACGTCGTTTCCCTGCTTTGGAGTTCCTTTACACTCCTTTTGGCGCCGGTGTCTTAGCTCAACGAGATAATTTTCACTCTGTCGAGCTGACCCAAACCTACGCTCAAGCAACTTGACAAGCGCACTGTACGTGTGCTTTTGCCCAGAGTCGCCCACCAACCGTAAAGCATCCCCTTGCAAGCTTGCGGATAACCACTTCGCAGCTTGCTCTTCGCTCCACTGGTTTACCTCACGGCATGACTCGAAATGGCGGAAGTACTCCTTCCAGAGCACTTTTCCGCTGTACCGGTCAGGGGTTATGTTTGGCCTACGATTTGGTGGCCCTACACTTCCCTTCAGACCTGAGTCACCATAGACACGTGCCTCTCGTTTCAGTGGCCAAGGACCTACTGACGAGCTGTCCACTCTTTCAGCTGGACTGCTGTTTTTCGCCTCGACTGGTCGAGTTGCGAAACTTAGCAGATCACTGTGCACTTGTGTAGGGTTTACTTTTTCCCTATCACAAACGAACGGGTAAGTGCTTGGCTAACCCTGTTCCACGCCATCTTGCCCGGACAGGAACAGCGTTAAGTCGTCTATTACTTGACTCTCGCGTTCCAAGGCGATTGGCGTCGACCCTGCTCGGGGTTTTATCCTTGAGCCTGAGTCTTTCAGAGGCGTACTTTCCATAAAGCTCACCTCCCTCCCACGTTTGTGGGCCCAGTCAGTCACCATCTTTGTGTCCGACTCTCGTCTCCCCGTTGCTCCGGAGACATACCCAGTAGTCTCTTCGGGCAACCTCAGCTCAACATCGGTATCTACCTGATGGAACATACGCCGGCTCCCACCTGGCGTGATCGTGTTCCTTCCATTTGGGGAACCACCCGACTGCATCTCCATGGCAGCCTCCAACTTCTTTGCAATAAGATCCTTTTCCCACTGCAGAAATTGAGCTTCCACTCGCAGTCGCCTACCTCGGCCTCAGCACTTGAGGTGCTCGCTTAACCCTGCGAGCCTTTGCTCATAATTGAAAACAACCACAACAGTCACACACAAAAACGAACAACAAACAACCGATTAAACCACAGTACAATTAGCAAAACAAGTCAAAACACAATGTGCAATCAAATAACTTAGCAGAGAAATCACTTAATCAATCATAATCATCCCACTTCTGACACCATTTGTGGCGGGGATCTCCCCGGGCCAAACCAAAGTTCGTTGGGACCAAGTCTGACACCTATTAGAGTGTAGCTGATCTTCCCGAACCCAAGCTTTCCCAAGACGAGAAACCACTCAGAGCGACCTCAAGGCCTAGGGAGCAGGTCCGTTTTGGAGGAAATATACCGCCGATTATGATGATTGTGATTACCCACTGTTAATTGCACAATAAAGCAACAACAAATACACATGGACAACAGGAATGTCGGCACCACAAATATGATCGTAATTTATTATACAATAATCAAGAAATATGCAGTAGTGATTGAGTCCTAATGAGGTTGTTAATTATCGGGGTCACTTAAATACACTTGTAAGTCAGCTAACAGCTCACCTAAGCAGCAATTAACGCGCACAGCTTGAGCAATGCGCCCAATGTAAGCAATGCACTGGTAAGTCAACAATGTGCACTAATGTAAACAATGCACTAGTAAGTCAACAATGTGCACTAATGTAAACAATGCACGGCTAAGTCAACAACGAACACTAAGTAAACAATGTACACTAAGTAAACAATGTACACTAAGTAAACAATGTACACCAAGTCAACAACGTACACTAAGTAAACCATGTACACCAAGTCAACAATGTACACCAAGTCAACAACGTTGCTAATGTAATTAATACACACCAATGTAAGTAACGTACGCCAATGTAACTAACACACGCCAATGTAAGTAATGCACGCCAATGTAAGTAATGCACGCCAATGTAAGTAATATACGCTGTCAGCCTTAACCTGATTTACACTTTACCCATGCAAGCTAACGTCAGCATCGTACAGTACATTCACTAGTACGGCTGCGCGTCAGCATCACACAGCGCAACCTCAGCACAGTCAGGACCAGCGCAATTTACGCAGTGCGCGTCAGCATTACCCAAACACAGAGCGCGAGCAATATACGACCTTACCGTCCGCTGTCCACAGCACAACTCCTCCACGCGATCACGTGAATAGCCCTCACGTGAACAAGCATACGCCGCACAAACACATATGCGTGTACTAAACCTATGGGCCTTAGGCAACCAATAGCGTACGTGTATTCAGCCACTGGGCACTTACGCTCCGCCCAGTCACCAACGCACAGTGAATTTACGTTAGTGCAATAGGAATGACGTAGTAAATAAACTGGCTACAAGTCGCCAAACACTTTCCGCTACAGTATGCTGGATTTTGTTTGAGCCTGCGCGCCTAGTAAAGCGTACACGTAATATCTGATCGATTCGTTGATCTTTATGATTCCCGCGGGGGTAAACGAACTTTCGGTGGGTATAAAATCTAGCCAAGCCATTTTGACAATGTCGTCTTGTTCGAGATAACTCTTCCAATGCTTAAAATAAGCATCGTGATTTTTTGGATCGTCAAAACCCCTATTTTTATCATCTTTTGGATTGATAATATCATCGAGTGAACTGGTATCCTCGTCATAATTTCACGGTAAAAGTACAAACGATGTTTTCATTCTCATTCCAAAGAAAAAGCCGACCTGTGCCAAAATATGTTGATCTCTCGTCTGTTTAAAAGACTTATTTTGATCGATGCCAAACGTCCGACAGATGTCGGTAAATGATCTGCGATTATAGTTGTTGTCTAGAGCGTCAAACGCGTCTTTTACCGGTATTGCTACGGCCATTTCGTTTCACCCTTCTCACCATAAAATACAGGTGAAGATTAAAGATAGCCCAAACGTAACTGTTGTTCGAGTTTAAAATATATATTCAAACACCACACCCCGTAGTAGCGCAATAGATCGCAAAGTTTTACTGATTTTGATAAAAAGAAATGGGGTCTATTTTCCAACGAATTAAAGCATCGTTGGTATTGAGGTGAGGTAATTTACAGTCCGAGATTAAGTCGTGAAACGAGGTTAAAAACCCGTTGGATCGTTGACCGTAATCTCGAGTTCGCCAGTGAGTACTGGTCTGTCTAATCTCTTTACTGAGGTTGCAGCTTTATGCGCTTGTCTAGCCACATTTTGATTCACTTGTCGTGTTACCTTATCAGCTATCGATAGTATCTCCTTTTTCTTCAAGTCCAAATGACTCATTAGTTTTGATATAAAAGACTTTAAAATAAATGCATTCGTTTCACTTGTTACAAAACGAGCAGACGTTTAAATTAGAAGACGTTATAGAAAATCAAAACGGTCAAAAATCTGTACGAGTAAAAACGATGTTGTTTAACGTCGGATATTTTAATATTTCCAGCGCCACGGAGATTGATTGGTATACGCAAATAGACGGGAGACCCACTGAAAGACCTGATGATGATAGAAATAAGAACAGATAGAGATTGTATTGAAAATTTTTTACTTTCAATAGAGTTATAAACGATCTTATAAAAGCGCACGAAGAGGATAGACTAGACTATGCTTTAGAATTGCTCCAAGAAGGAAGGACACAACTAGCTAAAATAGAACAAACTTTACTCAATAAAAATATAGACAAACTATTCGGCGTACAAGGCAATACGCTTACATTTTTAATAAAAGCTTCATTCCAAAGAAAAAAGCTTTATCTCTCAAGGTCAAAATAAAGCGCTAGAATATATTCAAGGTAGAACAAGCAAAAATAATGTGAGAACGATTAGAGAAGCAGGGGGTAGTCTTATCGTGTCTGGTGATAATTTAGCTTTTAATTCTCTGAGTCTTTTAGCGCCGTTACAAGCCGGAGTCACTGTTTCAGTCACCATACCACCGGGGCGGTACGACGTCGATTGGTTCGATCTCATTTTAAATCATATACCTGGGGTACGTTTTCGAATATTTAGAGAATCTAAACAGGTGACGTTGGTGGTAACCGACGTGAATCTCAAGTTGCGTTTAAACAGAGAAGTCTCTCGATTACTCAATTTACCCAAAGGAAGACTGATACCCAAAGTGGTGTGTACGGGGTCTTACAATATTAATCTGTTTAAATGTGTGTTCATTCGCTGCCCAAAATTAACTACGAGTGAAAACTTTTGTAACGGTCGACCTTCTGACATCTTAAAAATCGTACCCGTGGGTACGCACGAACCCGACCCGACCCCGATAGAGTTGAGAGTTTCAAAAAACTTAAAAACGGTATAATCGATAAATTGACATTTTCTATCGGAGATTAAAAGGATGAATGTATCTGCAGGATGACGTCGGCTTCTTGCTTTCGAGAGTGTGAAGCTAAGTTCTTTGTTTATGTCAGCAGAGGTTTGTAGTACATAATCAAGACACAGAATGAAAATATATGGTGCGAGTGTGTCTCCCTGGAGAACTCTTGCTGCGATATCAAAGAAAGGTGTATCACCGTCTGGTGAGCGAACCATAGCACGATTGCCTTTATACAACATCATGATAGCTGAGACTGTTTCGCAGGGGATGCCAAAAGCCAGTAGGATCTCTTCAAGTTTTCCTCGGTGGATGGAATCGAATGCCTTTGAAAAGTCCACAAACACTAGGACAGCTTGCAGGTTCTTAGCATTCACTCCCTCGATTATGCCCCTCACTGTCAGGATTTGACCCACAGTCGACCTGTTTTGTCTAAAACCATTTTGGTTTCGTCGAATGATCCCTTCCATTTCTGGACGGATGCGGTTGAGTAGGAGTAGGTTGTAGATTTTTGCAGCGATGGTTGTGAGCGTTATACTTCGGTAGTTAGTTGTTTGATATCAGTGTTTGATATCCAGTGCGTTTCAATGATCCTTTTGATGGGCTTGTCAATAATATCCGGGTGCAAAGGAGGTTTTCAAAATAAATGAGTTTTCCATTTCTTCAAACGCTCAGTCTGGTTGTTGGCTTTAAGTTTGGCTTTATTTGAGCTTTTACGACCGCTGATTTCATTGATAGTTTTCCAGGCTGTTGCTGCTTGCTTTTTGGCTGTAGCATGTGCTATGGTTTCTATTTTAGAAGGTAAGTAAGCGGTTTGCTCTGCTTCATAAACTTCTGATGGTGCAGATTGGGCTTTTTTGTACTTGATCTTGTTGGCTCTAGTTAGATTTCTGATTTTGAGGCTTTTTTGCTTTCATTAGCTCCTCCCGTTTCTTGAGCACAGCTTCAGTTTCCCATGGTATCCTGTGTTTGGCCTTTGACTTGAGAGGTATGCATTCAGATGCAGCCTCGCTGCATGCAGTTTCAAAATGACAGTACGTTTGATTTGCTGAGTTTACTTCAGACATCTCTTGGAGCACCTCAAATTTGTTTTTTAGAGTGATTGTGAATCGCTCCTGTGTTTCTTTATCGGTCATTAGCCTGGACCACTCATAGGAGTTTTGGGCAGACTTTAGTTTATTAGCTCGAAGACTAAGACGGAAAGAGGCTGTGGCAATTCGGTGGTCGGACCATACACTGTCAAAGGTGTTGTAGGCCGGACAATTTAGGCCGCTGTTTTTCCATTTCATGTTGATGATGACGTAGTCAAGTTGTGCCTTAATGACAGTTGGATATGTATGTGACCAGAGCTTTCCTTTCTTCTTCTGGAACTTTACATTTAGGCAAGACATACTGTTTTCTTTCAGAAAGTCCCTTAGAAATTCACCATTTCTATTTGTGTTTTCGTGATAGGAGTGTTTGTATCCATCGCTTCTTTCCAGTTTAGCGTTGAAGTCACCACCTACAACAATAACATTATGTTTTGGTACTTGGTGGTTAAGGGATGAGAGGTCATCGTAAAACATCCGGACTTCACACAAGTCGCTAGCGTTTGTTGGGCTATAGCAGCAGATCATTGTGGAGGTTGGGTTTCCATTGAAAGATGCAATCACTATTCTAGGCGTTATCATTACGACGTTATTGAGCGCTTTCTGGGCTCTGGGGTTTAGTAGCATACCAACACCACCAATGGTTGCATTTGTGCTGTTTTTCCAAGCCGATAACGTAACTAGAGTCCAGTATTTGCCAGCCTCATGATATTTCAGATGTACATCATCATGGAAATAGCGATGCTCTTGGACGCAGATAATATATTGGTTATACGTTTCCGCTCAAGCTGAATGTTTATAAATAAACATTATGAAAGTGATCGACCGAGTTATAGTGCGGTACCCTCCGCTCCACCTCTGTAATCGTCAAACCTTTGTAAAGCTTTTTTAAATTGATTTTGAATCACTTTCAATAAGTCCCTGACTCGTTCTTTATCAAACCAACGACGTGATAATAACACGCCGCTATTAAAGATCTTTTGACGCATCCGTTTCCCCTCAATGTTTTGTAATTAACGATCGCGTTATATTTATTGATTGTGTGTCCTTGGGGTCTGTTTCTACGACTATATCGCAGATAAATTGTTTAGTATTAGTCGACTGTTTTTTAAAAACAGACCGATGGATTAGTTTTCCGTGTGTATATTCTGCTGAAAAATCGATATATCGTTCTATATGTTATCCACACTGTTTGAAATAATACACACTCTGGATCCCGTCGAGCATGATATCATGTTCGCATTGATCGGTTTCGGGTGATGATTTTATCGTCGGTATTTTATCAAGTAGATTATCAAATGCCTCGAGGAAATCACTCTGGAAAGGATTCATTTGTATCTTCAATAAAAAAATGATATTGTTTTAAATATTTTTTTCAAGTAGTCATAGGTCTAATTATGAATAGCTTCTCTATCTTTTTTTACAGGTAGAGAAGCTTTTTTTTTATCCCCGCGTTTCAAGGTCGCATTGTTGATGCCAAATTTCAAGGTCGCGTTGTTTACGCTAAATTTTTCAAGGTCATGTTGTTGACGTCCGATTTTCTAAGAAATTTGGCGCCGGGAGATTATTTTTTAGAAACGAGATCGACGTGTCCAGACTTGCCACAGATTGTTTCCATGTTGGTCTCACACCCTCACATTCTATACTACTCTCCAGAGATATGCTGTTAAATATTTATTGTTTAGAATTTTGTCTTTGGTTTCTTTACAACATACTAGTTAATATATTTTCTTTGCGTATTTTCTGCCGAATAGTCAAAATAACGAGCGAATAAATCTCCACACTTTACGCATATATACCAGCCATTTAAAAAAAAAAAAAAATGAATCTCGCATTGATCTGTTTCTGACGGTGTTTTTGTCGTCGGTGTTTTATCCGTTAGCTCGAGGTATTCACTCTGGAAAAGATTCATTTATTTAAAAATGATTCATCTTGTTAAATAAAATGTTTTTTTTTATATTAAATTAGCAATCGGTCTAATCGTATTACTCTCCATGCATTATTATTTTTTTTAAAGCTCCCTACCTTTTCAGAGGTAGGTAGCAATTTTTTTTTTCACCCGCGTGTTTCAGGGTAGCGTTGTTTATATTGAATTTCCATTGTGCTATAAAACCTTCAAAGATTGTGCGGGGATTTTCTTTATTTCGCTTTTATTTTAGAGACGCTAGCTGCGTGCAAGTTGGTGTTTTTTTGGCTTATTGGTCTTGTACCCCGACTCTATATGTGTGTTAAACTTCGTAGTCTGGTACCGCCACTTCCTATTATTAACTCATCGAACGTTTCGTAAATGTATGGGCATACGTCATCTCCCCCTTTCAGCCGTAAACAAACAAAACAGGTTTAGCACATTCTCAATGAACATAGTTAACAGTAAACAAATGAAAATGCCACTTGTATCAATGCATAACGTTGTGAATGCTGCTGTGAAAGTCAAGTTCAGTTTAGGTTGTTTTGGTCTGAAGGTATGTGATATTATTCACGTGCCAAAATCCGCACCGTGTCACCTGGTTTCAGCTCACACAGCTGACGGACGCCATGCTTCTTATTAAATTAAGACTCATTCTTCGCCTTGCGTTGTTTGTCGGCTGCCTTCAACTGGTGCGTGTTGATCCCCCTCGGACGGAGATTGTCAGGGAGCGTTGGCAATGTGGTGCGTAGTTTGCGTCCAATCAGCAGGCGTGCAGGACTAAGGTTGAGGCAAGGGATTGGTGTGGACCGGTAGGTCATCAATGATCGCAGAGGTTCAGGCCTCGATTTAGCGATGTGGCCTGCCTTTCTCGGCCAATCCATTCGCCTGAGGGTAGTTAGGGCTAGATGTATGATGTCGAATGTCATACTCACCGGCATAACCTTAAGGTATGCCAAAACGGGCAAAAGTGGCCTTCAAAAAGCTAATGTCAGCCAACAACGTTGTTGTCTGGAGATGATGGACCTCAATCCATCACGAATAGTAGTCGACTAGGACAATGCAGTGTCTCCCAATGACCTCTGCCAGATCACAGGCAAGACGTTGCCTAGTTCGTTCAGGTAGCGGAATTGGGATTAGTGGTTTTGCTCGCTGTGCTGACTGCTTGGTCTGGGAGAAGGTGCATTATTCTATGTACTGGTCAATGTCACTCCTCATACCTGGCCACCAATCGGCTTGAGCAGCTCAGGCTATGGACTTTGATATTCCCTGGTAACCTTCGTGGATCCTCAACAGCATCTCTTGGCACACATCTTCTGGGATGACGATGCGGTCGCCATGGGTGAGTAGTCCCTGGACTAAGCTGAGGTTGTCTTGTGTCTCCCAGTTGAGCTTCCCAGTTGCTGATTCTTTGTTTGGGGTGTACTTCGACCAGCCACTGCGAATGTACGATGCAACTTGCACCAGCACTTCATCGAGGGCAGTTTCACGTTTAATTTCATCCAATTTCCCCAGGGAGTCAGGTCAGTGGCTTGTGAGCATACGGACATGTGCTTCAACTTCATCTGGAACGTTGTCGCATTCCGTGACCGATGACATCAAGGGTGCGCGAGCGAGGGTATCAGCCACAGCAAGGAGTTTGCAAAACATGTAATCTGTTGTGCAGTGGTACTTTA
This sequence comes from Patiria pectinifera, assembly GCA_029964075.1. Taxonomy (NCBI): domain Eukaryota; kingdom Metazoa; phylum Echinodermata; class Asteroidea; order Valvatida; family Asterinidae; genus Patiria; species Patiria pectinifera. The sequence goes on along the minus strand of CM057148.1, from coordinate 6,595,321 downwards.
TGAGACGCATAAGTCATTGACATCTCAGCGCAGCATCACACAGATCATTATTGTTGATGAGTGGAGCTGGCGGTTTATGGTCGATCTGTATGGTGTCGTGAAGGCCTTGAAGGTATACGTAAAACCTTTCGCACGACCACTCCGAGGCCAACAGCTCTTTTTTTCTGTCTGCGCGTAGCGTCGTTCAGATGTACGCCACTGGCTTCCACTGTTTGTCATCTTGTTGCTGCAGAATACATCCAACCACTGCGTATTCGCTTGATTGTCCATGGTTTGTCCTTACAAAAGATCCTATAGCGTCAAAGGCGCAAGATGGGGAACTCCATAGAAATTGCGAAATCATCACGAACGCCATTCGAGCAAGCAAACGACAATGATTTGCTTACTCGAAGCAAATTACATAATGGTTTTTACAACGGTTTGCTTACTCGAATGGCGTCCATGACGATTTCGCAATGTCTTTGGAGTTTCCCATCTTGCGCCTTGGGCGCTATAAGATCTTTGGTCCTTACTGTGTAATTTGTCCCAGGCTATATTGAGAGTCTGCTTTCTACCACTGTAGCCTTGGACAAATACTTTCCTACAAAGGCCAATCAAATTACACAGTAAGGACAAACCTTAGATCAGCCCAGCCATCAAGTCGTTAATAGTCAAACGCCAACAAGTAATTTCTGCAGAGAGAAAATCACCTCGATAGAGATTCTACAAAAATCTATTGCAAAAACAATCAGGACGAACAAAAAGATTATTTCATTTAGACAGACTTCAGCACCTCATATCTTAAGAGCCTGCAAAATGGCAGGCCTGCTACAATAAACGTTCCGGGTTTAACATCTGGTTAGGACATTGCTGTTGCTGAAAGAATATCAGCTGGACCGGACAATATTCCTAATAAGATCATTGAGGAATTTGCTTGTGAATTGACTTTGCCAGTTGCAGATATCTTTAACTTTTCTCTTAAGAAAGGAGTTCTTCCACAAGTTTGAAAAGATGCAATCGAAGCACCAATTCCAAAGGAGCTCCCAGCATCAATTGGTAAACTGAAGCCCACATCACTTACATTCACAACTTTCTAAAATTGTCGAAGGATATACTTCTGAATGGTTAATTGATGATATAGGTATGAACCTTGATCACATCAATATGGTTGTCTTAGTGGATGATCCACAACTCATTGTTTAGTTTACCTTCTGAATTTTTTTTTAATAAAGGTAGCAATCAACCTAAAACATCTGGTACCCTAGTGTTGATTGATTTTTCCAAAACATTCAATTGTGTTGATCATACAATTGCTGTGACCAAAATGATTTCTCTTGGAGCTAGACCCGAAATTGTGCAATGGATAATTTGTTCTTGTAGGCGTCGGAGGATTTGTTATCAATCAGTCCTTTCAAGTTGGGACATGACATGCGGCGTTCCTCAAGGGACAAAACTTGGCCCAATCATCTTTCTGGCTAGCGCAGATGTTGCATGTGCTGACTCTGTTGCCCACAAATAGTACTATGTTGACGACTTTAGCTTAGATGAGATCAGATCGGTCAACAGCAATCCCTCCATGCAGAATGATGTTAATGATTTGTTTCACTGGTCCCAAGTCAACAAACTTAATCTCAACCCATCCAAGTGCAAAACTATGCAATTTTACTTTTTGGAAAAATTCCCCTGAACCACCTTCCTTAGTAATTGGAGTAGAAGGGGGGAGGGGGGTACGGGGCCAAAACCCCCAATATATCTCGTCTCTAAGACCCCCTCTGTCTCTGAGTTGTTATATTATAAGTGGGGGTTCTAGACTTTATAGGGACTCGGCAGGCACCAGACCAAAACCCAAATATCTCTCTCAATATTTCAGTCTCGGCACCAGACCAGGCTCTTACTGTCTGATATCAGTCGCCGTCTTGGAGATCTCTACCTAGACTCACAGCGACTGGTGCGCGAGTCTACATTTATTGCCTTGACCCAAATTGTCAATGTCTAATCGTTTATAAAGTAATGGCCTCACCTACTTAAACATACAAAAAAAAGTATATTGATATATAATAAATGGTGACTCATACGATCACACCGATCGTTAAAAGATTTTCAAGATGGATAAAGCAACGCTGCGTGATTGCGTCCAGCGATATGAATACCGTACAATCAAAATGTTTATCTCTCTTTCGAGGTCTACATCGATGGGATAAAGAACTACAAAGCTCAATTTAAAAATTTGAGGAAAAAGACACGAGACGAGCTCATACAGATTGTACACGATTACGATCTAAAATTTGCACCGACGGGTTATAATGGCCGATTTTTGAAAAAAAAAAAAGATTTACTCTCGGCGTTTAAAAACTATGGGCAACCCGAGGATTTTTTAGAGCGACGAGGAGATTAAGAAACAATTTTAGAAACTGGGAACTGATTCCTAGACTTTTTAGCGACGATTTAGTCAATTTTTTTTGTTACACAAAAGTATATTAAATAGTGAATAAAATCAAGTCGGAATTGAGAGAGCTAAGAGGTTTAAAAGTAGAACTTGTGATCAAATAAGAAACGAAAAAACCAAACCGGATGGTACGATCGAAACGATTGAAGCTATTCACTTCAGCGATCAGAGAGCCGTTCCAAATCAAAGTCAAATAAAACAGGTTTTAAAAGAAGACATCGACAAGCTATTTAGAAAGGATGAAAGGTATACGAATCAAGGATCGGGTTGGGTTTTAAAAAAGATAATGGCGTTGTATATCAACATCAACAGGTTTAATCCTGTGAGGGGCAGTTCTTACATATGACTACCCCCCCCCCCCCATCTCAAAAGGAAACAGGTGATGATAAACATTAATAACAAACACGACGAATGTTTCAGATGGTGTTTGGGAGCTGCTCTTTGGTTGTACACGGATAAAGTAAAAAATAAAATAAAAAACGATCCTTAATAAAGACCTCGCGAAGAGAGACCTAGTATTTACACCAAAGACGATGGACTTAATTTAAAGGCGTAAACTTTCCAACACCGATCGACAAGATACCAAAGATAGAAAGACAGAATAATTAAACGAAAAAACGTATACGGTTATGAGGGGGAAATACATCCATTATACGTGTCTAAAAACCACAAAGCGGAATCACAACAGAACGATCTGTTTTTGTTTTTGGAGGGAGACAAGCATCACTACGTTGGATAACTACTTGTTCGAGATTGATTTACGACTTTACAAAACATGAACGTAAAAAAATATTTTTTTCGAAGGTGCCTGTGTCATTATAGAACGCAAGTAACATTAGAAAGACACATGGCCGATTGTAATGGTATAGATACACATCCGTCTAAGATTGTGTTTCCTACCGCTAAGCGAAAATACGTAAATAGAGTAGGTAGTCGATGAAAACGATGCGCCAATATTAGAATTTAAAAACTACAGGTTTAAACAAAAAGCACCATTTGTAGTTTACGCCTACTTCGAATCGGTTTTACCAAAAAAAAAAAAACCACACGATGAAAAGGAAAACACGCAAAAGACTAACATTCACAAAGCTAGCGGTTATTCGTTGGTAGAAGTTAAATGCGACGGTAAAAATGTGCATTAAGAGACCTATAGAGGCAAAGACGCTTCAACTAGATTAATAAAGAAGATGTTAAAATTACAATGCGATATTATTTGCGTATTTAAAAAAAAACTGTCCATAAAATTTAACGAGCGAGCTAAACAACATCATGATTTATCACATTTTGGATTTGCGAAAAACCAATTTATCCCAATTACTCTAGCAACTGTCAGTGTCAAAAACCCAAAGAACCAAAAACAGAAAAAAGAAAAAAAAGAATACCAGTACGAAAACAAAAATGGATATACATAGTCTAAATGTCTAACGTTTAAAAAAGAAGATTAACAAATTTAGAAAGGTGAGAGATCACTGTCACGTCACGGGTAGATAAAGAGGCGCCGCACACGCCTACTGCAATCTAAAATTACAAGTTGAACCAGGTTTTCCCCCATACCAATCGTCTTTCACAATTTGCAAAATTACGACGCTCACTTGATCATGCGGAGTATTTCAGAGGAAGATGAACAGGAAATACAAGTTATCGCTAACAATTCGGAAAAGTATATTTCGTTTTCGAGCGGAAATATGCAATTTATAGACTCGTTTAATTGTATGGCGTCTTCGTTTGATAGATTATCTAAAGTTTGTCCAAAAGAGTCCTTTAAACTACTCAGAGAACGTTTTAATCGTCAAAACACCTACTCGTTATTACAAAAAGGAGTTTATCCGTACGAATACATGGACTCGTTTGACAGATTTCAAGAGACCAGCCTACCCCCATCGAACAATTTTACAGCAGCCTCAAGGACGAAAATATATCGCAAGAGGACTACGACAGAGCTAAACTGACGTGGAACGAGTTTAACGTCAAAACGTGGGGGAATATCACGATTTGTACGTTACCGTGGAAACACTATAACTCGCTTGCGTATTTGAAAATTTTAGGCGAACGTGTATTACAAACGATGCGTTAGATCCAGCTAATTACTACACAGCACCAGGATTGTCGTGGGACGCCTTGTTAACACTCGGAAGTTAAACTCGAGTTATTAACTGATGTCGACAAACATTTTTTTTTTTTGAAAAAGCGAAACGCGGAGGGATATCGAGCGTGGGCGGCATGAGATAGCACAAAGCAAATAACAACTACCTACCCGACCATTATCCAAACGCACACAAAAAACGGTGGCAGGCTTGAAGTGTGTATTTTAGCTAAAAACGCAGAAAGAGGTGTGTATATCAGATTAAAACGCATCATATGTTGATCATCTGACCCGCCCTTGTGTGTATTTTGATATCTTGGTGGTAACGAAGTATCGTTCAAGCAGCGAGTGCGTCAGTGTTATCTGTCAAGTGCGTCAGTGTTATTTGCCAAGTGCATCAAAAAACCTACATTTGCTTAGTAACATATCTACTAACCTGGTAGTGTGTGTAACTTCACTCATCGTGCGTAATTCCTCTTAAAACGCAAGAAGAGTATGACAATGATATACTTTTCTGTCTGAGTACTTGAATGCATTATGATAGTAAGTCCGACGCACTTGCAATGTAAGATAGCGCATGCATATTGTGTACATTTTCCTTACCTACCAAGAGTGTCAGACTTATGCACTTACGTTGTTAAATGACTCACGCCTATGTTTAACGTTGGTTTTGTGTGTCAGACTTGTGCATTAAGCGTTGTCAAATAACTCACGCCTGGGTAGGTTTTAGCGTAGGCTAGGCTGACGATGCAAGTGCGTCAAGACTATTCCCGCGTAAATTTTGTTGTGATAGTCTCACGTAAAGATGTAAAATGTTAGGAGTCAACGTGCAGACTCGGGTATCGTGTGCAAGTGCAAGGTTAACACGCATGTAGTTTCCTTGAAAGGAGACTACAGTGCTTTGTCGTATAGTCACGTGGTAGTCCTGCGAGCGCGGATGCGATGCATGCTGCATGCATGCATATGCAATATGCACTAGTTTTCAGACATCGATCACAGATATGATAGCTAGCTAGCTGACGCGGGTGTACCGTGTACCATCGCAATCGACCTACTGCCGGATCGGACTGAGCAAGCTTTGCTCAATTATAGCCTGCGCCTGCCATCATTCGTAGGTAAGGGTTTATTTAGTTCTCTCTCTCTCTCTCTCTCTCCATGTTAAGATTTCAACATGTGTCGCTACTTTTCAACATGCTCAATTAGGCCTGGAATTTAGAAACGAATTTGTTTTGATCTCGTGATGCATGATCTGTGATCATGATGAGCATGACTTTTTGCGTTGGTCTTAGCATGGTCTTTGTGGTTAGCGGTTCTGATAGTATACAGTTGGCTAGTACTAGTACTAGGGCTTAATCATGTAACATTATGCTTCAGATTCGGATTAAGAACACTATTATTATTATCTTCGAAGCAAATGACTATTTGCACTCTATGTAACTGTTACACTATGGAGAAACTCATGATGTTCGTCGAGTATCCAACATAAATAATACTGGTCTCCGGTTAGTGTTTGGAGTCTTGGCGTAACGGGACAATTCTCCCAGCCGGTCGGGGCCCTTCGTTGACATTATTACATGTATTAGGGGTTTCCGTAAGGTCTATACACTAACATCTGAAAGTAAAACAAAACCTGAACAACTCCCACTTAATTAGCCTGACCTAGGCTAGCTAGGCTATGTTCGAGCATGTAGGACTCGCATAGTGTGTAAAATGACACATTATGGGTCATATAAGGAGTCACATAATGAGTAATATGACACATGGTGGGTCACATTTTAATAACACATCACTACAGGGTCAATGACTGTGTGGGCGGTCAAAGGTCGCACGATTTTATACATTTAGGCACACGCACGTGTGGCCATGTGTAGTGCACATAATCTACAGTATAAATGCAATGTACGGTACATCCACACCAACAAATTTTAGCGCTTCCCATAAAATGATGTTCTGTTATTAGGCTTATGCATTTGCAGAGAGGAAACTGCACTTTCAAATGTCAATCAGTTTAAATTACACGAATTTCTAATTTCGTAGGCCTAGAATATAGGCCTAAGCAATGAAAAGTTGCCATGAAATTATATAAAACGAATATGCCAATTTGTTTCTTTATTTTTAGTCCTTATAGCCTTATTTAATTCTCATTCATTGCAGATTTGGTTTATTGCACCATCAGTTCTTGTGCATGTCACTCCTCGTTCCTGTGTCAGGTCTACTTTTACAATGTCTAAATCGGTTGGCACTGTCTATACTTGTGGCATTTGTCATATTTATGAGGCACCAACATTTCAAAAGCTGCTCAGACATGTAAGGCTTAATTGTTCATAGTAACGAACCCCATTTCTCTGTAAGATGTGGCATCAGTGGATGTGAAAAAACATACAAGGTATTTTCCTCCTATTTAACTCATCTTCGGCGACATCATGCCGAAAGTGTTAACAACCCACATTCACTAACAAGTGTTACAGAAAATGATCAGACAACGGAAAATGTCAATGAAGAAAACTTCGAAGAGAATAACATGGAAACCGGAGAATCCAATGATGGTCCTGACGAGCGAGCCACTTTAAAAAAAGCCTTCGCTCTCCACATTCTTAAGATTAGGGAATTGCACAAACTCCCGAAGAAATCCATTAATCTTTTGAATACAGAGACATTTAATTTGTTGGAAATGCAGCAAGAAACCTTAGTTTCCAAATTTTGTGAAATAGTGTCGAGTTGTGCAGGTGGTAATACACCATTTGGAAAGTGTGCGATCCCAGAGGATTTTCATACATCATTACAGACACTTAAACCCCTACTAACAGATGCAAATCACCATGCCTATCTGAAGAGACATGTTGGATTGATTGAATCAATAACTTATGAACTTGGTCATAATTCAAATGGAACGCCCAAAACATATCAGTATGTCCCAGTGTTACAAACCTTGTCCAAGCTGCTAGAACACCCAGACATTATAAGCCAAGTTCTTAACGGCAGATCCAATGAACATGATGGTCACCTCCACGACTTCTGTGATGGTATTTTGTTCAAGGAAAATCCTTTGTATTCTTCTCAGCAGTATGCTCTACAGCTTCAACTGTATAATGATGAATTTCAGGTGACAAATCCGTTAGGAAGTAAAACAGTTAAGATTTCTGCCTTTTACTACTTGTTGGGCAACATTCATCCTAAGTTTAGGTCTAAGTTGTATGTTATTCAGTTGGCAATACTTGTAGAATCCAAATACATTAGCAGAAATAACCTTGGCCAGGTGCTCAGACCACTTATAGAGGATCTGAAACAACTGGAACAGGAAGGAATCCCAGTCAGAGTTGATGGCAACACAATTAATATCAAGGGGACCATAAGTTTTGTCTCGGCTGATAATCTTGGAAGTCATTTCATTGGAGGGTTTTTTGAGAGCTTTACAACGGAACGATTCTGTCGTTTTTGTATGTGTACCAGACAAGATCTAAAAAGTGGAAAGTGTTTGACAACAGCCGCTGAAGAACGGACAATTGGGGCTTATGATCGTCATGTTTCTCTTGTCACTGCTCATAGATCTTTTGCATCAGTGTATGGTGTTCATGAAACTCAATCTCCTCTGAATGAGTTGGCATACTTTCATGTCACGGAAGGACTCCCCCCAGATCTTGCCCATGATTTAATGGAAGGTGTATGCAAACAAGTAATGACACATATCCTTCCAGGTCTCCTGGTGTATGTCACTGATATTAACTCAGTTTTGGAGTCCTTTCCATACAAAGGCTCAGACAAATCCACAAAACCCTCACTGCTGTCAATATCTGGCTCAAACATTCGCATAAAGCAAAGTGCCTGTCAAATGTGGTGCTTTTGCAGACTCTGTCCAGTCATGTTGGCTGCAAAAATTCCTCATGGAGAACCTCTGTGGAATGTGTTACTCTTACTAGTGGACATAATCGAAATTGCCACTTCCCCTGTTCAAACTTCAGTGAGCATTGCCTTCTTGAAATCTGTCATTGCAGAATTCCTTCAAGAATTTATTCACTTATTTGGTGCCGACTCCTTGACCCCAAAGTTTCACTTTCTTCAGCATTACCCAGATATGATGGCAAAGTACGGACCACTTATCCATTGCTGGACAATGAGGTTCGAGGCGAAACATAGCTACTTCAAGGAAATTACCAGACGCACCAAAAATATGAGAAATATCTGCAAAACACTCTCTACCAGGCATCAATATTTGCAGTGCTTCTACAACTCAAGCGTAAATTTCTTGGAACATGACAACCTCGAATTCACTCGCCTTTCCACTATTTCTGTGCCATTGCTCCAACCACAGGTACAGGGCATTGTGAACAAAATTGTTCCCTTTGACAACATTGATACTGATGTGAACATTGTCAACCAGGCTGAGTCTGTCACTGTTAGTGGTGTGAGATATGATAAAGGATCAGCGGTTGTTCTTGGAACAGATGGTGGTTTGTGCCAGTTTGGCAGAATTGACATCATTCTTGTTCATGCAGGAACCGTAAACTTCATTGCAATGGAATTGCACACATCAAAATTCAGTAGGCATCATCATGCTTATGTTGTCAGTGAAACAAACAAGTATGTTCCAGTCAAAGTCAGTGACCTCTTGGATTTTTATCCCCTTGAAATATACAGTCTTGCAAATATAAACTACATTCCTCTAAAACATCGTGTCCACATGGAAATGTAAAAGTGTGCAAATGACGAGCAATAGTATTTTAATTTTGGCATTGCTTTTTGTTTTGTTTTATCTGGCTGCAGTTCCAACAATGGAGTACCTTGTAACATGCGGCATGTCCAGGAAGGTGGTTAAAGCTGCAGACAACTCTGAACTAGAAGCTAGAATTAGAGAAGCTTTTGAGATTCCTGAGAAAAACAAAATCACCTTACAAGTCTACAGCCAGAAATGGGGGGAGTACATTGACACCAGAGCCCAAGATGTTGAGAGCAGTGCCAAAATAAATGTTATCAATTATGAGAGTGAGTTTCCTCTTATGATACCAACCAGTTCAGAGTCTAGTTTTGACACAATGAGTATCCCATCCTTCTCATCCGTGAGTCAGATTTTGTCTGACAGTGGGAGTGACATGCCTGTCTCAGACTGTGTCTCATCACCAGACCAGGACAACTGCAGTGTTCCAGTTCCAAATATGAGGTAAGTGTGAGCTGTGCTGATAGATCCCTCTAACTCGATCTTTCCACAGGGAAAATCAACAAAACATCAAGAACTTGCTATAATAGTGCTTTTCATGTTTGCCTACAGTGAGTCACTGGTGACAGTTGGTGCACAGAATTGGCCATCACCATTCAAGCTCCATTGGCAGTGCTTCCCCCCAGACCTTAAGATGGCTTTGGCAGAGAAGAAGCAACTTGACATCAGACAACAGAAGAAGCTGGTTCAAGCTGTTTTCGATGAGATGAGTAGAGTTACCTGGTGAGAGTGATTCAATTCAAGTCATCATATATTCCCTTGCAAACCTGTTGCCAGAATGTGAGGGAGGGGGCATATGAGAGAAAAACTATACGTCAGTTGTCCAGTCCCCCCCCCCTAAAAAAATGTAAAATTGAAACCCCAAAATTTCCTATCTGGCAAATAATTTGGAAAGGGGCATGGGCTGATCCTCTTTTCTCCTGAGGGCACCTTTTGCTCAAAAAATATTATTTCCAATATTTCCATTTCTGCTGCCACTTCCTGCTGAAAAAAAATTGGCCTTTTAAAAAGCCAACCTTTGGGTTCCCCCACCCTCCCCCACGGGCCTGCCTTGAATGTCTTGTCCCAGAAGTCCAGAGTGCAGGAAATACTTGCCTCCAAATACATTAGTGATTGAAATAATATATTTTACCAGTGTTACTTCCATCAATTAGGGTCAGACATTACAGTAATATCGTCAATTAACCATAGTGTTTAACCAACATTTGATGCAAAATAATTTGTCAATTATCTATACAATTCTGTGCATTAATCCAAAATTTAGTCCAGGGGGTGATATAATAAAAAATGAGCACCTGCAATATTTCATGTTTTGCATTAATCTATTCCGTAGGACACCACACCCCTGGCAATACGATGAAGCGGCTCGTGCTATCACTGAAACCTACCCACATCTTGCTGACAAGACACCACTCTGCAAGCCTCATGTGAGTATTCCTGATCAAACATTCTGGTAGAAAGACTGTATATTAAAATGGTGCAAAGTGTCATGTCTCTCAGTGCAAAACTTGAAACATGACATCATTGCAAAACTAACAACAAGGGTTCTATAAATTCCAATATGGAAAACA
>CM057148.1:5950216-5981216 GCA_029964075.1 Patiria pectinifera | reverse complement strand
AGACGGCTGCTACGAATTTCTATTTTAGAAACACTGTACATACTCAGCGTAGACTGAGGGTGCTATACGCACGGGTGATATGCGCAGCAGAGGGTGCTATGCGCCCCGAGGCCCAGAAGTTAAAACGGCATATCCCACATCACAGCAGTTGTTTTGTATATAGTGCCAATAAATCAAAAGACAAATGGCTTTAAATTACTGTGTGAATCATAAATAAAATCACTGCGATGTAACTTTTAATAACTGCAAGGTGTGAGGTACTGCCGGACATGAGACTGAGCAGTTCTCATTCCGAAAAGCTAGCGCGCCGGTAGGTTCCATATTAAAGCGCGCGCAATGAGCGCAGTGCGATAAAACCCTCAGTGTGTGATATGCATTTTTATTGTCCAGACACGTGGCCGTCCTAGACCAATGAAATTACAGTATCCAAGCACACAATATAACAATGTAATGTCACATCATATAACGATTGCTTGCTCTTCGATATTATCATGCAACAATCTCGGCATTGATTTGTTTACGTTGAATCAATTACTTTGGTAACTGAATTTCACAAAATTTGCGCAGTCAAAAATACTTCATAATCACGTAGCTCACAGCACTTCATGACTAAAAAAATACATCATTTAAATGATTTTGGTGATGCATTATGTGCCATGTCCGTTAAACTTTTGATTTCAAACATAAGAATCTCAATTTTATGACTTGATGATCCAACGCTATTCATTCTGTCATAAAAAATGTTTTGGTATGGTTGTATTTGACCGAGGACCGATGTTATGTGATTCAGTCGAACTGACAACCGAGTGTCTTGAAGTTATATCCGAACCTTCACTCGTACTTTTTATGCTATTTCACAAGTCCTTCTTAAGAAGAGACTGACCTTGAGACCTGCTCTGGTAAGTTAAGGGGATATCCCAAATGTTTCTGTTTTGATTTATTAAAACTGGCCAGGGTGTAAGTGTCACTTGCTTGGCAGACCTCGTCTTTTGAAAGGGCACTTCATCAAGACTTTTAAATAACAAAAGTCCTTTTTGACTTCTCCTAAATTCGCATTATAGGGAACAGGTTGGAGGTATTATTAGTAATAGCACAAGTTTCGAGTGGATGGGCGCTCCGCTTGTCACACAACATTAGTTTTTTTCCCCCTGGTTTTAAATGACTGTATAATTTCCACAGGCATAGACCAAGTAAAGAATGCTTCAATGAATCGTATGGATCTCTCGACCGGGGAACTGGTTGGCGTAAAGTCTGGACCCATCTGCCTCAAGGTGGGCACTTAAGCGAACCTTTGCATGTACAATCCTAGACGACCCGCTAGACATTGAGGTGACTTGGATCATCGATGGAATCAGGAATGAAAGCAGACAAGTAGATGTAACTCCGGCAACAGGTGGATTATTCAACATGAACACAAGTTACACCGTCTTCACCTCCTTGAATGGAAGCCTCATCAACAGCCTTACCTGCATGGCTACGGGATTCAAGAAAAAGTCTCTTCTCGTCACCCTGCAGCAGAATACTTGCCCTGGTGAGACAACCGTCCGTTCTTATGTTTGATTGTTCAGGTCAGATGAAGCATGACAGCAAATTACCTGCGAAATTGACTGTTTTATTATTCATCAATTGTCTCCAATACTTCAATGGAGCTCCTTGATCTGTCGACTGGAGAGTTCATCAGCGATATGCTTCTGAGGCCATCTGCGTGACATCAGAGACGGGAAGAGCATTTGGATGCACAGTGCGACAAGCCAAACCCGACTCGTGGAGAATCGCTTGGGTCGTGGACGGCGTGAGGGAGAAAACCGGATCCGTGGTTCAGACACCGAGCTCGGACGAACTAGTGGACGTGTTTAGCAGGTTCACTGATTCCAACCCGACCAGCGAAGATGTCGTCAATAGCCTGACATGCCGAGCAACGAGCCTAGCGAATGAAGAACTTGCAGGCCCGGTCCAACTGCGATCTTGCGCCGGTAAATAAAAACACTTAACTAAATAGTATTTGTAAACGAACCTTTAGGAAGTTTATGACCCTTTGCATCCAACATAAGCAATCGTGATACAGTTTCTTATTACCACTGTTTCTCAATTGAATGTCCAATTACAGTATTATCTAGTTTCAAGGTCGACAATTATGTGTGCAGTGGAAAATTCTCAACCGAAATGGGATGTTTACAGAAACGACGTCAGCCTCGGTGGTCTAGAACTCGGTATTTGGAAGTTTCCTTGATGCGAAACAAAAGAGTCAATAATACTTACTTCTTCACGAAAAAGGAGTTATATTTTGACCTTACATACTTTTCAGGGTCCAAATAACACTTGTTTTGGTCAAACCGACAAGTTTGCCATTGTTCCGGTTCAAAATGACTGGGAAAATCATAAAGGGGAAAGTCATTTTAACCCGAACAAGTAGCATTTAGATTCTGAATAGTTTTAGGTCAGAGAGTAACCAGAATCCGGCCAAATATGACCCAAAACCTTTGTGATTTGAGTGTGATTCGTGTTTACTAATAGACAAGAAGCCATCAAGTAGCACTCGCAACATGACGATACTCTTTGCCATAGTCGGCGTCCTGAGCGGAATGTTAGTTTTGGCTGTCTCTGCTCTTGTCATTTCTTCAACAAGAGCCAAGAGGAGATACCAGGTACCAGTGAGTGCACAGAGTGTGCCAAATCTTCAAGGAAACGTCGAGATTGTAAGATATGTACAAAATGCTATAATGATTACCTTTAGATATGGTACACTCTAAACAAAAATATCGATGGTAAGATTTGACTCGGACTCTGTAGTCCTTTTTGGTCTAATATTTGTTAGGGTTACAATTGACACGTTTCTGGCTCAAAATTACACTTTCTCTCAGGTTTCCGGGTCACAATGACGCAAAAAAAAATGACCTATTGAAGTGCCATTTGGCCCCTGAAAATTGTCACATTGGATCCTGATCGAGTGTAGGCCAAGTAAAACCTGAATCAGAGTCCATAATTCTATGACCAATTAATTTTTAGAGTGTGGTTTGACTACACTCTGAATAATCCCTTGTCAGATTGACTCGGATTCGCGGTTTGATTTGGCTGAATCCTTTCAACGAATAGAAATAATTCAGTTGACCGGAAAACATTGTCCAAATTGTCCTTTGTTACCTAAAAATGTGTCAAATTTTGATCCTTGATTGTTAGAAAAATAGAACCCAAATGTTTGCGTCGATCTGACAAAGGTCGTTTAGAAAGTAGTGTTACTATATTCGTATTACTCCAATTGATGCATTTGAATTACAGGAGTCGGTGGCCCCAGATTCAGAATCTGATCACACGGCAGTTAAGGAAGAAGTCACCTACCAGAACACCATAGCACAACCCAGTAAGATGCCTGAAGAGATCCCATCAGACACCGGCCTGCCATCTTGGGCCGAGGGATGGGGCATTTCTTGGAGCGACCTCATCGTTGAGGAGCGAGTCCTCGGCAGTGGGAACTTTGGTGAGGTGCGATACGGAACTGTTAGGAAAGATGGAGACTTGAACAAGGCTGCCATCAAGATGCTCAAAGGTATAATCGAAACATAACTGATGTGCTTAAAGCAACTTTTGAATTTGTGTTGCTTTAAATTTCACTTGCTATTGGTTTTGCTCCCAGGAGTAACGAACAAATTTTGATCGTTATTAACGTATCAAAATACCAAATACAACTCTTCGAACTTACAAGACGCAGATTCCAATACCTCCAATTGTTTCTTATGTATTTTATTTGCGAACGATATCATGACTTTCCTCTCTCCATCTTGTAGGACATGTATCGTCATGCGACAGAGATGATTACATGGATGAGCTGTGGACGATGACTTTTATCGGCTACCATCCTAACATCGTAGAACTGCTCGGTGCTTGTCAACATCAAGGTAAGTTACGGGACGTTTTTCAAACCACAGCTTCGGCTCCGTCTCCGGCTGCAGCCAAACTACATGCCTGAAGCCACAGACAGAGGTGAAATTAGGGTTTGGAAAAGAAACTCGGTCAGTTGGAACACGAGTATCATACTTGACAGGAATTTTGTGCAGAAATCAGGTGGGACGAGGTCTTATTTTTTGACGTACACATACCAAACTTATTTGGTTTGCACACAGGTCTATGTTAAGATCTTGCCCTACCTATCCTCTTTGTGTTTCTATGTATTCAGGAGTGCTGTACGTTGCCTTGGAATACCTTCCTTATGGTGATCTGCGCAGCTACCTGCGGACGGCTCGCTCACAGTCAGACTCAGACGAGGATGCCTTGTCTTCCGATCAGCTGATCAAGCTTGCACTCGGTGTTGCTAGGGGAATGGAGCACCTTGCTAAAGCAGGGGTAGGCCTAACTGATTAAGCCGTCTAACCAACTCCAAGTTTGGTTTTAACAAATTCCATTGTGTAGAAGTCTAGATTTGAGTATACATGGCTTCCATTCAACAACCGGGTTTTTATTTCTTTAGAAAATACTTCAGTCACATTGCCAACGTCTTTTGTATTCTGAATCCCACTCTTTGAGAAGCCAAAGACATTCACTTGTATTTTAAGCCGATTGATGAATTCCAAATTCAACTTTCACAATCCTTGAAAACTTTTATTTTCAGGTAATTCACCGCGATCTGGCTGCCAGAAACATCCTGATCGGGAACGGATTAGTTGCCAAGGTTTCTGACTTCGGTCTGTCCCGTGGGGAGAATATCTACGTCCAGACATCAAGGGTTTGTAGTGATGGAAAAAGTCTTGAAAATGTCGATTATTTAATAATAATAACCTTCAATAATAATAATGTTCAAAGAGGAAATGGGGTTATCTCTTTTTCACTGTCATTGGTTGACCAGCATTTGAAAATTTGCTCTACCTCAGATAAGGTTACTCTGTGAGCCACTATTAACAACGCTTTTCAGACTGAAATTGTGTGCATTTGTTTTATCTTGGGGGCCTGGATTAAATTTATGGGGTAAATACCTCCCTAGGTCAATTGCTGAAAAGGTGGGAGTAAACAATTCTCTTTCTCAATTTTATTTCTCGGGATACATAAACAAACACATAGATGACCAAAATCACAAGGAATACACAATGAAAGCCTTAGATACAAACAATAAAGACATATACAAAACACCTTCAGATTACCCAAAAGGAACATAGTTTATGTCAAGGGGCTCTCCAAGCTGAATGGGATACATAAATACAAGAAGCTTCAAACAAACAAACAACCCAATACCCCAACAGTCCGATAACAAATCAATCAATAGATAAAGAAAATAAGTTAATTAAAAACTTTTCATAAAATTGTAGTTTGACGACAAAAATTGGTTCACTCGGAATCCGGGTTCTATTTCTCCTGACACGTTTCTGGGTCACAGTGCACTATTTTTGGTCGAAATTACACATATCGAGCTCATTTTCCGGGATATTTTCACCCGGAGAAGAGTAATTTTGACCCAGAAGAAAGAGTGTCATTTTGATCCTGAAGATTGTCAGGCAAAATAGAATCGGGATTCTGGGTCAAATCTGTCTCGGACCTTTTAGAGTACAGGTTGAGCGACTTGCTCAAGACAAGAAAACAGGATATATGGCCAATCGTCAGGTAGAACGGCGACCTAAAAACAAAGCAAGCAAGTCGGACAGCCGCTGTAAATGATAAGAAATTTATCAAGCATAATCAGTTGATTGATTATTCCACCATTTTCATTTTGTTTATGCAGCGACGAGTACCACTTCGCTGGTTATCCATCGAGTCAGTGAGGCACCAGTTGTACACCACACAGAGCGATGTGTACGTTTGTCAGACCGTCTTTCTTGATCTTGAAATTCGGGAGCTTATACCGAAAAAAAGTTGGGTCAGATTTGACCCAGGAGTTGGGAAACTATTTGGCTCGACACGTGTCAGGCTCAGAATGGCAATTTTGGTAGTCAAAATGACACTTTTGTCATTTAAACCCAGACAAGTGTCATGATATTCGACTCTCAATACTATTACGAAAACAAGAACCCAGATTCCAGGCCAAAACTGAACCGAAAGGTTTTTGGTTTAGTTTTATGAGTACATTCAAACCAAATCCTAACTAAAACTGATTTGACATGGAATCCAGATTGTAGTTTGCCTAACACGTTGCAGGATGGAATATCACAACACTTTTCTTGGTCAGTGTATGACAGCTTTGCTACTGTGTTCCCGGGTCAAAATGATCCGAAGTTGTGTCATTTTGACCAAATAGACCCCGGATGCCGGGTCAGTCCGACAAGAATTTACAAGGTCATGTCCATAGACCTTGGGACAAAACTAAAGATTTCATGAAACAGCAGTTGAAATCGAAATGAGGATTTTATATGGGATTACATTCAACCTTACCAAACGTGTGGGGTTTTTTGTGAAAGGGGCAAACTATAGTGTAGTCCATGTGAGTTTGCTTGCGAACTTTAATTTTCCTCGCACGAGGCGAAAATTATAAATCTTAGTTTCTTTACTCAAATTCTTTTAAACATTGTGTCGATTTTTTATGTTATATACGCAGGTGGTCCTTCGGAATTCTCTTATGGGAAATAGCCACTTTCGGTAAGCATTATTATAGTCAGATTATGATACTTTCTCCGGCAACATTTTAATTAAAAATGGGAATTTTGGCTTATCGCACTCAAAACTTGCAAATCTTCTTGTAAAATGAAGCAGTTATGAAACAGCATTATTTTGTCCGATTGTGTATCGTTTTGTTCTCATTTTGCTTGTGAATGTGTAACAAAACAAACTCCTCTCCTCTCTTCTCCTCCACAATAACCTCTTGTTCCATGAACAAATCCCATCACAAATTTTCAAACCTTTCAAACAAAAGCTAATTAGATTACAATTTTGTTTAATTCAAGGTGGAACTCCGTATCCAACCATTTCAAACGACTTGCTGGTAGAAACAATCAAAAGAGGATATCGTATGCCTAAGCCGGACAATTGTCATGAGCAAATGTAAGAATTCTCATTCCTCTAGAAGAGTTATCCGAACGGTCCTCATAAACCCCTGTAATGTAAACGATTAAAAAAACCACCAGACATTGAAAACACTGCTTATTCTTGAGGACTACATGCGCGGACTAAAGAGGGCGGCCTGCAACCCGGTAGCAAGATGATGAATGGTAAATACAAAGTTCTGGTGCACTTGCGCTCTCCATTAAATATTGGATTATACACACTATAAGGAAGGACACGATTTGCCTAACAAATATAATAGAGTAGAGTTTGGTTCCCGGTCCTTACTTGTAATCTGAAAAACAAAAACAATCAGGTTTACTGGTCAATCACGTATACAACATCTATTTCCTGGGGGAAAACTATTGATGAAATTCGGCTCCAAAAAAAAAAACATACATGAAATTAGTTGCTTCCCTGTTACTTTCTTCAGCTATGCCCTAATGCGCGAGTGTTGGGACGAGGATCCGAACAACAGACCAACGTTCACTGACCTGGTGTATATCTTGAGTGACATGGCCGACAATCGGATCAAACACGTGAGTAAACTGTCTGCATATCTGGTCGTAAGGGCTTCCTCGGCATCAGCTCCTCTCGAAACCACCATACTCTACGTTTTAATCAGTGCGATCATAAGCAATCACAAACCAATCACAAGTCATTACAAGTCAATCGCAAATCAACAACAAGTCAAACACAAGCCAATCACAGGTCAATTACAAGTAAACCCCAAGTCAATTACAAGTCAATCACAAGTCAACCACAAGTCAATCACAAGTCGATCACAAGTCAACCACAGGTCAATCACAGGTCAACCACAAGTCAATCACAAGTCAACCACAAGTCAATCACAAGTCGATCACAAGTCAACCACAGGTCAATCACAGGTCAACCACAAGTCAATCACTAGTCAATCACAAGTCAATCACAAGTCGATCACAAGTCAACCACAGGTCAATCACAGGTCAACCACAAGTCAATCACTAGTCAATCAGAAGTCAACCACAAGTAAATCGCAAATCAATCACAGGTCAATCAGAAGTCAATTAAAAGTCAATCACGAGAACATTGCCGCATGTCAATCACATTTCAATCGCAAGCTAATCACAAGTCAACCACATGCCAATCTCAAGTTAATCACAGGTAAATCACAATTAATCACAAATTAATTGCAAGTCAAGTACAAATCGATCGATATTCAATCACAAGTCATTCACAAGTCAGTCACAAGTCAATCAAAAGTAAAGTCACTATTCAATTGCAAGTAATCCGTATGTCTGTAACTGGTCACGACAAATTCAACGAATTGCCCTTAATTGTCACAGTTCATTTAAAAGGTTTGTCACGAGCGTGGAGACTGAATCGCTTGTTGACTGGCTTTCGACAACTTGTGGTGATTTGTGATGACTTTATTACAGCTATGCAGCAACTTCTTCCAAGTCTACTACTTTGCGTGTATTCATCTTTACCACAAACAGCTTCAAGCAATGCATCATGTTCAAATATCATTCTTGGGATTAGAATCCAGCTATACTGACTTGATAAATTTGTTTAATGCAATTGCATAATAATGCAGTGTGTTTCAATTTTTTTCACAGACTTACATGGCGGTAATCCGAAACGAGTACCAGAATATGAGTGCCATCCTGCCGGAACTTGATGACAACTGAGGGGCGTGGTCAATGGGTGGTTCATCAAGCGGTTTGCACCGGACAGGCCTATGGCGTGGATGGCTGAATCCTGATGGCTGACGTCAATCCTTATAATTATGTTCTTTTGATACAAGTAGAAGGCTTAAATTAAACAGAATGATGAAATGATTTTATTTGAAGCCCGCGGCAACATGCCGAACTTTTGTCCTAATGTTTCTCTCTGGAACTGCTGGTTAAGACGTGATGAAGATCGTCATTGTGATATTGGTTCTGCGTTGTGAAAATGGCTTGTTTTAATTATTCTTTCAGAAAATTATGGATGCCCTAATTTTAAGGCATGTTTATACGCGGGGCTAGTCCAAGGGCAGATCTAAGGGATGTATTTTGGCGGTAGCTAACTTCCTCCACCACCTGACCAATGTCAATTATTTACATTAAAAGAAATCCAAACTTTTCATTAGTTTCCCCCAAAACGGTATCAGTCAGTATGGCAGATCCTAATTCCTCGCTTCACGACCTTGCTGTTATGTACTGTATGCGTTGACTTTGTTAAGAGTTAATGATTAACATTCATACACGCATAACAGGCAGTCGATGCCAGAAATAACGGCGTACAAACGTAGGCGACGTCGTTGCTTCACAATGTGGGCCTGGGCTGTGTTCAGTGTATTCATTTAATTTCTGTAGAGGACAAGCTAGGAATAATTTGAGAAAGAAAAGACAAGGATCGTGTGTTTCAAAGATGTCGGTGCATAGTGTTGAAGCCCTTTATGAATTGGGGCATGAAATCGGTGGAGAAGCACCTGGAAGATGGTACAGCAAAAACGATATCGTTGGCTTGAAGCAGGAGGTGAAGCTGGGTGACATTCTAGAGCTGAGTTATGAATCGCCATCAGTTCACAAATGGGCTATCGTGATCGGTCGATCTGCAAACGACTGCCAAATTGCTTTCATCACCTCTGAAAAGAAGTTCCGCTCTAAATCACTCGGAGAAGTGATTGTCGACTGCGACGTTAGAATCAATAATAAACAAGTCCGTTATCCAAACATCCCGGCCCAGGCTGCAGAAGATCGCACTGGCATTAGGATGAACATCATGCTCCATGTCATGGCTTGCTTTCTCCAAAATAGATCAATGCCGCACTTAATCTCGTCTCTCAACAAAGCATTTGGGGAGAAGTCTAAAAAACCATCAAAAAAAACGGAAGCATTTATAGCAGTGGCTTTAAAACTCTTGATAGGTAAGTATAAAGTAGAGACATAATTTATACCCGGTTCGTATACGCGAACGTACGCGAACAACTATGCGGCTCAACAGCTCGATTTTTCGGGGACCAAAATTGTGACCCTGAAATTCGTTCTGGCATGGTTCTAGGATAATAACACTTAAACGCCCATGGCCCAGATTTTAAAAATCAATGTGTGGACGTTTAGTTAACATAATTTAAAACGCCTTTGTAGCCCGATTGGGCGCTACTCTCGACGTACTTTCCCTTTTTCTTTAGTGCGTTCGATTACTTCTCCCAGCTTGCTAACGCCTGGCTCCTCGCCTGATGACAGGCATGCCCAGTGGAGCTAAATAGACGAACGGTTTCGTGTAAAGTTTCGTGCAAGAGCAGCAGGGAAGTTGAACTTTGACATGACACACCTGCATCCGATTCAACTGTCTAAGAGCTAGGTCTAGGTCAACGCCCATTGAAAATACGCGGGGACGTGATAGCCGTAGCTCTGGAAGCCTGTTTCGGACAAGGCCTCACTAAGTAACCGGCTCGGCGAGTCGGTTACTTGGGCCAGGCTCGAGTAAGCCCCAGAAGTCACATGAGAGGTAGATCGAACGCTGTCGCGCTTGCACAAGTAAGCGCGGGGGAAGTAATCGAACGAACACAATTGGATTATAGTCGTGTTCCCTAGCGTGGCGCACTTCGAAGCTTACCCGACTTTCGCGTGTAGTGTCGCCAAACCTCTTTGTTGACAAACCTCAAATTCATGCAGTAAAATACATGCAGTAATAATACTTTTCGCCAGCGTGCGGTTTGTACCGTTTGCCGTTTTGTAAATGTCTAATTTTTCATCCTTTTCATTTCATTGTATAACTATATAAATATTACTTTACTATTGTTTAAGATTTCAAGTGGGTGTTTTACAATAATTATTGTTACCACAGGCCCTGTGGTAACAATAATTATTGTAAAACACCCACTTGAAATCTTAAACAATAGTAAAGTAATATTTATGGTTTGGTTTATAAACCTTTGTTCGCATTATACAATTTAATAATTTTATATTTTTTTGTCAGCCATCATCCAACGAGAGAAGACTATTTACCATAGTGCGTACTAATAATCAAATTGAACCTACGCGGTTGCGTCAAGCACGGATCCTAGTCACCAGGATAAACGACTGTTCTGAGCTCTAGTACAAAATGCACTGAGCAGACTTGTCTAGACGCGTGATAACGAGCTTGTAATCGCGAATTTTCCCAGATGTGCCATTGTGTTGGGTTTTCGCATAACATCTAAAACGGAAATATTCATAAAACTGTAAGTAAAACTACTCCTTTTTTAAGGTATAATTGTTCCAAAAGTATTTTTAAAAAAATTCAGGATATAATAGATGGTATTGTGCAGTTTTTGTCGTCATAGATGAAGTATTTACCCGGGAAATACCCGTCAAATTTCGAAGAGAACGCTGTTTACCCAAATATCCTTTTAATTAGGCTTTCATTAAAAAAATGTAGAGAGATGTCATGTCGAACCTATGACACAAAAGTGACATTTCATTGTTTATCTTAAAGCTAAAGATATTGTGCTTGGCATTACCATGGTTATGAAGTTTAACTACATAAGTGATAATATCACTTATAAAAATTCAAAAATAAAGACCAAAAACGTTGACTCATGAATATTCGAAAATATAATTCGCTGGCTTGACAGACTTTGACGCCAGATCGGGCGCAAAGCCATGCAAATCTGAAAACCACCGCGCGCAGTGGTCTTTGTTGGAAAGTATTTATGGTATTTGCCACAAGTACGGGCCGTTATCACGCGTCTAAGGGGCCATTCCTAATTTTCAATGTTTTAAAATTTCGACTTTTTTTCCAAATTATTTTGACCCACCCACCCACCCCTAATTCAGCTGATATGCTGTTGGGAATGACAGGTTGCAGTTTTGGAAGCCACAAAGATGACCGTGGTTTTGTCGTTTTCTGGATGAGGTTGTGCCTGTCACGTGAGGTAGCTGAGAAAAACATTCGCTCGTACACCCCCCCCCCCCCCCCCCTGTTTGCAGGCCGGGGGGTACGAGCGAAAGAAAACATCAGGTTAAGCAGACCGGGCGCAAAGCCATGCAAATCTGAAAACCACCGCGCGCAGTGGTCTTTGTTGGAAAGTATTCATAGTATTTGCCACAAGTACGGGCCGTTATCACGCGTCTAACCAGGAGTTTGGAGAGTCGTTAATTCTTGTGTGTAGGATCCGTGCGTGAAGGCTATCTTCCGCCTCGACTTACTGTACGGCTGTTTGCGGAAGTGTGTGTGGGGCGTACGTACATGCACACAAAGCACACGCAAGGGTCGTTGAGGCTAACGGTAAAGTACAACTAGTGTATAGTCTGGTTCCCCGACCTGACAATTTCCCCCGACGTCCACACGTCTAAATTGTAGGTCAGGCAGCCTCCGTAGCTAAAAATAAACATGACGACATTGACATGACGGCCCTTTTCCAAAACTCGGCTTCGTTTCCGAATTCACTAAACAGCTTTTAATGTTCCGATCAATTTTTTAAAAATAAATCACTTGCTTCATAATCATACAGTTACGATATTCAGTTTTATACTTTTGTAAGAAAAAATTTGACCTGGAATCTTCAACGTTAGACACCCAAATAGCACTGTTAGCAGGCGGAGCCGAATTGAGACCACGCCAAGTTTTGGAAAAAGCCGGTAACGGTAGTCAAATTCAAAATAGTACATTTTGCAGCAAAAAGTTTGCCCTACGATCCGAGTACAAAATCGTCGTTAAATTTCAAGTTTTCTAAATAAAAAGCAATGGATATTAATCATCAACTAGTTTTTTAAGTTTTTGATAAGCAAGTAGCAGTTAATAAAACCTATTTTATACTCGGAAATACTCGGGCTCAATCTGATTGTCGACGAAATGAATTCGGCAAACCTCGGACATTTTCGGAAAAAGGAGGAATTCATCCCGTTTGTGTCACATGACGTAAATTGTAATACAATGTATTACCGGAAGCTACCGGACCTCAGATTCATCAGGAATAGTCAGAATCTTTTGGTCTGGGAACCAGACAAAACTAGTGTGTCGCGGCGTCGTATGGGAACATGCTGATAGCTTTGGTCAAGGCTAGGGTTCAACCTAGCCTTGGTCAACGCCTGATCCTCAGAATATATCATTGTCTGTTTACGTCGGGGTGATAAAAATCAATATAAGGTTTTGCCATTCATACCTCGGTGAAGGGCAAACACTAGTGTCTGTTTATATTACATGTTTTTTTTTAATTTTATGTCGTTAACCAGGCCAAGTCGGACGCGGTTTGGAGGGCCAGACCGAAAACAACGTCGGAAAAGTCAGCGATTGGTTTGACAAGAACTATATGAAGGAGTTGGAGGTTGAATTGCGCGTGGGTGACAGGCTGGAGTTCAGTAAGTACGGCCGGGTATATATGCACTGGGGCATCTGCAATGGAAAACTGGGAGACACCTTGCAGGTTCTTCACTTTACCACTAGAGGAAGTTCGAGTGAATTTTCGATGGAGAAAATCTCCGGGTGTTCGGCGGAATACCAACCATCATACAGTTTTGACTCGATCGAGAAACCAATCGGCGACGGTCTCGTGAGAATCAACAACAGCCGAGACGCTGAATGGCCGCCGTTGAAAAAGCACGAAATCCTCGAGGGTATCGCCAATCGACTTGCTACACAAACTCTCCAAGGCTCAACGAAGTACAGTGTTTGGCGTAACAACTGCGAACATTTGGTCAACGAACTTCGGTACTTCAAGCACCACTGTGATCAACTACATGAAGTGCCAATATGGGTAAGTGAGCGAAATTATCTTATCAGAAAATGAAACGTATTGCCGTAGATATAGGTGACCTACTGGGGCTTATGAGGAATGTCCCCCAAAACCGTGTTTTGAGTAATCGACGCCTGAAGTCAACTACTAGAAAAATCCTGTCAAGATCGATATTGATTGTTTTGTATTTTGGGTAGCCAAGGTATCCAAGATTCACACTATGCAATTTTGTTGTTAAAAACAAAAGTGGAAAATCCGAGGAACGTTTTTAACTGCCGCGTTGCCGGCGCACTTGGTGTCTTTTTTTCTCGAAATGAGGTTTGCGAAACTTGGTTATACACTGTTAAAGTTCCTGCGTCATATCTTTTGAGTAATTTAAGCAACATAAATAAATCTGGTACATTAGCAAGCCAATGATTTGCGCTATTATTATGCGCACAAATTTAACGATCAAAGGTGGGCGTTATTCCTCATTTTGCCATGGCAGGATCGGCAGCCTTGTACGAGTACTACAACACTGCTATGTCTATATTTATGATACAAGATCGGCCTCTCTTTAATACTGACGCTCATTCTGCTATGGGAGGCGCCAGTTTTCAGCGCCGGCGAGGCTACATGGCCCAGTTTCATGGCTTAGATGACCACAGAATTCCGCGCTTACGGTCAACATTATGCATTCTACGCTAAATGCACCGGCAGAAAAATTATGTGCTGACCCTATAGTAAGCAGAGATTTTTTCGCTAACTCTAAGCAAACCCCGATTCCAATAGGTCTGTACATAGTGTACTTTTTAGTCAAGTGGCTAATGATACAAATAGATCAAAATGCTTTGACAAGATCTTGACTGGCTCGTTCTTGACCAATGCACCAAATTTGGCAGATATATTCTTATAGACCCGTTAAAGCAACCTCGTCCCCAGTGCTTACTCTATTTGCATCCTGATTCGATACCGCAATTGGCTAGAAATAGATTTATATCGTGTACTTGGTGTTGTTATGCACAACGTGCAGTACGTGTTTTTTGCGATCATTCGTCCAGGCCTTCTCAAAAATATTCATTTCCTTTCAAATTTGTTATTATAAATGTCAAGTGTGATGCTGTATATGTTGTCTTGTTAAGATCGTAACAGTTTAATTAAAATAAAATCATGTCTTGATTTGATTCCGTTTTTACCCCAGACACCGCATACGAAAACAAACGCACATACTCCTCATTTGCAAACGTGTTCAAAAATCTTGAACATGCAAATGATCCAATACCAGGGTGAGAGAGCAGGAAGTGATGGGCGCGTACTGCTCGATACCCTGGGGACGAGATTGCCATAAAAGATAATATGAAAGATTGACACCTTAATATTTTTTGGGCGGAGGGGACGGGATGCCTAATTTGCGTAAATTATTAATGCATCAGCGGCGTGATTATATATATTTCCATTATGTTGGTGCTCTTATTTATTAAGACAACTATGAGGCTACGTACAGGGCTTACTTAAATCATTTTCTAAAGCAAATAAGGTGACTGCATATTTACGAGTGCATAATGAGAGGTCCTAAAGGGTGACCGTTCATACTCTAAAGTTGAGCGCATTTGTCTTTCTCCCGGCCCCAGACTACATCAAGACTTAGTCTTGCCGTGCCCCCGTACCGGGGAGCTGCAAATTCACACGGATTTTTTTTTTCGTTCGGGAAATTGGGGCTCAATAGCAACTATTATAAGATGGATTTTTTTTGCGCCAGGGAGATAAAAATCAAATTAGGTTTTGCCCTTCACCGACATTCAAACACTGTATACTCAGTGTGTTACCTCCCGAGTGAACATTGAAAAAAAATCTCTCGGGTGGGACTCGAACCCACGACCTCCTGTTTTCCTGTGCAGATGTCTTACCACTCGACACCGAGCTAACGGCATAAAATTCCGTAAGATGGATTGTTTTATTTGTATCACCCCGGCGCAAAAAAAAAATCCATCTTATAATAGTTTTCGAGTCCCACCCGAGTGATTTTTTCCAACTTTCACTCGGGAGGTAACACACTGAGTATACAGTGTTTGAACGTCGGTGAAGGGCAAAACCTAATTTGATTAGCAACATTATCGCTCAACAGGAACATGGTCTCCATGTGACGGAATAAGACAGTTTTCTGTTTGTGTTTGTATTTCAGGGCCCTTTAAGAGGATGTGCCAAGCCTATCAGTCGAAGCAAAAGAAGAAAAAGGAGTTAGTCGGGCCACAGCCGGAGGGGCCACAGGGGAAGAGGCCACAGGGAGAGGGGCCACAGGTAGAGGGGCAACAGGGAGGGACCACATGGAGAGGGGCCACAGATAGAGGGGCCACAGGGAGAGGGACCATAGGCGGGGGAGGGGCCACAGAGGAAGAGGCCAGAGGGAGAGTGGCCACAGAGGGTGGGGCAACATGTGGAGGTGCCATAGGGGGAGGGGCCACAGGGGAAGGGGCCACAGGGAGAGGGACTACAGAGGGAGAGGCAACAGGTGGAGGGGCCACAGAGGGAGGGGCCACAGGAAAGAGGTCGTGGAGCAAGTATCTGTCGAAGCAAAAGAAGGTAAAGAAGTCAGTCAAGCCGCAGCCAAATTTCAAGATTTACATGGATCTGCCAAAGGAGGATATTACAGCGGCGAGCACATCTGGGCAACAGGGGACGGGTCCACAGGGGAAGGGGCCACAGAGGGAGGGGCTACAGATAGAGGGGCAACAGGGAGGGACCACAGGGAGAGGGGCCACAGGGAGACGGGCCACATGGGGAGGGGCCACAGGGAGAGGGACCATTTGTGGGGGAGGGGCCACAGGGAGAGGGACCATTTGTGGGGGAGGGGCCACAGGGGAAAAGGCTAGAGAGATAGTGGCCACAGAGGGAGGGGCAACATGTGGAGGTGCCATAGGGGGAGGGGCCACAGGGGAAAGGGCCACAGGAAGAGGGACTACAGAAGGAGGGGCAACAGGTGGAGGGGCCACAGAGGGAGGGGCCACAGGAAAGAGGTCGTGGAGCAAGTATCTGTCGAAGCAAAAGAAGGTAAAGAAGTCGGTCCAGCCGCAGCCAAATTCCAAGTTTTACACAGATCTTCCAAAGGAGGATATTACAGCGGCGAGCACTTCTGGGCAAGAGGGGGAGGGTCCACAGGGGAAGGGGCCACAGGTGGAGTCGCCACATGAAGAGGGGCCACAGGGAGAGGGGCCACAGAGGGAGGGGCAACAGGTTGAGGGGCCTCAGTTAGAGGGGCCGCAGGAAGGGGCCCCAGGGGGAGGGGCCACAAGGAAGAGGAGGCGGAAACCCTATGCGTCAAAGCAAAAAAAGGTAAATGAGTTAGTCCGGCCACAGCCAAATGCCATTTTTTACATGAAACTTCCAAAGGAGGATATTACAACGGCTAGCACTTCTGGGCCGCAGGGGGAGGGGTCACAGGGGAAAGGGCCAAAGGGAGCAGGGCAACATGCAGAGGAGCCATAGGGAGAGGGGCCACGGGGAGAGGGGCCACAGGGGGAGGGGACTCCAGGGAGAAGTGCCACAGGGAGAGGGGTCACAGATGGAGAGGGAACGGGGAGAGGGGACACAGGGAGTGGGGCCACAGAGGGAGGGGTCCCAGAGAGAGGGGCCACAGGGGCAGGGGCTACAGGGAGAGGGACCACAGGGCAAGAGGACTACAGGGAAAGGGGACTCAAGTTGCGCCCAATACCACCACTCATTCAAAAGGAGGATATTGCATCGGCGAGCACTTCTGGGCCAGAGGGGGAGGGACCACAGGAGGAGGGGCCACAGGGAGAGGGGCTACAGGGGGAGGGGTCACAGGGAAAGGGGCCACAGGAAGAGCTAGGGTTCACTGGGAGAGGGGCCACAGGGAGAGAGATCACAGGGAGAGGGGCCACAGGGAGAGAAGCCACAGGGAGAGGGGCCACAGGGAAAGCGGCCACAAGGAGGGGGCCAAAGGGAGGGGGGGCACAGGGAGAGGGGACTCCAGGGGATGGTGCAACAGGGAGGGGGGGACTACAGGGTGAGGGGACTCCTACCGCACCCAACACCATCACTCATTATTCATGATGACAATAACACTAGATGTAGGCATTATACATTCTAAAAAAAAAATAGTCAGATTTGACTAGAAACTAGTTGAATTGACTATCCTGTGTGGGTCAGCCAGGTGCAACTGAACATCAGTCAATCGGACTAGATTTCAACAGTCAGTATTAATGACTTTGAAAATTAGTTATGCAAATAACTGAAATTGGATTAGAATCCAACTACTTTTTCTAGTCATAGTATAAAACTCTGCATGTTTAACTAAATTCCGAGTCAATTGTCAATTACCAGTTAATATTTTCACTAACTTGTTTTTGGAGTGTAAGTAGTAAAATTAACGTGCAAGGAGGAACAAGTCATAAATTGAATTTAGATTAACCTGTTTTAGGATGAATACACAGAAGGGTCAGCATAGGGAAAAGCCTAGGGCTTATTCCTCCTTAATCCCATTTCCTATCTCACCCGTATTTTATTTACATCATAACAATAACTGTGTTAAACATAAAAGTACTGTAGCATGGACCAGGGGTTCTTGTCCCTCAAGACCGGTAACAACGGAAAAGGGGAGCGGACACAGGACTTCCAACAAGAAAATTTTTTATTTGTTCAACAAAACTCAGCGGATAACCCTCCGCACAACTGTCAGAACAACAAATGCAACGTTACACTGGTGCTCTTTCAAAACACACTACAGATAGCAATGTATAACAATGTATAACAATCCACAGGCCGCCCAGGCACTTTGCCAAATCCCCTCCCGCGCCCGCCAGACCACAAGCATCCCGAAATAGAACCCAATTTCCGGTGCGCGCCCAGCACAAAAGAAACAGGTCAGGGCACTCCGCCGGAGGCCATCCGCCGGCGGCTCTCAGCACCGCCAGCGGCTTACAACAGATTAACATGGCAATAAGCGGCTATACAACTGTACGTTACAGTACAAAGACATGTGACTTATTACAAGAGTACAATTTGTTAACAAAATACATTGAAAAACAACAGGAGATCAGACCATAACAAAGAATTGAGCTATACAATGTTTGACATTTAAAGCTTGATTTTGAGTATCTTTGTGAATGCATTTATCTAGTTGATAACCTAAACACTTTTTATACAATGACTCCTATTATTTTCAACTTTGTGTCTTTTTGTGATGAAAAAAAAACCCTACAAGATGACACGGCAGGCACGTTCGCGGGGAGGGGGGGGGGTAGGTCGGTGACGAATTCGCTCAGAAATTAATATTGCTAAAAACATTCAATTGTTGATGACGCCCCTCCCTTTGGCTGGTAAAGTTTTGTTCAAAAATCAGGGGAAATTGGTCAGGAAATGCCGCAGATTGCAACACAGTGCATGTAAAATCCCAACATTGTTGGGACCCTTCAGCGGGCCCCGAACCTCAACCGAAAGGGCTTTTGGAACCATGCTCCGCGCTCGCGATTTGAAATATTCTTGTATGTATGAATTAAATATATATAGGGATTCGGCTATAAAGTATCAGCCACAAAATGACCATATTGATAACTTGTTCGCATAAAAAGAGAACAGGTGTTACTGAAATGAAGCATGTTTAAAATATGGCTTATTCGGAAAATTAGAGATATTTAAAAACTCAATTAAATAATTACTAAGTTTTAATTATAATACTGTCAGAACTTGCTTTAATCGTGTACAAAACAATAACCTCTCAAATCACTGTGTATTAGACATTCAAATTGGAAAGCGTTTCACAGTGTCCTGGCTGAATATGCTCTTTAAATTGTTTTTTGAGATAAATCATATTTGAGATTCTATACTTTCAGAGTGGTGTCTATCTGATATTTTTTTTCTCAAATCGGATGATTTTGCTATGACTCTAGATGTAATATTTGTTTAGTGTGTTGCTTAATACAGGGTGAGTAAAAAAAAGCGGAACCCAAACCCCGAAAATTATATTTCATATTTAAAAAAAATATGTAGCACCAAAAATAATAATGACTGGAAAGCCGATTTCACAAGCAACCATTGGATGGAAAAATTACGGAAATTGGTAAATCCGTTCGAAAAATATCACCATTTAAACACAATGACCCTAAAACCTGTCTCGTCAAAAAAATGCGATTTCAACAATCGTTGTCACAATTGACTTCAAACATCGCCAGCGATGATATCTTAGTTTAAACGTTAACAATATACAACGAAGTCATTTTGAAGGCCCGTCTTTTAAAAAAGAGGATTTTATAAATCATATTGTTAGCCTAACCAGGGTTGTTAATCAAAATATTGTGTACTTCAGTTGGTGACAGTTGTTGAAACAAGTATACTGTGTCATTTTCTTTGTTTTTCCAAACAGTCAAAACACACAATAAATTGTTTTTTTTGGACGAGACGGGTTTTAGGGTCATTGCGTTTAAATGGTGGTATACTTGGAACGGATTGAGCAATTTCAGTATTTTTTTCATCTAAAAGTAGCTTTTAAAATTGGCTTTCTAGTCATTATTTTTATTGGTGCTACATATTTTTCTAAATATGAAATATTGGGATCCGCTGTTTTTTTAATCACCCGGTATTTGCTGTGATATTTGCTGATGGTGCAGTTTAATGATTTATAACTGCAGTGCGTTTGTATTGTGTGTTTATTTTATTGATGACCTAAAATTGTATTGTAAACTTTGTGCCTTCATGTGATGAAAAGATGAGAAGGTGACACGGCTGGAACGTTTGTTCAGGGAGGGGGGTCGGTGACGAGTTCCGCGCAGAAATTAACATCGCCACAAACAATGCACTGTTGATGACACTTCTCCCTTCGGCTAATAAAGATTTGCTCAAAAAGTCAGGGAAAAGTGGTCAGGAAATGCCTCAGATTGCATCACAGAACATCTAGAATCCGATCATTTTCGGGGCCCTTCAGCTTGCCGCGGAC
Organism: Patiria pectinifera; assembly: GCA_029964075.1. Lineage (NCBI taxonomy): Eukaryota > Metazoa > Echinodermata > Asteroidea > Valvatida > Asterinidae > Patiria > Patiria pectinifera. Next base: position 5,960,646 of record CM057148.1, on the reverse strand, counting down.
CTCAACCAAAAGGGCTTCGCGCTCCATGCTCTGCGCTCGGGATTTTGAAGACCCCCCCCCCCCCCACCACCTTTGGTTTCAAGGACAGGGCCTGAAAGTAGATTAAATCGTGTTGTGCATGTGCATACAGTGACCTCAACTTGCATAATTATGAATCTTAATTCTTTTTTTTGACAAATTCCCGAGCCTAAAGACGCACCAATCAAATATTATGTGAGACTGGAGGACATTTCTGTTCGTAATTTTTGTGCACGTTTAATTTTTCATTTTTATATCCTTATTATGTACATTTCGTGTCTTTTAGTTATAGTAATACAACTCTTTGCACAGTGCTTCATGAATACAACTTGCATGCTGCTATACTCGGATGTATTTGGACGGAATAGAATAGAAAGACAAGACACTACTCAGCTATTTAAAGACTATGAACAAATTAATATAACATTAACATGAAATTTACCCCATTTAATATCTTCATTTACACATTTGTGTACATATTCCAATAGCTGCGATGGGCACCAATAACAGAGAAATATTCTTGTATGTATGAATTAAATAACACAATGAAATCATAGACGGTATATTTGGCTAAGAGTAGACTTTCACTTAAGAGTAGACTTTCACCGTTGAATTGAACGTTGAGAGATCTTCATGAGAATAAAAGGTCAATTACGCATTTTCTGTATTATTCGTTTTATTTGGATTACATTACACTTTTTATATAATCGAAACTAATTGCCTATAATTATAGTTTTTTCGTTCGGTTTAATAGATTCAGCAGCCAAAGCGATGACGAATCACCCATTTTCGCACGAATTTGAATGCACGTTTAGATCAACATTTCATCAACTATATCGTTCAAGCATGCTATTGCACTTTCAAAGATTCATTTTCGAAAATAATGAACTCAAATTAAAATGTCCTATTGGTTTGCAGGAGCTTCACGTTGCTATAGTTTGGAAATTCGATTCGCCATTTAGTGAAATGTGAGCAAAGGAATTCGAAACGGGTTCATGTAATTTATTTGCTCGTCAGAATTCAAGAAAGTGTCTTTGGTCCAATCTGAAACATAAAAAAACGTTTTTGCATAAAAAGAAAGCAGATGTTACTGAAATGAAGCATGTTAAAGAAATAGCTGATTGATAAAAATTAGAGACATAAAAAAACCCAGATCGCAATTTAAAACTAGAAAATACAAACGCAAAATGTAGCATATAAGACGATAAAAAAGAGGGCAAATGATCTCCGAAGTTTAAAGTTACATATTAAATTTATTGTTTATGTGTCGACTCTCATGTATCATGTATAACTTTCTCTCATCCTTTGTTCATGTTTTTACCTCTTCATATTAAAGACATGCAGATGACAGATACTTTGAACATGAAGAAGCTAAAATGAAGGGGAAAAGGACATGTGAAAACTATCCCCAAAACATTTTTAAAAAACCTCATATCTTGCTCTCGTTTCCCATTATTTTGTATGCAGAAAGTACTAAAAGGAATGCGCAGTGATGAAAACGAAAATAGAATGTTATCCAAAAATAACCCAAACCAAACAGACTACTAAATTGAATGATAATTTAAAACAATTGACATAGCTTCAACTTAGTATGTGTTAAGCATGAAAATATCAGGCCTGAAAACCAAATCGAGCGTCTGAATTTCTGAAAAAAAACTAATCCGAACCACGGGAATTACAACAGGTAGCTAATTAGCAGCAAATCGGCCACTATCAAGATGAATTTGAATGTTATTTTTGCGAAATTTGCCGGGAAACCTATATTATCAACAAACCTCACGTCCTTTTGTAACAATACACTTATGTTCAAGAATATATTACCCCTCAAATCACTTTGTGCTTCATTGGAATTTTTTTTCAGCTGCATTTAATCCTTTTAATGTTATGGAGTAATACAACAATGATCCACATTATTTTGGGTTTCTGATTTCAGGGTTCTGTCTATTTGTAATTAGTTTTAAATGTCAATGCATTTTAAATTTGGTGAACATTTCTAAATGATTTTCTTCATGTAATTGCTTAATTGTAAAATAGTTTTACTGCATGTAATCACTTTTGCTTGCTTGAGTTTAATAAACCGATGAAAATTTGTATTCATGTTCTTGGTCTTTGTTTGTATTTAAAAGAAAGAGATAGTTGGCCATTTAGGGAGAGTACTTAGATTTGATCTTCTCTTTAAAGATCTATAGAATGTGTGACATTTCACATTTTTGAAAATATCTTTTACCACTGGACTTGGTTTTACAGGCCTTATCCATTCTGACAAATTAGTTTCGTCTATTAGCTCATAAGCATATTTTGGTTCATTAAAGAGCGGTGCTGAGTCCGTACAACTTGGCTGTTTTTCAAATGTTGGAGAAATAAAACATACATTAAAAGCATTCAATGGGTGGACAGTTTAACTCACCGCCGCTAGATATTAACTCACCGCCTTTAAAAAATACCAACTTGGAAAGTGTATAAAATAATGATTGTTGGGGGTGTACTGATCGACACTATTGGACCGAAGTAAGGCATAGGGTAGGTAGGCAAAATCATTTGAAGAAGTGGACCCACCTTGGATCTGGGCGATTTGGAAACCGGATTTGATTTAATATTTTTAACCCCAAAAGGGCCGGCTTATTTTGACCATCTCTCAGCCGGGCGGGGGGGGGGGGCTAATTCCGCCCCCAAGATCTTGGCCATCGAGTGACGAAAAAAGTTTAAACTTGTTACATAGATTGTGCAACTCATAAACATACCCAAGAAATGTCATGACTATAGGTCGAAGGGTTTTGGAATTATGGCTAATTAATTATTCATATGAACGAATGGTAATTCTGCTCTATGTACTCGATGTTAATATGTTAACATCGTTTTTAATATTTTGTCAATTAGTTACATATTACCCCATGCGACAAGACAGCTGGTACAGAATTCAGACATTTTAATAGCATAACTTTGTTTACATATGGCCAGAGCAGTTTACTGACAGATCGATCAAACAATATTGAAGCATTTTTACACCTGTTATTTTCCACCCATTTTGTGGGCGCGGCCTTAATGTGTAAAAGAGGCGAAACCTATAAACATTTTGGTGCAGTTGTAGAAACTATCGTGGATTTTGGAGGCAAAACCCTGAAATTTTGGTGATTCACAGCGAAATTTTAATCTATTGAATAGCACTGCATGTTTCCATATGAACTCTTAAAAACAATTGTGTGGGCAGTTTGGGGCAGTAAATGAATAACAGGCAAGGAGCTTTGGGTGGTACATGGGAAATATTTGAGCTGCAATTTGTGCCTATTGTCTGTGACAGTTTAATCATGAGCCATAAAAATATTTTTCATTAGTTAAATGAACAGCTCTTTCAACTCCAGCATGTTACTTATATTGATCTTCATTTTTTAATGTTTTCAAAAAATTAGTAGACTTAAATGTCTTGCGCGACAACATACATGTGAGAAGAGAATTTCTTTACCTTGGTTATCATTGTGGTGAGAGTTGTCATGTTTAGTAAGCGTCTGTCTAACAGTCTTGTATATTTGTGCATTAATTTTCTGGTTTTTGTTTGTCTTCTTTTGTTCAAAAACAAGTGCGAGTGCACAATATGTTTTGCATGAAATGTATCAAACCCTGCCAGAGCTTAAAAAATGCGACGACCCCATAAATGCGACGCGCGGGCTTCTTTCCGTGCCTGTGCCAAACAAATAACCGTGTGTTTCGGGGTACCATCTACGTCCGTGCAAACGATTTCACCGTGCAACGGACGGTAATGTTGACCGGAGATTGTGCGTGCAAGCCCAGGCCGCAGTCCCACGTGAAAATCATGCTGCGCTAGTCTGTCCCCGAAAATCGAACACACAATCAGACCCGTTAGTGACTATATATAACATTCATAAATACCTCAGACAGTTTAGCTATTCCTATTGGTCGAGAGCCCGTCACGTGGCCGGTCTTAAACGGATGATAAAGACATGGCTAGCTGGTCTTAAACTTTTTCCAGTTGCGCAACACTACCAGGAGTCAGAAATTTTATAGTTCTAATTAAAAAAAAACGCGCCAGGTGCGTTCTGCGCGACATCGCGCAGAACATGATACGCGCGCGTCAATCTCCATAAAAAGGTTTTTTTATCTTTACTTGCCCAGCTGACACTCCATTATTTTGCAAGAGGGATGTTTCAAAATAAAGTGTGAATTTTGTGAACAAAATCGGGGATGTTTGAAGAAATTATATGATTTTTTTTCTTAAAAAAAGGTAGTTATGAATGGGAATTCCGGCTCGGGTAATTATCAGCACCCAGACTCTAAGTGGTCTTAAACAGAGTGATAAAAACCTCCAGAGCACACATTTATTCCCTTATTAATGCACATATTTTGCCTCCATTTACAAACTTGTCATCAACATCTTTCCAAATTGTTTCTGAAGTGTGTGATTTATTTTGTTTGCTCTTTTCGAAAATTAAAATTTGGTAGATATATTTTATGGGAAACTTAGGGGGGGGCCTTGTTTTGGTCAATTTCTGGAGACAGACAGACCGACCGACTACGAAGTGACATATGCAAGCTCCTGCCAAAGCTAGAGCTTAAAAAGAATCTGATTTCAACTGCGAGCATTTGGTCAGCGAACTTCGCTACTCCAAGCAGCATTGCGAACCATCAATCGTAGGTAAATGAATGAAATTATGATGGCTATGCTCAGGGGCTTTCAAAGTGCAAAACCACGACAAATGACATTACCTTCATTGCCCCCGAACCGATGTCATTGTCAAAACGAAAACCGTTTGATGGGTTTAGTTTTTGTAGGTTTTTTTTAATTCAGACATCATATTTTCCTGGTTTTTTTCTATCCATGTCTATCAATTGTTATGTTAATTTTGTCATCATGTTTGCACAAAACGTTAATTCCTGCCCAACCCAACAATACAAAACCATTGCCCTCTGACTTGACAGATTGTTTTAATTACAGAATTTGGGAGAATACCAATCTGATCATCTCTGTTAAAGATCTAAAACCTGCAAGGGTGTTCAAATTGTTGCAAAATATTGTCTCTCCACTGGACTTAGATTTCAAGCCTGTATTCTTTGTGAATAAATTGGTTTCTTTGTGAAGAAAATGGTTATGAGTCCAATTTTCACTGTTGAATGGAGGGAATTTAGCCTATATATAATATTCATCCCAGTGTTGTTTTGTGTGTTTGTGTTTCAGGGCCACTTGCCAGGAATTCGGAGGCCGCATTTTCAAAGAGAAGAACGTAAAGGACAGTGTTGTAGTTGAGTATACCACATCTGAATCCGGGTCTGAAAAATCCGAGTTTAAAAAATCCGGGTCTGAAACTGAGTCCGAGCCTGGAAAATCTGAGTCCGAGAAATCCGTGTGTGAAAAATCCGAGTCTAAAAAACCGGGTTCTGAAAAATCCGGGCCGAGTCCCAGTCAGGAAATATCGGAGTCCGAGTCCGTGTATCAGTCCCCCAATATGTAGTCCAAGTCCTAGTCCTTCAATAAAATGCAGCTCAATCAAGTATTCTCATTCATTTAAGATTTTTTTGCTACGAATAATGAATGGACATGTAAGAGTGATGACATACTGTATGGAGCAGTGGAGAATAATCAGGCATCAGGTTAGTACCGCCTGTAGGTAGGTATGTCAAGGGGGAAATTTGGGCATTCGTCGAAAAAAAACTGCTCTCGCTATCACGATAGCAATATGGTGGTTTAACTTCTTTTTTAAGTTGCGTTTTAAGTTGAACAATTTCTTTGTTCAAATTTCAAATGTTTTTAATCGCCACCTACCTATGAATTTGTATATGTTAAAATGGACTTCGTCAATGACTGTGTACACCCACTATGTTAAGGTTTTCCTGCAATTACTAAATAATATTCAAGGGTTTTTTTATTTACTGATAAACTGTTAACCATATGGCATTATTGCAGTGACTCATTCGTGTCTTTTAGTTTGTGCGATGAAAAAAAAATATTACTGGACACGGTGGGATAAACCATACTTGCTTACATCTGGTCAAGTTGTCGATACCTGAACTTGTATTTTATCTTTATCTGACTATATAATATTGTCCGCAAATGTATAACATGTGCAAAACAAGTTAATCTTATTTGATACCGAAGGGCATTTTCGCTTTAAATGTCCGTTTTAGTTTCAATGGGATGTCCGTTTGTTTAAGAATAATATGTTTCTTGTACAGTGGTTATTTTAATATGTATAGCACAATTAATGCATGCTGATGTACACGGATTCACTATTTTTATACGGATCAAAGTTTATTTATTTTGCGGTCTATTTGAATGGTTACAGCCCGATAGTCCGAAGGTTCTTTAGTCTAAAGGGTCATTAGTCCGAAGGTTCGATAGTCCGAAAGTTCGAAAATCGGAAGGTTTGATAGACCGAAGGGGCAATACGGTTCGTCAGTATGACACTTTGGACTATCGGACCTTACTGTTGATTCGGACTATCGGACCTTATTGTCAATTTGGACTATTGGACCTTATTGACAATTCAAAATAACGAACCTTCGGACTATTGAACATTGTTTTCGTTTTGTACTATTGAGCCTTCGGACTGATTAACCTTTTTTTTCTAAATTCGGACTATCGAACCTTCGGACTAATACACCTTAGGATTAATGAACCTTCGGACTAATTGCATCAATGTTCGGATTAACGAGCCTTTTTTTCATTTTCGCACTAACGAACCCCCTCTTATGGGAATTTTGTGCATTGGAAATATTGAACAGCGAAGGAAATATAATGCGGGTTGACAGAGCCCTGTTGTTTAATGATTAATGGTCAATAAACAAAGCATCCAATATGACCCAGCTAATTGGTAATTCCATTGGGTGTGGGTGTACAAAGTACATGTATAATGTGAACAATGTGCCTTAACAGTTGGCCATTTTTGTCGAGTTCCCTGAACGTATTTCATTAAGTGTTAACTGTTCAAAGGAATGGCGTCCATGCAGGCACAATGAATTTTTAATTACAAATTAAAATTATTCATTGAAGCAGACTGGAATTAATTAGGAATTAACTTGCTCTCATTTCTCTTCGGAGGTTCCAAAAATTAAGGTTTTACCTCACTTTCAATGCAATATGGCCGACTGGTGAATACGACCCATAGGTTCACTTTTGATGTGTGTATACAAAATATATGGGCGGTCTTTTTAAAGAAAAAAAAATAAAAATATAAGCAAAAGAGGGAATAATAGTGGGTCCATGATTGAAGGTGTTTACAAAGAATTGTGTGCGTGTGTGTGTGTGGATATTCCAAAATGAAAATGACGGGCATTAAAACAGACAAATGTAATAATTGTCTTAATCGTTTATTCGGAACTAGAAATGACGATCGTGTTTAGTGCCATCTAATTCAAGAAGAGTTTTTCCCGTGAATGGGAGCACATCAGATATTTTCTGTTTTCCCGTTTTGTTTTGTTTTTACCATCAAACTGACGGTCACGAAAAGCAACACATAAATTTAAGTCCTCAGTTTATCATCAGTGGAAGCACAACAACACAATGGAGAAACCTTTGTAATGATAGATGACGGGTTTGTTTTTAATGACATGAGTATTACTTTCAACACTGTCAGAATATGCTTCTCATCGACAAAACATGTACGACTCAAATCACTGTGTTGTCTTAGAAAAAAATTATTATTATTATTATTATTAGTTGGTAGAAACGTGCGCTAAATAAGACTCCATATTATTATTATTATTATTATTTATATTATTATAATATAAACATGATCTTCAAATTGTCACTGGAGACCTTCCACATTATTTTGGGCTTCTAACAAATTGTGTCTATCTGTAAATGTGTATTAAATTTCATTGCATTTTCAAATTCGGTAAAAAATTCTTTTTAATTCTCAATGTGCACTGTTTTTAATGTAATTGCTGTCATGTACACATTTCAATTCTAGTCAATGGTGCGGCCAAAGAAATGTCCCGATAAAAGGAAATATTTCGATGATTTAACTTTCGGTGAAGTAGTGAGCACAAATTTATAACCGGTTCATCAAAATTACTTACATTTCGGATTGTTAAGTCTATTTCGCGTTGTATTTGAACGGTTGCAGCCCGATAGGCCGAAGGTTCGATAGTCCGTAGTCTCTTTAGTCCGAAGGGTCATTAGTCCGAAGGTTCATTAGTCCGAAGGATCAATAGTCCGCAGGTTCGATAATCCGAAGATTTGATAGTCCGAAGGGCCCATTAGTCCGAAAATAGTCCGGACTATTCGCGTTGTATTTGAACGGTTACAGCCCGATAGTCCGAAAGTGCGATAGTCCGAAGGTTCTTTAGTCCGAAGGGTCATTAGTCAGAAGGCTCGATAATCCGAAGGTTTGATAGTCCGAAGGGCACATTAGTCCGAAAATAGAATAGGGTTAAGTAATCCGAAGGTTCGATAGTCCGAATTGGCAATACGGTTCGTCAGTATGACACTTCGGACTATCGGACTTTATTGTCTTTCCGGATTATCGAACCTTATTGTCAATTCGGAAGAATGAACCTTCGGACTATATATTGAACCTTATTTTCGTTTAGGACTATTGAACCTTCGCACTGATTAACCTTGTTATAAATTCGGACTATTGAACCTTCGGGTAAATGAACCTTCGGACTACTGAACCTTTGGATTAATGAACCTTCGGACTAATGCATCAGTGTTAGGATTAACGGACCTTATTTCATTTTCGGACTAACGAACCCCCTTGTATGGGAATTTTGTGCTTTCGGACTATCGAACCTTCGGACCATCGAACCTTCGGACTATCGGGCGGCTCCCATTTGAACGGCGATGGAAATATAATGCGGGCTGACAGAGCCCTGTTGTTTAATGATTAATGGTCAATAAACAAAGCATCGAATTTGACCCAGCTTGGTACTTCCATTGGGTGTGGGTGTACAAAGTACAGGTATAATGTGAACAGTTGACCAGTTTTGTCGAGTTCCCTGAACGTATTTCATTAAGCGTTAACTATTCAAAGGAATGGCGTAAATGCGGGCACAATGTAGCCTTATCTTAAATGTCTTTTTTTCTTCAATTTTGCTTTAAACAATAGGGATTTATCAATTACAAATGTAAAATGACTCATTGAAGCAGACTGGAATTAATTGGGAATTAACTTGCTCTCATTTCTCTTCGGAGGTTCCAAAATTAAGATTTTACCTCAATTTCAATTCAATTTGGCCGACTGGTGAATAAGACCCATAGGTTCACTTCTGATGTGTGTATACAAAACATATGGGCGGTCTTTCTAAAAAATGAAAATAAAAGTATAAGCAAAAGAGGGAATAAAAGTGGGTCCCTGATTGAAGGTGTTTATAAAGAATTTTGTGCGTGTGTGTGGATATTCCAAAATAAAAATGACGGGCATTCAAATCACTGTGTTCTCTTAGACAAAAAAGTATTGAATTTAAAAGGGCCGTTGCCACACCTTTTGTTTAATACGTTGTTCACACCCATAATATAAACATGATCTTTAAATTGTCACTGCAGACCTTCATTATTTTGCGCTTCTAACAAATTGTGTCTATCTTTAATTTTGTATATATTCATAAATACCTAAGACAGTTTATGCATTCCTATTGGTCGAGAGCCCGTCACGTGGCCTGTCTTAAACGGATGATAAAGACATGGCTAGCTGGTCTTAAACGCTTTCCCAGTGTCACATAAAATTTGGACTCCTATGAAATCCGGTGCCTTTTAACGTTTCATTGGTTGAACGTTCAAATTCCTCCCGTATGCATGTCCCAGACTATGGTGCTTTGCATATCTAGTTGTAATTAATTATTTTGTTTAAATTTGTATTATATAACTGTCTTATTTTCATTAATTTTATACTGCCGCGTGTTGCCCATCTGTAGTATTTGTAATTGTGTTTAAATAACCCCCTTCTTTTCTTTTCTTTTTTACTTTAATCACGTTTTAATTATGACCTAATGTGCAAATATTTGTATGTAAGTGTAATTTTGTTGATGTAAAGTAACCCTTTTAGCTGGTACTGTTGGTCATTGTGTTGTTGTAAACCAATAAAGTAAAACAATTTGACACGGTAGGATAAACCATACTTGCTTGCATGAATAAAGTCGCTATCTGAATTCGTATTTATTTAATCATAATGTATCCGACTATGATAATTGTTTACGAATTTAAACATGTAACAAAATAAATTTCAAAAAATTTTACTTTGAGACTAAAGGGGCTTTTTGCTATTAATTGTTAATTAGTTTTCATTTGGTATGCCCGTTGCGTTTAAATAGATTGTGTTTTTGCAGAAAGAAGTCCAACCCTCCTGTACAGAGGTTATTTCATTTGTGCACACAATGATTAATGCATGCTGATGCAATGGCCAGCATTTTCGATAAGGTTCAAAGGCTTTTTGTATACAGCTGTATTAATTAATGAATATTTC
>CM057148.1:5780059-5949716 GCA_029964075.1 Patiria pectinifera | reverse complement strand
GTAAAGTGCCAAAAGAAACGAAATTCTGTAAATTTACAGCAAAGTTTTCAACCGTGTTTCCCTATCTTTGCTACAAATTGTGGTTTGATTTTAGTTTTCCTCAGATGTAAAAGACAGTTTAACTGTTTTTACATTCTTAAAACAATCTTAATTCACACTGACTGCAATAATGTTAAAAAAGCACTTCTCTTTAATTTATAGGGAAAAGTTCAGAATATTTAAAGATTGACATTTCAAATTTCTATTTTACTATGAAAGACAATAATTTGCATTTCTAATATACCGGTACATCTTTTTTTCTATGAATTCTATTATTTGACAGGTTGTCAGGTACTTGTGCCCACATCATAGCACTGATTTACACCCTGAGGCACTACCAGGACCTGGGGCTGAAGGAAATTCAGGGCAATTGTCATGTACAATTGTGCCTGCCACAGCAATGGCACAAACCCCGTGGGTGTAAAATTCGACCCCAATCTGTGGCAGGCTTGGTCATGGCAAAGCCAAAGAAAACAAGAAAAAGGGAGCCTGTTGCAGCAAAAGTGACTAAGCAAAGGTAGTGTACTAATGAACGTTTGTGTGAACCTACTTAAAAGGCAATATTTGAAAAAAAGATGTCTAAATCAAAATTAAAAAATCAAGTATCCAACTCGTTTAATTAAACTAATGCTGGTTCCAACTTGTTTAATTAAAATAATGCTGGTTCAGTTTAAAAACAGTGTCAAGGACACTATAAACAGTTTATCCAACTAAGCAATTCCAACAGCCCAGACATGTTCTTTTGGCAATCTATTCGTCCAACAGCATTTTCAGATTGAAAATTCAATACAAATGTAAAATGAATCATAATTTAGCTGGTTTAATTTTTTCCCTTTTCTACAGCCCTGGATCCAAACTCTGACTGATCAAATCCAGTCAACAGACAAAAGCAGGAAGGTGGTGGCACATCTGTATCAAGTTACGAAAGCAGTCACAGCCAGTCAACCTTGCTTATGGAGGCTGGAAGTTCTTAACTTCCATAAGTTCTTAACTTCCATCAGTCACTTGACTGATAATGATATTGACTGCACAAACAATGGGGCACAGGATGTGTGTTTGCATAGGAGGGTTAATTGCATGAGAATTCGTTCTTCCCAGTAATTTGTTTAAAATATTTTAAACTGTGCCACACAGCCTTCAGAAGATGTTCATAATGGAAATGGAAGCTTTGCACAATTGCCACATTAACCTACCTGTTTTCTAGGTTAAGAATACGTTTGAGTGGAGGCCTCCTGGCTTTAAAGATGGCACTCCCATCTGCCGGTATGGGGTCTGGATAGATTGAGCTTGGTTCTTTGAAATGCTGTGGAAAGATGTGGTACCGGTACTAAGGTTTATAATTTGGTTTTGTTTTTATTTAACACCCTGAACCTGTAAAGTCTAAAGCTCATTGTAAATTTGAACTGGGCCAGCTCATTGGGTATTTTAAATGAAAATAACAAAAGAGTTCCATACTCGGACAACACTTAACAATGTTTTCTAAGTACCAAGTACCGGTGAATCAATGCTTTAAGTTTTTCACAGCTAAATTTGACTTTTTAGGACATGTCATTGCTTTTCATGGCTGATAGGTCACTATAGGGAAAAATGAGCGTTGTCCGTGTATGGAACTCTTTCCTTTTTGATTTATATTCAACAATAACTCAATAATGTCAACTCATTGTTTATATTATAGAATCTCAAAGCTGTAGACCACATACAGGGTTTTTGCAATATTGCCAAGCTTGGTAATTTTAAAGATTTATTAAATTTATAATTTATAAAATGAAATTTGTTATTATGAGTTGCTTTTATTGTGGTACTTATTATCTAGACCCACTCACTCTAAATTCTATGCTTAGTGCTAGAACTACTTTTTCCGAATTTTGGTTTGGTCTAAAAAGTGTCTGTGTTCTGTGACTGTCAAAAGTGTCATCATGTCTGTCGCTATGACACAGACCAAAACTAAAATTCGAAGACCTAGCGACCCAGACTAGTTCTAGTTGGACTATCCTGCATTGTAATTTCTTAACACCCCGGCCCTGAAAAGAAATTTGCTGAAGTACTGACTGACATGACTGACTGATGACCAAACTCCTACCTTGGAACACACGTATTTGTCCTTGTTGATTTTGTACACATTCAGATCTGAATGGGGACGTCCACAGGCTTTAATCCATCGTAAACAGTTTTCACGGTTTGATTTTGGTTTGGGGAAAGGGAAAAAGATTACTTTATGAAGTGGATCCGGATGCCTGGTGTCGGACTTACATGTACCGTAGCAACATATTTTGACCATGTTTTTAAATGCACAGAAAGCCCCATTTTACGTTGAAAAACGATGCCGCGCACCGTCGACCCCCATTGGTTTGTGTACGTTTTTACACTGCATGTGACCGAGTTTGACCGAGGTCATGGCGGATCACGACAGTTAGCAACGGTTGTCAAGTTTCCGTGGTCACCTGACCAAAAGGCGTTATCTAATTGGCTAACGCTCACTGTTTGATTGACAGGCCGGAACGGTCCATTGCCTCATAACGAATATGAATTTTGTATTTCATTTTGTTTAAGTGATTCAACGTTAGGTTGTTTACATTCACGAGCTTTTGTTTTCTGTCTTTTGATCCTAAAATGGTTTGTGCAGTTATTCCACCACATTAACTCATCCTATATTTACATATAAAAAAACAAAGAGGGCCTAACTCTTTGTTACTTTGCCTTCGAGAAAGGTCCTGCCAAGGATCGAAACATTAAGCCCTCTTATTTTGTTGATAAGTGTATTTCAGGTCAAAACCGTCAGTAAGTAGTTTGCACCGGCTTTATTCCTTTTCACCTTTAACTTTCCTTTAGAACCAAACACGACGGTAGAGGTTAAAGATCTCAACACAGGCAAACTCATCGACAGTAATTCTGAACCAATTTGTGTCCATCGGTCTGGTTCAGCTGTACGTGGCTTCGAGTGCACTGTACGGAACGCCGAACCCAACGCCTGGAACATGGCGTGGTTCGTCGGGGGAGAGCGAGTTGTAACAGGTTTCGTTGAGACCGGAGTAGGTGGACTGGTGAAAGTGATCAGCACCTTCAATCTGTCACAGTCGCACCTTCAATCTGTCACCGAGCTTCCGAAGAACCTCACTTGTCAGGCTACGGCTCTCGAAAGACTTATCAGCATTACAGTTGAGTTAAAGTCTTGTCAAGGTAAGAAATCAAGTTCCCTGGTTTCTTTAAGAGTGTTCGTCATTTGGGGTAATTATACCGGCAAGCATCATCACAGTTCTCAGCTCCTCAGCAGACCTTGCTGCACTTCTTTGTAAAGTTTAGTATTATCAAGTTCATGGGCGACCCTCCTTTGGGGCCCCAAAGTCCTGGTGCCCGGGATATAAGCAGCTGAGCGGACAATTTGGGTGTCGATGGCAGTGAACCAGTATAGGAGATATCGTCGTCCTGCTGGCTTATCTTCATGTCTCGTGCTGCCATAAAGTTCAGTGTTGGTGACATGGTCCTACCGGCTAATATCCTGTGACGTCCTTAGCATGAATAACTCTCTTGTTTTGTTTTTAAATACCGTAGGCATTCATCCAAAACATGACCTTGACCTTTGGGATCTATCGGCTCGACGTCTTGTTGGACTGACATCCACGCCAATCTGCATCCAGCTTCATACGGAGCGAACTTTCCAATGCCAGCTCAGAGCAGCCAGACCAGGTGTTTGGCGTGTAGCCTGGCTCATCGATGGAGAAGAGTCTGTAGATGGCTTCACCAATTTAACAAGTAGCACCGGAGATGGATCGGTCAACGTGAGCAGCAGGTTCATTATATCCAAGTGGCGAGACGATGGTACCATTACTAGTCTTACCTGCCGAGCTACAAGCGGAGGGGATGATTCAGTGAACGTCACAGTGCACCTTGAGACCTGCTCTGGTAAGTAAAGAATCTATCTTTAATGTGTCAACGATCGGTTTATGAAAACTTCCAAGGGTCTCGGTGGCACTTGCTTGGGGAACTTCATCTTCTGGAGGGGGCACTCAATGAGTTTCAAGTGCTGTTTTTATACTGCAAAATTCCCGTTAGGGAACAAGTTGGAGGTGTTAGGCATAGGTTTCAAGTGGATGTTAATTACACTTCTTTCGTTTTCAACTGGTTTTAAAATGACTGTACTATTTACACTTTCATCCAGACGTAGACAGAGTAGTAAATGCGTCAATACACCTTGTGGATCTCTCGACTGGCGAACTGCTTGGCGTCAAGGCTGGGAACATCTGCTTCAAGGCCGGCACGAAGCGAACCTTTGCATGTACAATCCTAGATGCCCGGCCCGACATTGTGGTGACTTGGATCATCGATGGAATCAGGAATGAAAGTGGGCAAGTAGATGTAACTCCAACAACAGATGGATTATTCAATATGAACACCAGTTTTACAGTCTTCAACTCCTTGGATGGAAGCCTCATCAACAGCCTTACTTGCATGGCTACGGGATTCAAGACAGAGCCTCTTCTTGTCACCCTGCAGCTCCAGACTTGCCCTGGTGAGACCACTATTCTGGTGTTTAATTTTTTTAAGTATAGCAAAATATATAAGTAGCTGATTGCTTGTGAGACACCTTTTTCATTTTTCAGAAATTGTCTCCAATACTTCAATGGAGCTCCTGGATCTCTCGACTGGAGAGTTCATCAGCGATGCTTCGGAGGCCATCTGCGTGACATCGGAGACGGGAAGAGCGTTCGGATGCACCGTGCGACAAGCCACACCCGACTCGTGGAGAATCGCTTGGGTCATTGACGGCGTGAGGGAGGAAACCGGATCCGTGATTCAGACACCGAGCTCGGAAGAATTAGTGGACGTGTACAGCAGGTTCACTGTTCCCAACCCGTTCAGTGAAGACGTCGTCAAAAGTCTCACATGCCGAGCAACGAGTCTAGAGAAAGAAGAGCTTGCAATCACGGTTGAGCTCCGATCATGCGCCGGTAAAAATACTAAAATAATATTATTTTGAAGTATTCTGTGGGGATTTCATGACCCGTTGCATCCAACAGAAGCAGTTTCTAAAATTGCCCTTGCTTCTCAATTTATTATCCAATATGATGTATTTTGGTCATTGTCGCCAATTACCTGCTGTGTGCAGCTAGGGGAACCCCTATCAACCGAGACGGGGTGCTTGCGTAGACATAACCTCCTAGAAATTAGTTATCTGGAAATTTCCTTGAGACGAAACTAAATGGTCGAAATAACACTACTTCTTCAACAAAAAAATATACTTATAAGCAGTATAAACAATCCCTAGTTATATTTCACTCTTGATTCTATTGACATGGGCGTCGCGAGGGGGGGGGGGCACTTGCCCCCTGGAAAAGCAAAAAAAAAAAAAAAAAAAGAGGCGCGAAGACAAAGTGGTGTAAATTTTTAAGAGTTGGGGGGGGGGAGCAAAATGTCCCTGCCCCCCTCTAAAACTGATAAATCGAGAATGTGTTGAGAACTACAAGCATTTTTTGGCAAAATTTTTTTTTACCCCCCTCTAGAAAATATCCTGGCGACGCCCATGTCTATTGACCTGATACTTGTCAGGGTCAAAAGGCGTTTTCGGGTTAAAATCACTGGCAAAAGATCATCGGAAGTCATTTTAACCCGGAAAAGTGTTATTCAACCCCTGAATAGTATTCAACGTCAAATACAACCAGGATTTCGGGCCTAAACCCGGAACCTTTTACAGTGTGATTAATTTTCATTACAAGACATCAAGCCAGCAAGTAGCACGATCAACATGACGATGCTCTTTGCCATAGTCGGCGTCCTGAGTGGAATGTTAGTTTTGGCTTTCGCTGCTCTGGTCATTTCTTCAACAAGAGCCAAGAGGAGATACCAGGTACCAGTGAGTGCACAGAGTGTGCCAAATCCTCAAGGAAGCGTCGAGATGGTAAGATATATGTACAATGGGCTCCGTGCGCCAACGAAAGAGGCCGCCCTTTTACCTAGCAACGACAGCTGGTCGACGCGCACCGTTCCCTGTGTGTGACACACGTACACCGGGGATTTGTGTTGTTGATGTACCCTAACGTGGCGCGGCCCCCAACGTGGCGCACTTTGATGTTTCGCCTGTAGCGCCTACCTAGAGCAATAGTTATAACTGAAATTTCACAGAAAGTGAATTTTTATCAAGTTCTAAACACTCCTGTTCATAAATCGCGAGTTTATTTACCCGTAACAAAGTTAGAAGAAAACAATTATTTTGGCGAGATTTTCCACTAATTATAGAATATGTAGTTAAAATATATTTTTATTACTCCGATGGATGAAAATACAGGAGTCGGTGGCCCCCGATTCAGAATCGGATACCACAGCAGTTAAAGAAGAAGTCACCTACCAGAACACCATAGCACAACCCAATGTGACGCCTGAAGAAATTTCATCAGACACCGGCCTGCCATCTTGGGCCGAGGGATGGGGGATTCCTTGGAGCGACCTCATCGTCGAGGAGCGAGTCCTCGGCAGTGGGAACTTTGGTGAGGTGCGATACGGAACTGTTAGGAAAGATGGAGACTTGAACAAGGCTGCCATCAAGATGCTCAAAGGTATACTCGTAATTAAGGAGAAAACAATTGACCGATGTTCTTAAATTTTAGAATGAGAATTGCTTCAAATTTTATGTGCCGTTGTATTCATTTTTATTACACTAATGACTAACATATTTTGTCTGATGTCATATCAAAATAATTGACAAATACAACTCTTCAAACGTCAATGACACAAACTCTAACATATTCAATCAGTTCGTGTATATTTCATTGGCTTAATACAATCTCACTTTCCTCTCCGTCTTGTATAGGACATGTATCGGCATGCGACAGAGATGATTTCATGGATGAACTGTGGACGATGGCTTCTATCGGCTACCATCCTAACATCGTAGAACTGCTCGGTGCTTGTCAACATCAAGGCAAGTTACGGGACGTTTTCCAAACCCCGGCGTCTCATCGCCGATCTACATGCACAAGCCACGTACGGAGTTGAACCCGAGTTTCAAAAAATGGCCTTGGTCAGTTGGAACCCGAGTATTATACTTGACAGGGAGCACGTCAGATGGTACAATCGAGGGCTTATTTTTGGAAGTCACACACGCAGACTGATTTTTTTAACCGCCGCTGCTATCGTTTATCTATACCTCATCATCCTGGAACTGCAGTTCTCATCGAAAAAGAGTAATATGGGGTGGGGTTGGCGGGGGGGGGGGGCGGTTGAGTTGTAGAAGTGGCGGGGTGAGCCGGGGTGGGGGTCAGCTCCCTCAAGACGCATACATGACTGAAATAACTAACCACAGGACTTAATTAAGATTTGGCCCTACCTGGACGATGCTATCTTATTTTGTGTTTCTGCGTATTTAGGAGTGCTGTACGTTGCCTTGGAATACCTCCCTTATGGTGATCTACGCAGCTACCTGCGGACGGCTCGCTCACAGTCAGACTCGGACGAGGATGCCTTGTCTTCTGATCAGCTGGTCAAGTTTGCTCTGGATGTTGCGAAAGGAATGGAGCACCTTGCTAAAGCAGGGGTATAGACCTGACTGATTTAGCCTAATTCGATGGTTTTGAATTCATACTTTGAGTATAAACACCTCCCGTTCAACGACCGTAAAACGTTTGTGTAAAAGAGATCCTGCAGACATAATGCGAATTTCTGTTGTATTTAAATAAATTCAGATCCCCTCAAAGAAGTCTTTAAGAAACCATAGTAGTTCACTTGAATTTAGGCTTATCAAGGATTTCGAAATTCAACTTTCCAACACTGAAAATATATTTTTTTTCCAGGTTATTCACCGCGATTTGGCTGCAAGAAACATCCTGATCGGGAACGGATTGGTTGCCAAGGTTTCTGACTTCGGTCTGTCCCGTGGGGAGAATATCTACGTCCAGACATCAAGGGTCTGTATTTTGGGTGATGTATTGAAAGATTATATCGTTTTACAAACACCTCCAGAGGGAAATGTGCATTATGAATATTATTGTCGTCAGTTTGCGAGGAAGTGAAGCTTGCTTTTCCGTAGATACACTCTAAAAAGTCCCAGATCGGATGGGATCCGGAAATTGTGTCATATTTGACCCGGTACTCTTTAAGGTTGAATATTAAATTACACTTCTCTTGATCCCTTTTCGCGTCATTTTGACCCAAAAAAGTGTCATTTGAGCCGGGTGGGTAAAATTTGACTGGAATCAAGGTCAAATTTGACCCAGGATTTTTCAGAGTGTAACAAGAAACAACAAGATTGTAGACTGCATTTGGAGGTTTAAAAACACTTTTTTTGGGGGGGGGGGGAATTTTAGGGGGTAAAATACCCCTAGATTACTTGAGGCAAGAGGTGGTGTGGTGATAAGTACCAGTGGTAGTTAGAAGCAATTAGTGCACATGAATTGGTTTCAGGCTGAGCGGGGCTTGCTCAACACAAGAAAACAACGGGAGTAACGACTTGTAAAGAAAGCACGCCAGTCCAACAACCGCGGAACATGACAAGAAATTAATCGAGCATTTTCTGCAGATTGAATTTTTTCTATCATTTTATTATGCAGCGACGAGTACCACTTCGCTGGTTATCCATCGAATCAGTGAGGCACCAGCTGTACACCACCCAGAGCGATGTGTACGTTTTTAACTGTAGGAACGTCTGCATGGGCGTCGCGAGGGGGGAAGGGTGCAATGCCCCCTTGGAAAAGCAAAAAAAAAAAAAGAAAAAGAAAAAAAGGAAGACAAAAAAAAGAAAGAAAAGAAAAGAAAAAGAGGCGCGAAGACAAAGTGTTGTAAATTTAAAGAGGGGGGAGGCAAGATGTCCCTGCCCCCCTCCAAAACTGATAAATCGAGAATGTGTTGAGAAATACAACCACTTTTTGGAGAAAAAAAATGTTGCCCCTTCTAGAAAAAATTCTGGTGACGCCCCTGATCGTCTGTCTTTTATCCTATAAAATTCGTGAACCAATTCAGATCAAATCTGAAGTGTTGGCTTAGACGTACATTCTTAAAACGTCCCTGGTTACATCTGACACGGCATCCGGGTTCTGTTTGGCCTGTTACTTTCAAGGTCGAATATGACACTTTTTCTGGATCAGTGTGACAGTTTTGCTGAGGTGTCCGGGTTGAAATAACCCGGAAAAGATCCAAAGACGTGTCATTTTGACCATAGAGCCCGGACCCTGGGTCGATCCGACAACGAACATTATTTTTGGAATATATGGCGCGGGGATTTTACATGCTTGAGAGTGTTTGCGTTTTCCCTGTACGTTTGGTTCCTAACCGGTTTTAAAAATATGGCCGTGTTCATCGAGATTAGGACAATTTGAAGTTATCTTGAAACAACAGTTTAATCCGTATGGACATTTGTGTTATATGGGATTAAATTCATTTCTTGCCGTATGTGTTCCTGCAGAAATGGCAAGCTAATTTTGTGAAGTCTTTGGGAGTTTGCACGCGACTTAACTGTCCACCGCTATCAACTGTACATTACCTCAGCATCCGCTGATGTAAGAGTCAAATGTTTTTGATTTTGGTTTCGACTAGACAAATGACTTGGAGTCCTTTTAACCTTGAAACTAGTTTTCTATGTTAAAATCCATAGGTGGTCTTTTGGAATTCTCTTGTGGGAAATAGCCAATTTCGGTAAGCCTTTTTACTCAAAATATAATACCGATTCCAAATTGATTTTGATTCAATATTTGTATCAGCACATCTCACTCTTAAAGCTGTCCATGTATTGTAAAAAAAATAATGAAGCAAGTTTGCCCGATTGTATATCAATCCTGTCTTTCGATTAGTTTTAAGCGAATGGTTGCACTTTTTAAAACGATGTTGTTTTTGTATGATCTTATTTTGCATGTAAATGTGGCCATCTCTCCTCCTTCTTTTTTCAAAAACCATACATTCTGTAAGTAAAAGCTAACTTTTAATATTATTTGTTTTCTTTTTAAATTTAAGGCGGAACTCCATATCCAACCATTTCGAACGACTTGCTGGTAGAAACAATCAGAATAGGATATCGTATGCCTAAGCCGGACAATTGTGATGACCAAATGTAAGAATTGTCATTCCTGTAGATAAATTATTAGCAGGGTCCTCTAAATAACCCAGTGAAAACTGTTAAAACGCACGATATATATTGAACCACACACTGATTATTCTCGAGGACTGTAGGTGTGGACTAAAGAGGGCGCCCTGCATGCTAGCAACAATACTAACGAAGGGCACTGACAAAGTCTGAGTGCACTTGCGCTATCCATTGAAACATGGATTATGCACAATAAGGAACGCGGTAATTTGCTTCACAAAAACAATAAAGTACCTATTGGTTACCGGTCCTCTGTTCTAATTTCTTTAAAAAAATCAGGCTTGCTGATCAGGCACGTACAACAGCAATTTGTTTAAAAAAAAAACAGTAATGGAAATCCCCCCCCCCCAAGACCAAGCTTGATTCTACCCTTGTTGCTTTTTCAGTTATGCCATAATGCGCGAGTGTTGGGACGAGGATCCGAACAACAGACCGACCTTCACTGACCTGGTGTATATCTTGAGTGACATGGCCGACAATCGGATCAAACATGTGAGTAGACTATCTACAGATCTAATCGTCAGGACGTCTTCGGTATAAGCTCCACTCAGGGTCACCATACTCAGTTCGGGTATGAGCCAATCGCAAACCAATCAAAAGTCATTTGCATGTCAATCGAAAGTCACTCACGATCACAAGTCAGTCGCAAGAAAGTTGCAGGTCAAATGCACAAATTGCAAGTCAGTTACAATCCATCACAAGTCAGTTCACAAATCAATCTCAAATCAATCGCAAGGCAATCGCAAGGCAATCACAAGTCAATCGAAAGTCAGTAACAATTCAATTGCATGTCAACTTGCGCATCTGGTCACAAGTTAAAAAAGATTTGCCGCTCTCACAGTTCATTTGAATAGAGAACCTGATATTGAATTGTTGGTGATTTTCAACAATTTAAGTATTTTGTGATGACTTGATTAATGCCACTATGCAATGACTTCCAAGAAAAGCCTACTACACTTACATCGTGTATACATCTGCACCATGCAAATCCTTAAGGTCTGAACAAGTCTTTTTTTAGAATCCGATGACTGACTTAATAAATTGGTCTTATGTTTAAAAAAAAACATATTTAATGCAGTGTATTATTTCCCCCCCCCCCCCACAGACGTACATGGCGGTAATCCGAAACGAGTACCAGAATATGAGTGCCATCCTGCCGGAACTTGATGACAACTGAGGGGCGTGGCCAATGTCCATTCAAGGAGATTACGTTGTATAGGCATATTGCGTGGATGGCTGAATCCTGAACATTCCTCGAATTGATGCATAAAGTTTTGGATAAAAATTGAATTTCTTTTTTATACAAGTACGGATTATATAACCAGAATGAATAACGATTTTATTTTAAGACCGCAAGAAGATGCCCAACTTTTATCCTGTTTTTTTCTCCCCTGGAACTGCTCGTTGTGACGTAATGAAGATTGTCATTGACTTTATGGTTCTGCGTTGTATATATGGCTTCTTTTCTACGTTAGACTAGTCCATGGGCGGATCTAAGGTAGACGTATTGGGTAGGAAGCTAATCAACCCATCTGCTTGACCAATGTTAATTTAAAATATTCATAACCCCAAAAAATCCAAAATATTATAATTTTCTCAAACAAAGGCATCAGTCAGTATTGACAATCTTAATGATTGTTCCACGACTTTGATCTTTCTATGCGATGACCTCAACGCCTCATTTAACCCAGCTAGAATAAGAAACTTCCTTGGAGTTTGAGCCCACATCAAACTTGACCTTCCTTGATCCGGAAAATAAACCAGACGCCCCTTGCTGTGAAACGATTGTTGAATGCCTCGTCCCTGAGTCTGGAGTAATGATGTGCATCGGGTCGGGTTGACCAGGCCAAACCGACCCGAAACATTAGAGATATAAACCGAATCCGAACCGAACCGATCTTAACTCCCTCAAACCGACCCGACCCGAGCCGACAAAAAATAACGTAACACCGACCCCAACCGACCCGACCCGAAAAAATGAGAAAAAGGCCCCCAGCGCCATTGTCAAACCAAAGACTCCCTTGATTACCACCTTACATCCCAATCACCCTCCCTTCATAATATCACTTATGACAACCACCAAATTCTCAATACTTCACGTCCCTTTCCCAACGCCATCCCTGACATGACAGCCCAGTAATTGGCTTTTCATACGAGGCTTTTCTGGCACTGCCCGCAGCACTATATTTGGTAACATTACCTGCAACACCTCTAATGTTATATGTCTCATCTTTTGCAGGGTTTGTCAACACAACTAGAGTGAACCCCCCTGTTGTCATGGTCACCAACCTCCCTAACCGTTCCATTTCTGATATGATTTTACAAGGTATGAGTCACTTGGACGTTGCAATGACTCAGCTCGCTTCTGCAGGAAGAACGTGTAGATGAAGCGTATTGGGAGTGTTGAACCACCTCTAAACATCCAACAAGACAACGTTTAGTCTTTCTATATGCCCCCTCTTTTTATGTTTCGGGTAATCCTGGCCAACGCCACTGGCATTTATCACCTCCTTTGTTGCCCCCCCCCCCTCAATGTAACTCCTTCCACGTAGTTTTCCCGTTCTAATGGCTTCATGACTGAGGTGGACTGGCAAAAACTAACACAGACGTTACTAGTATATTTTTTAAAAGCTTTTAAGTAGTTAAAACTAGGTAAAATTCAGTTAAAAACAGATAACTTAAGAAAAACTGATAAAAGACTCAGCGATTTAAAAACATTGTGAGGTCGTCACTCCCACAACGTTCTTTAGTGAAAACTCTTCTTGAATTATATAGCACTAAATATGATCAGCATTTTTAGTTCTGATAAACGATTAATTTGTACATGCAAATTATGCATTGGTATAAATTATAATGTGCTCCCCCCCCTTTTACACACGCTGAAAATGGAAATTCCAAGCTGGGACAAATTCGATGCGTTGTGTTTGGATCATTAATCATTAAACCTTAAGTGTCTGCCTTTTTTGCAGGAAACACAATTTACCTAAAGGCAATTACGGACATAGCAGTGAAACAAAAAAATTATAATAAAAGGCACGTAGCCCACGTATATGATCCGCTGCATGCACAATGCGATAGTTAATAATTGATCACTAAATAAACAAACCCTTGCAGATTATAGTCAGTATTCATAATAATGAGTCAACACTAGAAAACCCGACGGAGGAAATTTCCAACTCAAGCATTAAATCAAAGTCATTGCATCATCAGCAAAAATACATACTCGCTGCCAAATAACTATAGGCTGTATTTACATATTGTCTGTGGAATATTTTACAATGTCTAACCGGGGACACAAGCCTCCTCTCATCGGACTCAGAATTTTAGGAAATGCCCTAAAACCTAATAACAATAACAATAATTTAAACAAAATACTAACAAATAAATGTTTAAAACCTGTTAAGTGTCCAACTTCAGCAAGTGATGCCCTGTGAACTCCATGTTTAGAATTGGACCCTATTTATGTTATTATTCTGAGCGTTGGCTGTAGATTGTAATCTGACATCCAGGTTTATAATTCGCACAAAAAATAAACAAGATTTCATAATTGGTACAGGTACTGACATTACATTAAACTATAATGTTGTACTGTTTTTCTTTTATATAGTTCTTTGAAATGGACTTCAGTAAACAGCAGTGTATAATTATAAACAGTCCACGATTTGAATACTTTCCCAATGTTACCTTACTGATGAAATTGTCACTGAAAATAAGCAAGAAATGGCTAAGTTTTCTGCAAGTTTGAACATATTGACTGGAAAGTTATTACTCTTGTTTCAAATACATAAACGTGAACATGTATGTGCATGTGATAACAATACAGACTGCATAATGCAAACTGGTTTGAAAACTCAGTTGGCTTGAGATTAAATTGACCCATTGATATTTTACGCACTGAGAGCAAGGAAAATATGCTTCTGGTGGATGGGCCTGGTTCATCTGCAGCTATGCTACTAGTTGGCGGGCCTGTTTGCCCATTTGCAGTCTCAGTACTGGTTGACGGGCCAGACTGAGTGCCGAGGCCATAGCATGAGGGGGGCTCATGCCATATTTTTAATGGAGAGCGCCAATAAAATCCTTAAATCATTTACACTATATTAACTAATGCACCCCTTGTCACTGCTATTTCTTCTTTAGGGGGAGACCTTCGCATGTCAACACAATCCTTCTGTTTGCTAATGCATTTTTTTTTTTTACGGAATTTATTTGGGGGGGGGGGGCTAGACAAAAAAAATGGGGGGCTACAGCCCCCCAGCCCACCCGTAGAATCGCGCCTGATCCAGTCGCTCGAAATGATATCCGCTTGGGTTGTAGACAACACAAATCACACTGCACTGGTGTGCATGCCAACTGGGTTTTAACCTGCAAGAAATATTCATTAATTAATACAGCTGTATACAAAAGCCTTTGAACCTTATCGAAAATGCTGGCCATTGCATCAGCATGCATTAATAATACATGTGTGCACAAATCAAATAACCTATGTACAGGAGGGTTGGACTTCTTTCTGCAAAAAAAACCCCACAATCTATTTAAACGCAACGGGCATACCAAATGAAAACTTATTAACGATTAATAGCAAAAAAGCCCCCTTAGTCTCAAAGTAAAATTACTGAATCATTTTTTTTACATGTTTAAATTCGTAAACAATTATCATAGTCAGATACATTATGATTAAATAAATACGAATTCAGATAGCGACTATATTCATGCAAGCAAGTATGGTTTATCCTACCTTGTCAAATTTTCTTGTTTTACTTTATTGGTTTATAACAACACAGTGATCAACAGTAGCAGCTAAAAGGGTTACTTTACATCAATAAAAATACACTTACATACAAAATTTTGCACATTAGGTCATAATTAAAACGTGATAAAAGTTTTTAAAAAATGCTTATTTAAACAAATACAAATACTACAGATAGGCAACACGCGGCAGTGTAAACTAATGAAAAATAAGACAGTTATATAATAAAAATTTAAACAAAATAATAAATTATAATTAGATATGCAAAGCACCATAGTCTGGGACAAACAAGGAGTAGGGAAAGGGAGAAAGATAAGTTTTTTTCAGGATTTTATCTAGTTGTGGAACAGTTGATTAGCTGTAACTCTCTGTGTTGCATTTAATCATGCTTAAACCAGACATGTAACGAAAGACTCTTGAATTGGTATCAGATTTGAAGGGTTGAAGCAAATCTCTTGACGGTTTGATGTCTAAAAGTTCAGTTCCAAAATAGTGAACTTGAGTAAATGATTTTTCGTTCAATCCAAGATGGAAGTTTGATCAGATCAAAAGCTTCAGTGTAACTGTACTTCTGTCCAAATATAGATTGACCGTGTTTTTTTTTTTTACCCATTTCACTTTATTAGATTGGATTGAGTAATAGTGATGTGCCAGACTTGTGAGCCATATTCTAATATGGGCCTTATGCAGGATTCGTGTTTAGATACCATATCTTGGATGGAAACACTTGATTTTCTCAGAATGCATAAAGTATATAAGCGTCGAGAAGCTCTGGCAACGATTTCAGAGACAGGAATTTGTCTTTCTGTATTTTTCAGATCACTTTGAATAATAATGCCTTTAGACGTCAAAAATGTGACACTACATTTTTTGAACACCGTAGCAAATAAAAACCAATTTTGGCTGTAACCTGTCTCAAAAAGGAAATAGTTTTAAGATCGCACTTTGCACGTTTTAAATAACATAATAAAACAATCCGAAATGTAAGTAATTTTGAAGAACCGGTTATAAATTTGTGCTCACGACTTCACCGAACGTTAAATCATCGAAATATTTCCTCTTATTGTGACATTCTTTGGCCGCACCACTAGAAATGAAATGTTTCAATGGCAGCAATTACATTAAAAACATTGCATTGAAATTTTATGCACATTTAAAGATAGACACAATTCTGAAATAAGAAGCCCAAAATAATGTGGTAGGTCTCCAGTGACAATTTAAAGATCATGTTCATATTATGGGTGTGAACAAGGTATTAAACAAATGGTATGGCAAAGACCCTTTTAAATTCAATAATTTGTAGGTCTAAACAAGGGCGGATCCAGAACACAATTTTTTGGGGGGGCCAAAAAAAAATTTGGTCCCCCGAAAAGTGGGTAAAAACAATTACGGCGTGGGGTTCGGGGCCCGCTAAAGGGCCCCGAAATTTTTTTGGATTCTAGATGCTCTGTGGTGCGATCTGAGGCAATTTCTGACCACTTTAACCAATGTTTTTTTGAGGAAAAGATGGTGGTATACTCATTGCCTGCTTTATTGCGATGTCACATAATAAAAAAAAAATAGTTTCGTTTTTTTTTTTGGGGGGGGGGGGGGGCATGGCCCCCTTTGCCCCCCCCCTGGATCCGCCCTTGTGTCTAAAAGAACACAGTGATTTGAGTAGTACATGTTTTGTCGATGAGAAGCATATTCTGCCAGTGTTGAAAGTAATACTCATGTCATTAAAAAAAAAAAGTCATTTATCATTGGAAAGGTTTCTCCATTGTGTAGTTGTGCTTCCACTGATGATAAACTAAGGACTTAAATTGATGTGTTGCTTTTAACCGTCAGTTTGATGGTAAAAACAAAACAAAACAGGAAAACAGAAAAGTCCCCATGTGCTCCCATTCACGGGGATAACCTCTTTGCAGGTAGCAGACAAGTTTTCCCCCTCTTTTTTAGACTTCGCTTAATTCATTCATCAGTGAGAACTCTTCTTGAATTACATAGCACGAAACATGATCGTCCTCTTTAGTTCTGAATAAAGGATTAAGACAAGTAATATATTTGTCTGTTTCAATGCCCATCATTTTCATTTTGAAATATCCACACACACACACACGTTGGGTTATGGTGTAACATCGAGGAGTTTATTTTGTTCCTTTTCCCTTTTCCTTTGTTTGTACTAAAAAAATTTCGCAACAGCTCTCATTGGTTTTGTACACGCTTTCTAATCCAGGTCGTCCTCGATTTGGTTCCTGTCCTCGATTCACCGATGATGTTGCACGTCCTCGATTTACACCATAAACAACGCAAACTCCTGTGTAAACACCTTCAATCAGGGACCCACTAATATTACCTCTTTTGCTTATGCTTTTAATTTCTTTTTAGAAAGACATCCCATATGTTCTGTATACACACATCAAAAGTGAAACTATGGGTCTTATTTACGAGTCGGCCATATTAAATTGAAAGTGAGGTAAAACCTTATTTTTTGAAACTTTTGATTAGAAATGACAGCAAGTTTATTTCTAAATAATTCCAGGGTTGCTTCAATGAATCATTTTAAATTTGTAATACAAAATTCCCTAATGTTCAAAGCCAGATTAGCCAGATTCTAAAGACAGTAAAATAAGGCTGCATTTTGCCTGCATAAACGCCATTCCATTGAACAGTTAATGAAATACGTTCAGGAAACTCGACAAAATGGCCACCTCGTGAATAAGGCTTACTGTTCACATTATACATGTACTTTGTACACCCACACCCAATGTGAGTGCCAAGCTGGTTCAAATTCGATGCTTTTTTATTGACCATTAATCATTAAACAACTGTGCACTGTCTCCGAGCTCGCATTATAATTTTTTTACCATGGCCGCTCAAACACACCGCGAAATAGACTTTGATCACGTATAAAAAAAACTGAATCCGTGCATGCATTAATTGTGTTATATGAAAATAACCACTGTTCAGGAAACACAATATACTCAAACAAACGGACATACCGAATTGAAACTAAAACGGACATTTAGAGCGAAAACGCCCTTCAGTATCAAATTAGAATAAATTGTTTTGCACATGTTTACATTCATGGACAATTTTATTGTCAGATAAAATTAAATACAAGTTCAGGTACCGACTTCATGACCAGATGTAAGCAAGTATGGTTTATCCAACGGTGTCCAATTACATTTTTTTCATCACACAAACTAAACGACACGTATGCTGCAAAAATGCCATATGGTTAAAAGTTCATCAATAAATAAACAAGCCCTTGAATATTGTTTAGTAATTGCAGGAAAACCTTAAAATAGTGGGTGTACACAATCATTGATGGAGTCCGTTTTTAACATATAGAAATTCATAGGTAGGTTGCGAAAAAAAAAAAGTTTGAAATTTGAACAAAGACATTGTTCAACTTAAAACATAACTTAAAAAGATATGTAAGTTAAACCACCATATTGATATAGTGTTAGCGATAACGATTTGTTTCGACGAATGCCCAAATTTCCCCCTTGACAGACCAACCTACAGGCGGTACTAACCTGATGCCTGATTATTCTCCACTGCTCCATGTCATCACTTTTATAAGTCCATTCGTTATTCGTAGCAAAAATATCTTAAATGTATGAGAGTACTTGATTTAGCTGTATTTTGTTGAAGGACTCGGACTGAGACATGGACTCGATCTCCGATATTTCCATACTGGGACTCGGCCACGGACTCGGATTTTTCAGACACTGCTTTTTCAAAACCCGATTTTTTTCAACTCGGATTGTTCACACTAGGTTTTCGGACTTGGATTGTTCAGACTCGGACTCAGACTTAGACCCGGATTTTTCAGACTCGAATTTTTCATACTCGGTTTTTTCAGACTCGGATTTTTCAGACCCGGATTCAGATGTGGTATAGTCAACTACAACAAGGGTGGATCCAGAACACAATTTTTTTGGGGGCCAAAAAAAAATTGTGGTCCCCCCAAAAAGTGGGGCCAAAAATTACGGGGTTTTTTTCGGGGCCCGCTTAAGGGCCCCGAAAAAAATGTTGGATTCTGAAGCTCTGTGGTGCGATCTGAGGCAATTTCTGACCACTTTAACCAATGTTTTTTTGAGGAAAATATGGTGCTGTACTCATTGCCTTCCTTTATTGCGATGTCACAGAAACAAAAACATTGTGGGTTTTTTTTTGGGGGGGGGGGGTGCATGGCCCCCTTTTTCCCCCCCCCCCCCCCCCCGTGGATCCACCCTTGAACTACAAACTGTCCTTTACGTTCTTCTCTTTGGAAAGTGCGGCCTCCCAACTTCCTGGCAAGTGGCCCTGAAACACAAACACACAAAACAACACTGGGATAAATAGTATATATAGGCTAATTTCCTTCCATTCAACAGTGGAAATGGGACTCATAACCATTTTCTTTTACTGATAAACAAGCAAATGCGTAATAAATGGTTGACAAAACACATTTATTCACAATGAATACAGGCAGGAATTAACGTTTTGTGCAAACATGATGACAAAATTAACATAACAGCTGATAGTAAAAAAAAATACATAAACTTAACTCATAAAACGGTTTTCATTTTGACAATGACAACGGTTCGGGGGCATGAAGGTAATGTCAATTGTCGTGGTTTTGCACTTTGAAAGCCCTTAGCATAGCCATCATAACTTCATTCATTTACCTACGATTGGTGGTTCGCAATGGTGCTTGGAGTACCGAAGTTCGCTGACCAAATGCTCGCAGTTGAAATCAGATTCTTTTTAAGCTCTAGCTTTGGCAGGAGATTGCACATGTCACTTCGTAGTCGGTCGGTCTGTCTGTCTCCAGAAAATTGACCAAAAAGGCCCCCCTAAGTTTCCCATGAAATATATCTACCAAATTTAACTTCCAAAAAGAGCAAAAAAAATAAATCACACACTTCAGAAACTATTTGAAAAGATGTTGATGACAAGTTTATAAATGGAGGCAAAATATGTGCAGTAATGTTATATATAGTCACTAACGGGTCTGATTGTGTGTTCGATTTTCGGGGACAGACCAGCGCAGCGTGATTTCACGTGGGACTGCGGCCCGGGCTTGTATTCACAATCTCCGGTCAACCGTCCGTTGCACGGTGAAATCATTTGCACGGACGTGGATGGTACCCCGAAGCACACGGTTATTGCTTGGCACAGGCGCGGAAAGAAGGCCGCGCGTCGCATTTATGGTCGTCGCATTTTTAAGCTCTGGCAGGGTTTGATATATTTCATGCAAGACATATTTTGCACTCGCACTTGTTTTTGACAAAAAGAAGACAAACAAAAACCAGAAAATTAATGCACAAATATACAAGACTGTTAGACAGACGCTTACTAAACTATGTCAACTCTCACCTCGATGAAAACCAATGTAAAGAAATTCTCTTCTCACATATGTTGTCGCGCAAGACATTTAAGAAGTCTAATGATTAATGAACATTAAAAATAAGGATCAAAATAAGTAACATGCTGGAGTTGAAAGAGCTGTTCATTTAACTAATGAAAAATATTTTTATGGTGCATGATTATTGTCACAGACAATAGGCATCAATTGCAGCTCAAATATTTCCCATGTACCACCCAAAGCACCTTGCCTGTTATTCCTTTTACTGCCCCAAACTGTCCACACTGTTGTTTTTATGAGTTCATATGGGAAAATGCAGTGCTATTTAATAGATCAAAATTTTGCTGAGAATCACAAAAGTTTCAGGGTTTGCCTACAAAATCCACGACAGCTTCTACAACTGCACCAAAGTGCTTATATGTTTCGTCTCTTTTACACATTAAGGCCACGCCCACAAAATGGGTAGAATAACAGTTGTTAAAATGGTAGATTGAATATTTGTTTGATTATGTTTAAACGCGTTTGAAAACTAAAAACTAATATCTGATTTCCAAATCGGCCAGATCCAAGGTGGGTCCACCTCTTCAAATGACTTTGCCTACCTACCTATGCCGTACCTTGGTCCAATAGTGTCGATCAGTACACCCACTGTTTTTTTCTCTCTCACTCTCGTATTTACGGAAGCGTACGCAGAAGTGCAACAATCGTTATTTTAAACACTTTCCAAGTTGGTATTTTTTTTTAAAGGCGGTGACTTAATATCTAGCGGTGGTGAGTTAAACTGCCCAACTACGGAATGCTATTAATGTATGTTTTTTTTTCTCCAACATTGGAAAAACAGCCAAGTTGTACGGACTCTGCACCGACTCTTTAATGAACCAAAATATGCCTATGAGCTAATAGAGACAATCCTAATGTGTCAGAATGGATAAGGCCTGTAAAACCAAGTCCTGTGGTAAAAGATATTTTCAAAAATTTGAAATTTCACACATTCTATAGATCTTTAATTAGAAGATCAAATGTAAGTACTCTCCCTAAATGGCCAACTATCTCTTTCTTTTAAATACAAACAAAGACTAAGGAAATGAATATAAATTTGCCTTGGTTTATTAAACCCAAGCAAGCAAAAGTGATAACATGCAGTAAAACAATTTTCCAATTAAGCAATTATATGAAGAAAACTTACATTGCGAATCGTTAAGAAATGTTCACCAAATTTAAAATGCATTGACATTTAATACTAATTACAAATAGACGGAACCCTGAAATCAGAAACCCAAAATAATGTGGATCATTGTTATATTAATCCAAACATTAAAAGGATTAAATGCAGCTGAACAAATATTTACAATGAAGCAATACATGACACAGGTGACATTGAGAATCAAAAAGAAATGTTCACCGAATTTCTAAATGAAGGAAATTGTAATACATATTACAGGCAGACACAACTCTGAAAGTAGAAGCCAAAATGTGGATAATCTTAATAGGCAATTTAAAAAATAGTTTAAGCCCATATAGGTGTATTTTTAACAAATATTTTAAACAAAATGCGTGGTAAATGCCCATTTAATTTGAATGTTGTCTATAGGTACAAAGTGGTTTGAGAGGTAATATTTTCTTGAACATGAGAAGTATATTGCTAAAGGGACGTGGGGTTTGTTGATAATATAGGTTTCCCGGCAAATTTCGCAAATATCATTCAACTTCATCTTGATATAGTGGCCGATTTGCTGCTAATTAGCTACATGTTGTAATTCCCGTGGTTCGGATTAGTTTTTTTTTCAGAAATTTAGACGTTTGATTTGGTTTTTAGGCCTGATATTTTCATGCTTAACGCATACTTAGTTGAAGCTACGTCAATTGTTTTATATGATCATTCAATTTAGCAGACTGTTTGGTTTGGATTATTTTTGGATAACATTTTATTTTCGTTTTCTTCACTGTGCATTCCTTTTAGTACTTTCTGCATACAAAATGATGGGAAAAGAGGGCAAGATACGAGTTTTTTGTAAATGTTTTGGAGATGACATGATCCTTTTCCTTTCATTTTGGCTTCTTAATGTTCAGAGTATCTGTCATGTGCATGTCTTTAATATGAAGAGGTAAAATATCAACTAAAGATAAGAGAAAGTTATACATGATACATGAGAGTCGACATATCACAATAAGATTAATATGTAACTTATAAACTAATAAACTTCGGGGATCATTTGGCCTCTTTTTTTATCCTCTTATGGGTTACCTTTTGCGTTTTTTTCTTCTAGTTTTAAATTACGATCTGGGGTTTTCTCATATCTTTAATTTCTATCAATTAGCTACATCTTTAACCTGCTTCGTTTCAGTAACATCTGCTTTCTTTTTATTCAAAAAAGTGACATATATGGTTATTTTGTGCTGCTGATTTGTGGTCAAATCTTGTGGAAAACATTTTTTTTTATGTTTCCATTTGGACTAAAGATACTTTCTTTAATTCTGATGAAAAAATAAGTAACATGAACACGTTTCAAATTCGTGCGAAAATGAGTGATTCATGATCAATTTGGTTGCTGAATCTATGAAACCGAAGGGAAAAACAACTATAATAGGAAATTAATTTCAATTAAAAAAACGTACAATCCAAATAAAGTTAATAATATAGCAAATGCATCATTGGCCTTTCATTTTCAAGAAGTTCTCTCAACGTTTAGTTCAACGGTTAAAGTCTACTTTTAACTGAAAGTCTACTCTTAGCCAAATATACCGCTGATTATGAAATTCATTGTGTTATTTAATTCATACATGCAGGAATATTTCTTTGTTATTGGTGCCCATCGTAGCTATTGGAATATCTACAAATATATGGAAATGAAGATATTAAATAGGGTAAATTTCATGTTAAAAATGTTATATTAATTTGTTATAGTCTTTAAATAGCTGAGTAGTGTCTTGTCTTTCTATTTTATTCCGTCCAAATACATCCGAGTATAGCAGCATGCAAGTTGTATTCATTAAGCACTGTGCAAAGAGCTTGTATTACTATAACTAAAAGACACGAAATGTACATAATAAGGATATAAAAATGAAAAATTAAACGTGCACAAATATTACGAACAGAAATGTCCTCCAGTCTCACATAATATTTGATTGGTGCGTCTTTAGGCTCGTGAATTTGTCCAAAAAAAAATAATAAGATTCATAATTATGCAAGTTCAGGTCAATGTATGCACATGCACAACACGATTTAATCTACTTTCAGGCCCTGTCCCTGAAACCAAAGGTGGTGGGGGGGGGGGGGGTCTTCAAAATCCCGAGCGCAGAGCATGGAGCGCGAAGCCCTTTAATTGAGGCCCGCGGCACGATGAAGGGCCCCAAAATGTTCGGATTCTAGATGTTCTCTGATGTAATCTGAGGCATTTCCTTACCACTTATCCCTGACTTTTTGAGCAAAACTTTACCAGCCGAAAAGAGAAGTGTCATCAACAGTGCATTGTTTGTGGCAATGTTAATTTCTGCGCAGAACCTCCTCCCCGAGCAAACGTGCCAGCCATGTCACCTTCTCATCATTAAAATAAACACACAATATAAACCCACTGCAGCTATAAATCATTAAACTGCAGCATCAGCAAATATCACTTCCAAAAGGAGCATACATTTCTTTACTCCAGTTGTTATGTGACGACTTGTGATCCTTCATCACATTGTTTGTTATGAGCTTAAACAATCAATCCAAACAAAATGAAGGAAAACAGTCAATTGACCATGTTCCATGATTTTTTTTCAAACAAATATGCATTTCAGTTCAAAAGATCGGAAACATTTTCAAACCACAACATGTTGCAGGATTTTTTTTAAAACTGCTTACTTAAAACGATACCAGCAAACATGATATAATGCAACTTAAACAATCGTTTACAAATATTAAGAAACACACTACACAAAGATAACATCGAGAGTCATAACAAAATTATCCGATTTGAAAACAAATTTATCAGATAGACATCACTCTGAAAGCATCGAAGCTCAATTGTGATTTATCTCCAAAGACAATTTGAAGATCATATTCGGCCCGGAGGCAGGCTGTGAAACGCTTTCCAATTTGAATGTCTAATACACAGTGATTTGAGAGGTAATTGTTTTGTACATGATTAAAACTTCACATCCCGAGCGCAGAGCACGGTGCCCGAAGCCCTTTCGGTTGAAGTTCGTTGTTTTGTACATGATTAAAACATATTCTGACAGTCTCCTAATCAAAACTTAGTCATTATTTAATTGTTTTTGTTTTAATCTCTAATTTTTCCGAATAAGCCATATTCCAAACGTGCTTAATTTCAGTAATACCTGCTCTCTCTTTATTGTAAAAAAAGTGATCAATATGGTCATTTTGTGGCTGATACTTTGTAGCCGAATCCTGTTATTTGATTCATACACACAAGAATATTTTTCTGTTATTGGTGCTCATCTCAGCTTTGGAATATCTACAAAAATATGGAAATGAAGATTTTAAATGGGGTAAATTTCATGTCAATGTTATGTTTATTTATAGTATGGAATCAGCTGAGTATTGTCTGTCTTTTTATTCTATTCCGTCTAAATACATCAGAGTATAGCAGCATGCATTTGGCATTCATAAACTACTATGCGAAGAACTGTTATTACTCTAACACAGAAATGTCCTTCAGTCTCACAGTAGTATTGATTGGTGCATTTTTAGATTCGGAAATGTGTCAGAAAAAAACACATATCAAGCTTTATAATTAAGCTCAGGTACTGACTCTGTGCACATGCTTTTTTAATATGGTTCATTCTACCGTGCAAGCCCTGTCCCTGATACGAGACGGGGGATGGGGGGGGGGGAGGGGGTGGTAGGTCTTCAAATCCCGAGCGCGGAGCATGGTTCCAGAAACCCTTTCGGTTGAGGTTCGGGGCCCGCTGAAGGGTCCAAAAAAAGTTTGGATTCTACATGCTCTGTGGTGCAATCTGAGGCATTTCATGACCACTTTCCCCTGACTTGTTGAATAAAACTGTACCAACAAAGGGAGGGGGGTCATAAACAATTGAATGTTTTTGGCAATATTAATTTCTGAGCGAACGCGTCACCGACTCCCCCCCCCTCCCCGCGAACGTGCCTGTCGTGTCATCTTGTAGGATTTTTTGTTCACCACAGAAAGACACAAAGTTAAAAATAATAGGAGTCATTGTATAAAAAGTGTTTAGGTTATCAACTAAATAAATGCATTCACAAAGAAACTCAAAACCAAGCTTTAAATGCCAAACATTGTATTGCTCAATTCTTTGTTACGGTCTGATCTCCTGTTGTTTTTCAATGTAATTTGTTGTTAATTGTACTCTTGTAATAAGTCACATGTACGTTATGTTTAACACAGTTATTGTTATGATGTAAATAAAGACGGGTGAGATAGGAGACGGGATAAAGGAGGAATAAGCCCTTGGCTTTTCCTGACCCCCTATGCTGACGCTTCTGTGTATTTATCCTAAAAAGGTTAACCTAAATTTAATTTATGACTTGTTTTTCCTTGCACGTTAATTTTACTACTTACACTCCAAAAACAACTTAGTGAAAATATTAACTGGTTATTGAAAAGTGACTCGGAATTTAGTTAAACATGCAGAGTTTTATACTATGACTTAAAAAGTAGTTGGATTCTAATCCAATTTCATTTATTTGCATAAATATTTTTTAAAGCCAATAATGCTGACTGGAGAAATCTAGTCAGATTGACTGATGTTCAGTTGCACCGAGCTGACCCACATAGGCTAGTCAATTCAACTTGTTTCTAGTCAGATCTGACTAATATTTTTTTAAAGAATGTATAATGCCTACATTTAGTATTATTGTCATCATGAACAATGAGTGATGACATTGTAGTCCCCTCGCCCTGGCGTCCCCCTCCCTGTTTCAACAACCCATGGAGTCATCTCTCCCTGTGGCCCCTCTCCATTTGGCCCCCTTGCTGTGGCCCCTCCCCCTATGGCCGCTCTCCCTGTGACCTCTCTCCCTGTGGCTCCTCTCCCAGTGAACCCTAGCTCGCCCTGTGGCCCCTCTCCCTGTGACCCCTCTCCCAGTGACCCCTCTCCCTGTGACCCCTCTCCCAGTGGCCCCTCTCCCTGTGACCCCTCTCCTTGTAGCACCTCCCCCTGTGGCCCCTCTCCCAGTGACCCCTCTCCATGTGGCCCCTCTCCCTGTGACCCCTCTCCCTGTGGCCCCTCTCCCAGTGGCCCCTCTCCCTGTGACCCATCTCCCTGTAGCACCTCCCCCTGTGGCCCCTGTCCCAGTGACCCCTCTCCATGTGGCCCCTCTCCCTGTGACCCCTCCTTTTTTCCTTGCACGTTAATTTTACTACTTACACTCCAAAAACAACTTAGTGAAAATATTAACTGGTTATTGAAAAGTGACTCGGAATTTAGTTAAACATGCAGAGTTTTATACTATGACTTAAAAAGTAGTTGGATTCTAATCCAATTTCATTTATTTGCATAAATATTTTTTAAAGCCAATAATGCTGACTGGAGAAATCTAGTCAGATTGACTGATGTTCAGTTGCACCGAGCTGACCCACATAGGCTAGTCAATTCAACTTGTTTCTAGTCAGATCTGACTAATATTTTTTTAAAGAATGTATAATGCCTACATTTAGTATTATTGTCATCATGAACAATGAGTGATGACATTGTAGTCCCCTCGCCCTGGCGTCCCCCTCCCTGTTTCAACAACCCATGGAGTCATCTCTCCCTGTGGCCCCTCTCCATTTGGCCCCCTTGCTGTGGCCCCTCCCCCTATGGCCGCTCTCCCTGTGACCTCTCTCCCTGTGGCTCCTCTCCCAGTGAACCCTAGCTCGCCCTGTGGCCCCTCTCCCTGTGACCCCTCTCCCAGTGACCCCTCTCCCTGTGACCCCTCTCCCAGTGGCCCCTCTCCCTGTGACCCCTCTCCCTGTAGCACCTCCCCCTGTGGCCCCTCTCCCAGTGACCCCTCTCCATGTGGCCCCTCTCCCTGTGACCCCTCTCCCTGTGGCCCCTCTCCCAGTGGCCCCTCTCCCTGTGACCCATCTCCCTGTAGCACCTCCCCCTGTGGCCCCTGTCCCAGTGACCCCTCTCCCTGTGGCCCCTCTCCCTGTGACCCCTCTCCCTGTGGCCCCTCTCCCTGTGACCCCTCCCCCTGTGACCCCTCTCCCTGTGGCCCCTCTCCCTGTGACCCCTCTCCCTGTGGCCCATCCCCCTGTGGTCCCTCCCCCTGTGGCCCAGAAGTGCTCGCCGATGCAATATCCTCCTTTTGAATGAGTGGTGGTATTGGGCGCAGCTTGAGTCCCCTCTCCCTATAGTCCCCTAGCCATGTGGTCCATCTCCATGTAGCCCCTGCGCATGTGGCCCCTCTCTCTGGGACCCCTCCCTTTGTGGCCTGACTCCCTGTGTCCTCTCTCCCCGTTGCCCCTCCATCTGTGGCCCCTCTCCCTGTGGCACTTTCCCCTTGAGTCCCCTCCCCCTGTTTCCCCTCTCCCTGTGGCTCCTCTGCATTTTGCCCCTCTTCCTTTGGCCCTTTCCCATGTGACTCCTCCCCCTGCGGCCTAGAAGTGCCTGCCGTTGTAATATCCTCCTTTGGAAGTTCCATGTAAAAAATGGCATTTGGCTTTGGCAGGACTAACTCATTTACCTTCTTTTGCTTTGACGCATAGGGTTTCCACCTCCTCTTCCTTGTGGCCCCTCCCCCTGTGGCACCTTCCTGTGGCCCCTCTACCTGCGGCCCCTCCACCTGTTGCCTCTCCCTCTGTGGCCCCTCCCCCTGTGGCAACTTCCTGCGGCCCCTCTACCTGCGGCCCCTCCACCTGTTGCCCCTCCCTCTGTGGCACCTCTCCCTGTGGCCCCTCTTTATGTGGCGACTCCACCTGTGGCCCCTTCCCCTGTGGACCCTTCCTCTGTTGCCCAGAAGTGCTCGCCGCTGTAATATCCTCCTTCGGAAGATCCATGTAAAACTTGGAATTTGGCTGCGGCCAGACTGACTTCTTTACCTTCTTTTGCTTCGACTTTCTCCACGACCTCTTTCCTGTGGCCCCTCCCTCTGTTGCCCCTCCCTCTATAGTCCCTCTCCCTGTGGCCCCTTCCACTGTGGCCCCTCCACCTATGGCACCTCCACATGTTGCCCCTCTCTCTGTGGCCACTCTCCCTCTGGCCTCTTCCCCTGTGGCCCCTCCCCCACCCATGGTCCCTCTCCCTGTGGCCCTTCCTCCTTCGGCCCCTCCCTGTGGCCCCTCTGCCTGTGGCCCCTCCACCTGTTGCCCCTCCCCCCGTGGCCCATCCCTCTGTGGCTCCTCCCCACTTGGCCCCTCCCCCTGTGGCCCAATATCCTCCATTGGAAGTTCCGTGTAAAAAGTGGCAGTTGGCTGCGGTCGGTCTGACTCATTTTTCTTCTTTTGCTTCGACGGACAGGTTTTACACCACGTCTTAAATCGCCCTGAAACACATACACAAACAGAAAACTGTCTTATTCCGTCACATGGAGTCCATGTTCCTGTTGAGCGATAATGTTGCTAATCAAATTAGGTTTTGCTCTTCACCGACGTTCAAACACTGTATACTCAGTGTGTTTCCTCCCGAGTGAAAGTTAAGAAAAAAATCACTGGGGTGGGACTCTAAACCACGACCTCCTGCTTTCTAGTGCAGATGTCTTACCACTCGACCACCGAGCTAACGGGATTGGTTGGCTTGTTCAATCTGCTGTACTTAGCAGCAGGTACCGCATAAACTATTGTAAGATGGATTTTTTTTTGCACCGGGGTGATACAAATTAAAAAAAATCCATCTTATGGAATTTTTTGCCGTTAGCTCGGTGGTCGAGTGGTAAGACATCTGCACTTTTTTGCGTTAGCTCGGTGGTCGAGTGGTAAAACATCTGCACTAGAAAGCAGGAGGTTGTGGTTTCGAGTCCCACCGAGTGATTCCAACTTTCACTCAGGAGGTAACACACTGCAGTGTTTGAATGTCGGTGAAGGGCAAAACCTAATTTGATTTGTATCTTCCTGGCGCAAAAAAAAAATCAATTTTATAATACATAATGTTGCTGTTGAGCCCCAATTTCCAAAACGAAAAATAAAATCCGTGTGAATTTGAAGCTCATCGTTAAGGGGGCATGGCAAGACTAAGTCTTGATGTACTCTGGGGCCGGGAGAAAGACAAATGCGCTAATCTTTAGAGTATGAACGGTCATCCTTTAGGACCTATCATTATGCACTCGTAATTATGCAGTCACCTTATTTGCTTTAGAAAATGTTTCAAATAAGCCCTGTACGTAGTCTCATAGTAGTCTTAATAAATAAGAGCACCAAAATAATGGAAATATATATAATCACGCCCCTGATCCATTAATAATTTACGCAAATTAGGCATTCCGCCCCCTCCGCCCAAAAATTATTAAGGTGTCATTATTTCATATTATCTATTCGGGCAATCTCGTCCCCAGGATATCGAGCAGTACGCGCCCATCACTTCCTGTTCTCTCACCCTGGTATTGGATCATTTGCATGCTCAAGATTTTTGAACACGTTTGCAAATGAGGAGCATGTGCGTTTGTTTTCGTTTGTGGGGTAAAAACGGAATCAAATCAAGCCATGATTTTATTTCAATTAAACTGTTACGATCTTAACAAGACAACATATACAGCATCACACTTTACATTTATAATAACAAATTTGAAAGGAAATGAATACTTTAGAGAAGGCCTGGACAAATCGCAAAAACACGTACTGCACGTTGTGCATAACAACACCAAGTACACGATATAAATCTATTTCTAGCCAATTGCGGTATCGAATCAGGATGCAAATAGAGTAAGCACTGGGGACGAGGTTACTTTAACAGGTCTATAAGAATATATCTGCCAAATTTGGTGCATTGGTCAAGAACGAGCCAGTCAAGATCTTGTCAAAGCATTTTGATCTATTTGTATCATTAGCCACTTGACTAAAAAGTACACTATGTACAGACCTATTGGAATCTGGGTCTTATTTCTTTGCTTTGCTTAGAGTTAGCTAAAAATCTCTGCTTACTATAGCAGAAAATTCCGAGCTTACGGTAAGCATATTTTACGCGTTAGCGGGGAAGTTTGGCTTATGCGCATGCGCACATCCCATAACTAAGGACTGTGCTTACAGGGTCAGCACATAATTTTTCTGCCGGTGCATTTAGCGTAGAATGCATAATGTGGACCGTAAGCGCCGAATTCTGTGGTCATCTAAGCCATGAAACTGGGCCATGTAGCCTCGCCAGCGCTGAAAACTGGCGCCTCCCATGGCAGAATGAGCGTCAGTAAGAGAGGCCGATCTTGTATCATAAACATAGACATAGCAGTGTTGTAGTACTCGTACAAGGCTGCCGATCCTGCCATGGCAAAATGAGGAATAACGCCTACCTTTGACTGTTCAATTTGTGTGCATCATAATAGCGCAAATCATTGGCTTGCTAATGTACCAGATTTATTTATGTTGCTTAAATTAGTCAAAAGATATGACGCAGGAACTTCAAGTTAACAGTGTATAACCAAGTTTCGCAAACCTCATTTTGAGGACAAAAGACACCAAGTGCGCCGCCAACGCGGCAGTTAAAAACGTTACTTGGATTTCCCACTTTTGTTTTTAACAACGAAATTGCATAGTGTGAATCGTGGATACCTTGGCTACCCGAAATACAAAACTATCAATATCGATCTTGACAGGATTTTTCTAGTAGTTGACTTCAGACGTCGATTACTCAAAACACGGTTTTGGGGGACATTCCTCATTAGCCCCAGTAGGTCACCTATATCTACGGCAATACGTTTCATTTCCTGATAAGATAATTTCGCTCACTTACCCAATATTGGTACTTCATGCAGTTGATCAGAGTGGTGCTTGAAGTACCGAAGTTCGTTGACCAAATGTTCGCAGTTGTTACGCCAAACACTGTACTTCGTTGAGCCTTGGAGAGTTTGTGTACCAAGTCGATTGGCGATACCCTCGAGGATTTCGTGCTTTTTCAACGGCGGCCATTTATCGTCTCGGCTGTTGTTAATCCTCACGAGACCGTCGCCGATTGGTATCTCGATCGAGTCAAAACTGTAGGATGGTTGGTATTCCGACGAAAACCCGGAGATTTTCCCCATCGAAAATTCACTCGAACTTCCTCTAGTGGTAAAGTGAAGAACCTGCAAGGTGTCTCCCAGTTTTCCATTGCAGATGCCCCAGTGCATATATACCCGGCCGTGCTTACTGAACTCCAGCCGGTCACCCACGCGCAATTCAACCTCCAACTCCTTTATATGGTTCTTGTCAAACCAATCGCTGACTTTTCCGACGTTGTTTTCGGTCTGGCCCTCCAAAGCGCGTCCGACTTGGCCTGGTTAACGACATAAAATTAAAAAAAACCATGTAATATAAACAGACACTAGTGTTTGCCCTTCACCGAGGTATGAATGGCAAAACCTTATATTGATTTATATCACCCTGACGTAAACAGACAATGATATATTCTGAGGATCAGGCGTTGACCAAGGCTAGGTTGAACCCTAGCCTTGACCAAAGCTATCAGCTTGTTCCCATACGAGCTTGTTCCCGCTACCGTACGCTGCGCACGCCGCGACACACTAGTTTTGTCTGGTTCCCAGACCAAAAGATTCTGACTATTCCTGATGAATCTAAGGTCCGGTAGCTTCCGGTAATACATTGTATTACAATTTACGTCATGTGACAAAAACGGGATTAATTCCTCCTTTTTCCGAAAATGTCCGAAGTTTGTTGAATTCATTTCGTCGACAATCAGATTAAGCCCGAGTATTTCCGAGTATAAAATAGGTTTTATTAACTGCTAATTGCTTATCACAAATTTAAAAAACTAGTTAATGATTAATATCCATTGCTTTTTATTTAGAAAACTTGAAAATTAACGACGATTTTGCACTCGGATCGTAGGGCAAACTTTTTGCTGCAAAATGTACTATTTTGAATTTGACGACCGTTGCCGGCTTTTTCCAAAACTTGGCGTGGTCTCAATTTGGCTCCGCCTGCTAACAGTGCTATTTGAGTGTCTAACTTTGAAGAATACAGGTCAAAATTTTTCTTACAAAAGTATAAAACTGAATATCGTAACTGTATGATTTTGAAGCAAGTGATTTATATTTTAAAAAAATGATCGGAACATTGAAAGCTGTTTAGTGAATTCGGAAACGAAGCCGAGTTTTGGAAAAGGGCCGTCATGTCAATGTCGTCATGTTTATTTTTAGCTACGGAGGCTGCCTGACCTACAATTTAGACGTGTTGACGGTCGGGGGAAATTGTCAGGTCGGGGAACCAGACCATACGTACATGCACACAAAGCACACGCAAGGTTCGTTGAAGCTAATGGTATAGTACAACTAGTGTGTAGTACACACTAGTTGTACTATACCATTAGCTTCAACGAACCTTGCGTGTGCTTTGTGTGCATGTACGTACGCCCCACACACACTTCCGCAAACAGCCGTACAGTAAGTCGACGTGGAAGATAGCCTGGACGCACGGATCCTACACACAAGGATTAACGACTCGCCAAACTCCTGGTTAGACGCGTTGTTACAACTGATAATGTAGTAACCAACTGATAACGTATCACCAACCGATAATGTATCACAAATTGACCGATATTGTATCACTAACCGATATTGTACCAAAAATTGACTGATAGTGTAGTAAAATTTGTATCCGATAATGTATCACGTGTCGACGGATAATGTAACTACAAAATAAGTGTATCCGATAATGTATCACCACGGAACGGATACTGTATCAACCGATAATGTATCAAAAATCAACCGATAATGTATCAATATTGGGAAAAGGTGGAAATATTGCAAATTAATTAAAGTCTAATAAGTGCCTTTACTATGATAAGTCCCCACTCGAGAAAGTTTATCATTCAGAA
Organism: Patiria pectinifera; assembly: GCA_029964075.1. Classification (NCBI taxonomy): domain Eukaryota; kingdom Metazoa; phylum Echinodermata; class Asteroidea; order Valvatida; family Asterinidae; genus Patiria; species Patiria pectinifera. The sequence goes on along the minus strand of CM057148.1, from coordinate 5,916,608 downwards.
TTTTTTTTTAATTTGGGAGGTAGGGAGTTGCTCTGGTTTGGAGACGCTCAAGTGGGCCTAGGCTAGTGGCGTATACAGCTTTTGATGTCAAGGGGGGGGGGGGGGGGGTAACCGCACTCGCACATCCGCGCCGAAATGTGGTCAAGTTCTTTTCTCTGGACACTTGGCCTCCATATGGGCTCCGTGCTGCGACACAAGAGGGCGCGTTTTACCACTACGGGACACAGCATGTGCGTACTGTACTGTACTGGTTCGCGCGAAAAGTTCCACACCACTTCCAGAATGTGCCAGAATGTGGTTATTAGCAGCAGCGTCTTCGCATGAGCGTCAGGCAACGTCGGCGCGCGCATACGTTCAATTTAACTTGCGATGGTCTCCCAGACTATTCCCTCCCCAATAACTTTGCATCATTCAAAATATGCGCTGTGCATGAACCGGGAACACATACGAGTGGCAAGTCATGTGTATAGCAAAACTACCATCTGAAAATGATCATGTAACTTGAGCTGTCACAAAAGATACAATGTAACAAGTTTACCGGATTTAGGCGGCAATCGTTAAAGATAGTCTAGATGCGATCAAGCTTCATGGGTCCCTTGTCGACCCCAGTCGATTTTTTTTCTTACAGATTTGAAAAGGGCACAATCACAGCATTACTGCTCATTTAGTGAGGGGGTATGGGGGTGATGGGGGTGAGGGGGAAGGGATGAGGGGAGGGGGTCCGATAAGGGGGAGGGGGGTCGTGCCATATTTTCAACGGGGAGCGCTGATAAAATCCTACAATCATGTACACAATATTACTGTACCCTACAAAATAATGCCCCGGCTATTTTTAGGGGGGGGCACCGTTCGCATGTGACGTCATTTGTTATTTGTCAACCCACTGACTTCAGTTTGTTCAACCCACACAGTTTGGAGTCCATACGTCACGAGCATGCCGCTTCCTTGAGGCCAACACTGAGGCGCGGATCCAGGGGGGGGGGGGGTTCCCCCAGCTGTGTCCCAAAACAAATTGCATACAAATTCCTAAAAAAAAATAATGCAACCCCCCCCCCCTCAAAACGTGGGGCGGGATAATCGGACATAAAACAAACATTTGTGTCCACCTTTTCCCCATATTGATACATTATCGGTTGATTTTTGATACATTATCGGTTGATACAGTATCCGTTCCGTGGTGATACATTATCGGATACACTTATTTTGTAGTTACATTATCCGTCGACACGTGATACATTATCGGATACATATTTTACTACACTATCAGTCAATTTTTGGTACATTATCGGTTAGTGATACAATATCGGTCAATTTGTGATACATTATCGGTTGGTGATACGTTATCGGTTGGTTACTACATTATCAGTTGTAACACGCGTGATAACGGCCCGGCCGTGCTGGTAGCAAATACCATGAATACTTTCCAACTAAGACCACTGCGCGCGGTGGCTTTCAGATTTGCATGGCTTTGCGCCCAATCTGGCGTCAAAGTCTGTTGAGCCAGTGAATTATATTTTCGAATATTCATGAGTCAACATTTTTGGTCTTTATTATTGAATTCTTATAAGTGATATTAGCACCTATGTAGTTCATAACCATGGTAATGCCAAGCACAATATGTTCAGCTTTAAGATGAACAATGAAATGTCACTTTTGTGTCATAGGTACGGCATACTGTTTAATGAAAGCCTATTAAAAAGGAAATTTGGATAAACAGTGTTCTCCTCGAAATTTGACGTGTATTTCCCGGGTAAAAACTTCATCTTTAATAACGACAAAAACTGCACAATACCATCTATTATATCCTGAAATATTTATTTTTTAAAATAAGTTTGCAACAATTATACCTTAAATAAGGAGTAGTTTTACTTACAGTTTTATGAATATTTCCGTTTTAGATGTTATGCGAAAACCCAACACAATGGCACACCTGGGAAAATTCGCGATTACAAGCTCGTTATCACGCGTCTAGACAAGTCCGCTCAGTGCATTTTGTACTAGAGCTCAGAACAGTCGTTTATCCTGGTGTCTAGGATCCGTGCTTGACGCAACCGCGTAGGTTCAATTTGATTATTAGTACGTACTATGGTAAATAGTCTTCTCTCGTTGGATGATGGCTGACAACAAAATAAAAATTTATTGTATAATGCGAACAAAGGTTTATAAACCAGACGGCCCTGTGGTAACAATAATTATTCTAAAACACCCACTTGAAATCTTAAACAATAGTAGAGTAATATTTATATAGTTATACAATGAAATGAAAAGGATGAAAACAATAGCCATTCACAAAACGGCAAACGGTACAAACCGCACGCCGGCGAAAAGTATTATTACTGCATGTATTTTACTGCATGAATTTGAGGTTTGTCAACAAAGAGGTTAGGCAACATTACACGCGAAAGTCGGGTAAGCTTCGAAGTGCGCCACGCTAGGGAACACGACTATATATCCAATTTTGTTCGTTCGACTACTTCCCCCCGCGCTTACTTGTGCAAGCGCGACAGCGTTCGATCTACCTCTCATGTGACTTCTGGCCCAAGTAATCGACTCGCCGAGCCGGTTACTTGGGTAAGTATCCCATTAGGCCATGCAATAAACATGGCTGCCAACATGACTTCCGGCGGGCGCCTCAGTCCCATTAGGCCATGCAATAAACATGGCTGCCAACATGACTTCCGGCGGGCGCCTCAGTGAGGCCTTGTCCGAAACGCGTAATTTTTTGTTCTCAGGAGGGTTAGGGGCAATGTCATGAATAATTTAGTTTTTCCTTTGAATCATTGCAAGACTTAGGTTCTCGTTCTATTTTCCCCTTAATTTAAAATTATCTCAGTGATAAATTTGGAGAAGAAAAATAGCTGATGAAAATGAGCAGCGACGACGCGGATTCGAACCAGGGATCTTTGTATCCATAAGCTAATCTCGCTATCCACTAGGCTACTGTGTGGTAGCTCGACGACAACCGTTCTTTGAAATGCTTTAATGTATTGTAACTAGTTGAGTAACTAACAACAATGCTGTTGATGTCATTGTCCCTTCTCATGGTTAAACATGAATTATTCATGACATTGCCCCAAACCCTCATAGGAATAAAAATTACGCGTCCGAAACGGGCTTCCAGAGCTACGGCTATCACGTCCCCGCGTATTTTCAATGGGCGTGGACCTAGATCTAGCTCTTAGACAGTTGAATCGGATGCAGGTGTGTCATGTCAAAGTTCAACTTCCCGGCTGCTCTTGTCCCAAACTTTACACGAAACCGTTCGTTTATTTAGCTCCACCGGGCATGCCTGTCATCAGGCGAGGAGCCAGGCGCGAGCAATCTGGGGAAAGTAATCGAACGCACTAAAGAAAAAGAGAAAGTACGTCGAGAATAGCGCCCAATCGAGCTACAAAGGCGTTTTAAATTATGTTAACTAAACGTCCACACATTGATTTTTAAAAAACTGGGCCATTGGCGTTTAAGTGTTATTATCCTAGAACCATGCCAGAACGAATTTCAGGGTAAAAAATCGAGCTGTTGAGCCGCACAGTTGTTCGCGTACGTTCGCGTATACGAACCGGGTATAAATTATGTCTCTGCTTTATACTTACCTATCAAGAGTTTTAAAGCCACTTCTATATATGCTTCCGTTTTTTTTGATGGTTTGTCAGACTTCTCCCCAAATTCTTTGTTGAGAGACGAGATGAAGTGCGGCACTGATCTATTTTGGAGAAAGCAAGCCATGGCATGGAACATGATGTTTATCATAATGCCACTGAGATCTTCTGCGTCTTGGTCTGGGATGTTTGGATAACGAAGTTTTTTATTATTGATTCTAACGTCGCAGTCGACAATCACTTCTCGGAGTGATTTAGTGTGCAACTCCTGTTCAGAGGTGATGTGAGCAATTTGGACGCTGTTTGCAGATCGACACATCACGATAGCCCATTTGCGATGTGGCTGTTCATAACGCAGCTCTAGAATGTCACCCGGCTTCACCTCCTGCTCCAAGCCAGCGATATTGTCTTTCCCTTTCCATCTTCCAATTGTTACTCCACTGATTTGATGCCCTAATTTATAAATGTTTTCAACACTAATTGTATGGAATTTTCTCCGCGATGACATTTTTGAAACACACTGTCCTTGTCTTTTCTTTCTCAAGTTATTCCTAGCTTGTCCTCTACAGAAATTGAATGAATGCACTGAACACAGCCCAGGCCCACATTGTGAAGCAACGACGTCGCCTACGTTTGTACGCCGTTATTTCTGGCACCCACTGCCTGCTATGCGTGTAATAATGTAAATCATTAACTCTTGATAACAAAGGAGATTTCATTAAGGATTCATACGTCATTGCAACCATTGCACAATTCCTACCCCCCCCCCCCAAACTCCCGCTCAATAATAGATTCTGATGTAATTAATTCGAACTTTTAATATGATTGGCATTGTGCTTTTCAGGGAGTCTGTGCCCACAATTTTAGGTAGAGACCAAAGTTCAAGAGGGTTAAGTTAAACCTTGCTATCACTAAAAAATAATGATTGCAAGGTCAAAATCAGTCCTTAGTTCAAACTAATTTAGACAGAGCAGCAATGATGATGGGAAATTGAGGTAGAGTTTTTCTATTTTTCAAGAGGGGTTTAAATGAGACGTTGAAGTCAACGCATACAGTACATAAAAGCAAGGTCGTGTAGCAAGGAATTAGGATCTGCAATACTGACTGATGCCGTTTTTGGGAAACTTTTAATGTGAAAAGTTTGGATTTCTTTTTATGTAAATAATTGACATTGGTCAGGTGGAGGAGGAAGGTAGCTTCCACCAAAATACACCCCTTAGATCTGCCCTTGGACTAGCCCCGCGTATAACCATGCCTTAAAATTAGGGTATCTATAATTTTGTGAAAGAATAATTAAAACAAGCAATTTTCACAACTCAGAGCCAATATCAGAATGACGATCTTCATCACGTCTTAACCAGCAGTTCCAGAGAGAAACATTAGGACAAAAGTTTGGCATGTTTAATTCTGTTTAATTTAAGCTTTCCATTTGTATCAAAAGGACATAATTATAAGGATTGACGTCAGCCATCATGATTCAGCCATCCACGCCATAGGCCTGTCCGGTGCAAACCGCTTGATGAATCGGCCACTGACCACGCCCCTCAGTTGTCATCAAGTTCCGGCAGGATGGCACTCATATTCTGATACTCGTTTCGGATTACCGCCATGTAAGTCTGTGAAAAAAATTGAAACACACTGCATTATTATGCAATTGCATTAAACAAATTTATCAAGTCAGTATAGCTGGATTCTAATCCCAAGAATGATATTTGAACATGATGCAATGCCTGAAGCTTAATACACACAAAGTAGTAGACTTGGAAGAAATTGCTGCATCATAGCTGTGATCAAGTCATCACAATTTATCACAAGTCGTTGAAAGTTAACCACAAGCAATTCAGTCTCAAATCGCGTGACTAAATATTCAAAAGAAATGTAACGAGGGCAACTGCAGACATGAGGATTGACTTGCAATAAAATTGTGACTTACTTGTGATTGACTCGTGACTGACTTGTGATTGAATTGTGATTGAATATAGATCGATTTGTAATTGACTTGCAATTAATCTGTGACTGGCTTGTGATTGAGCTGTGATTAGCACTGCCGTTGGCATGTGATTGACATGTGGTTGACTTGCGATTGATTTGTGATTGACTTGCGAATGATTTGTGATTGACATGCGGCAAATTTCTAGCGATTGACTTTTAATTGACTTGTGACTGACTTGTGACTGACTTTTAGTTGACTTGTGATTGACTTGTGGTTGACTTGTGATTGACTTGAAGTTGACTTGTCTTTGACTTATGATTGATTTGCGATTGCTTATGATCGAACTGACTAAAACGTTAAGTATGGCGCCTTCGAGAGGAGCTGATGCCGAGGAAGTCCTTACGACCAGATATGCAGACAGTTTACTCACGTGTTTGATCTGATTGTCTGCCATGTCACTCAATATATACACCAGGTCGGTGAATGTCGGTCTGTTGTTCGGATCCTCGTCCCAGCACTCGCGCATTAGGGCATAGCTAAAGAATGTGACAGGGAAGCAATTAATTTGGTGTTTTTTTGGATCCAAATTTCAACAATATTTTTTTTCCGCCAGGAAATAGCTGTTGTAGACGTCATTGATCAGTAAACCTGATTGTTTTTGGTTTTAAGATTAGAATTGAGGACCGGGAACCAGACCCTACTCCATAATGTTTGTTAGGCAAATTGTGTCCTTACTCAGTGTGTATCATCCAATTTTTAATGGAGAGCGCAAGTGCATTTACCATTCATCATCTTGCTGGCGGGTTGCAGGCCGCCCTCTTTAGTCCACACATGTAGTCCTCAAGTGTGTTCAATGTCTGGTGATTTTTCTAATAGGTTAGATTACAGGGGTTTATAAGGACCGTTCAGATAACTCTTCTAGAGGAATGAGAATTCTTACATTTGCTCATGACAATTGTCCGGCTTAGGCATGCGATATCCTCTTTTGATAGTTTCCACCAGCAAGTCGTTCGAAATGGTTGGATACGGAGTGCCACCTTGAATTAAACAAAATTGTAATCTAGTTGGCTTTTATTTTGATAGGCTTGAACATTTGTGATGGGATTTGTTCATGGAACAAGAGGTTATAGTGGAGGAGTGGAAAGGAGTTTGTTTTGCTACATATTCACAAGCAAAATGAGAATAAAACAAACCATAGAAAGCACTCATTATCGTTTTTAAAAGAGCAAACGTTCCACTTTTAAAACAAAAAGATACACAATCGGCCAAAATAGTACTGCTTCATTATTGCTTCATTCTTTTACAAAGAAGAATTGTACATTGTGAGAGCGATATGTCGTAATTCCTATTTTTAATTAAAATGTTGCTGAAGAAAGTATTATAACCGGACAAATGATGCTTACCGAAAGTGGCTATTTCCCACAAGAGAATTCCGAAGGACCACCTACGTATATAACATAAAAAATCGACACAGCGTTTAAAAGAATTTGAGTATAGAAACTAAAATTTATAATTTTCGCCTAGTGCGAGGAAAAATAAAGTTCACAAGCAAACTCCCACGGACTACACTATAGTTTGCTACTTTCACACAAAAAAAACACGCGTTTGGTGAGGTTGAATGTAATCCCTTATATAATCCACAATTCGATTTCAACTGCTGTTTCATGATATCTTTAGTTTTGTCCCAAGGTCTATGGACATGACCTTGTAAATTATTGTCGGATTGACCCGGCATCCGGGGTCTATTTGGTCAAAATGACACAACTTTGGATCACTTTAACCCGGAAACACAGTAGCAAAGCTGTCCCACTGACCAAGAAAAGTGTTGTGATATTCTATCCTGCAACGTGTTAGGCAAACTACAACCTGGATTCCATGTCAAATCTGACCAGGGACGTTTAAGAGTGTACGTCTGGGACCGGCTATATACATTTCAGTTAGGATTTGGTTTGAATATACTCTTAAAACTAAACCAAAAACCTTTCGGTTCAGTTTTGGCCTGGAATCTGGGTTGTTGTTTTCGTAATGCTAATATGAGTCGAATATCGTGACACATGTCTGGGTTTAAATGACAAAAGTGTCATTTTGACTACCACAATTGCCATTCTGAGCCTGACACGTGTCGAGCCAAATAGTTTCCCAACTCCTGGGTCAAATCTGACCCAACTTTTTTTCGGTATAAGCTCCCAAATTTCAAGATCAAGAAAGACGGTCTGACAAACGTACACATCGCTCTGTGTGGTGTACAACTGGTGCCTCACTGACTCGATGGATAACCAGCGAAGTGGTACTCGTCGCTGCATAAACAAAATGAAAATGGTGGAATAAATCAATCAACTGATTATGCTTGATTAATGTCTTATCATTTACAGTGGCTGTTCGACTTGCTTGCTTTGTTTTTAGGTCGCCGTTCTACCTGACGATTGGCCGTATATCCTGTTTTCTTGTCTTGAGCAAGTCGCTCAACCTGTACTCTAAAAGGTCAGAGACAGATTTGACCCAGAATCCCGATTCTATTTTGCCTGACAATCTTCAGGGTCAAAATTACACTCTTTCTTCTGGGACAAAATTACTCTTCTTCGGTTGAAATTGTCCCGAAAAAAATGAGCTCGAGATGTGTAATTTCGACCCAAAATAGGGCAATTGTGACTCGGAAACGTGTCAGGAGAAATAGAACCCGGATTCCGAGTGATTTAATTTTTGTCGTCAAACTACAATTTTATTAAAAGTTTTTAATTACTTTGTTTTCTTTATCTATTGATTGATTTGTTATCGGGTTGTTGGGGGTATTGGGTTGTTTGTTTATTTGTTTGAAGCTTCTTGTATTCATGTATCCCATTCAGCTTGGAGAGCCCCTTGACATAAACTATGTTTCTTTTGGGTAATCTGAAGGTATTTTGTATATGTCTTTATTGTTTGTATCTAAGGCTTTCATTGTGTATTCCTTGTGATTTTGGTCAACTATGTGTTTGTTTATGTATCCCGAGAAATAAAATAGAGAATAGAGAATTGTTTACTCCCACTTTTTCAGCAATCGACCTATGGGGTATTTACCCCATAAATTTAATCCAGGCTCGCAAGATAAAACAAATGCACACAATTTCAGTCTGAAAAGCGTTGTTAATAGTGGCTCACAAAGTAACCTTATCTAAGGTAGAGCAACATTTTCAAATGCCTGGTCAACGATTGACAGTGAAAAAGAGATAACCCCATTTCCTTTTTGAAGGTTATTATTATTATTGAAGGTTATTATTATAAAATTATCCACATTTTTAAGAATGTTTCCATCAGCACAAACCCTCGATGTCTGGACGTAGATATTTTCCCCACGGGACAGACCGAAGTCAGAAACCTTGGCAACCAATCCGTTCCCGATCAGGATGTTTCTTGCTGCCAAATCGCGGTGAATTACCTAAAAATAAAAATTGTCTAGGATTGAGAAATGTGAATTTTGAATTCATTAATCGGCCTAAAATACAAGTGAATGTCTTTGGTTTCTCAAAGAGTGGGATCCAGAATACAAAAGACGTTGGCAATGTGACTGAAGAATTTCTTAAAGAAAAAAAGACCGGTTGTTGAATGGAAGCCATGTATACTCAAATCATGACTTCTACACAAAACCAAACTTGGAGTTGGTTAGACGGCTTAATCAGTTAGGCCTACCCCTGCTTTAGCAAGGTGCTCCATTCCCCTGGCAACACCGAGTGCAAGCTTGACCAGCTGATCGGAAGACAAGGCATCCTCGTCTGAGTCTGACTGTGAGCGAGCCGTCCGCAGGTAGCTGCGCAGATCACCATAAGGAAGGTATTCCAAGGCAACGTACAGCACTCCTGAATCAGGAACACAAAGAGGATGGTAGGGCAAGATCTTAACTTAGACCTCTGTGCAAACTTTCCTTCATGTATCCATCCATAAGGGAGCTCATCTCACCTCACCCGGCCAGGCCCGTCGCCAGCCAGGGCATTGGGGGCAGGGGTGGAGGGGCACAGTACAAAATAGGGGCACACAGAAGAAATAACACACTTATATATATTTTTTACGTCTATGATTTTTGCTGATGGGGGGGGGGGGGCAGTGGCTCGTCAGGGGGCCTGCCCCTCCCCGGACCTGGTGACGGGCCTGCCTATCCCACCACTTCTACTTTAGCTCAATTGCCTCCCGCTCTCTCTCTGTTCCAAGATGCTGACGTACTTATGAATGATAGCAAAGGCTAACCAAATAAGTTCGGTATGTGTACTTCCAAAAATAAGACCTCGTCCCACCTGATTTCTGCACAAAATCCCTGTCAAGTATGATACTCGTGTTCCAACTGACCGAGTTTCTTTTCCAAACCCTATTTTCACCTCTGTCTGTGGCTTCAGGCGTGTAGTTTGGCTGCAGCCGGAGACGGAGCCGAAGCTGTGGTTTGAAAAACGTCCCGTAACTTACCTTGATGTTGACAAGCACCGAGCAGTTCTACGATGTTGGGATGGTAGCCGATAAAAGTCATCGTCCACAGCTCATCCATGAAATCATCTCTGTCGCATGACGATACATGTCCTACAAGATGGAGAGAGGTAAGTCATGATATCGTTCGCAAAAAAATAACATAAGAAACGATTGGAGGTATTGGAATTTGGGTCCTTGAAGTTTGAAGAGTAGTATTTTTGGGATTCTGATACGTTAATAACGATCAAAATCTGTTCGTTACTCCTGGGAGCAAAACAAATAGCAAGTGAAATTTAAAGCAGCACAAATTCAAAAGTTGCTTTAAGCACATCAGTTATGTTTCGATTATACCTTTCAGCATCTTGATGGCAGCCTTGTTCAAGTCTCCATCTTTCTTCACAGCTCCGTATCGCACCTCACCAAAGTTCCCACTGCCGAGGACTCGCTCCTCGACGATGAGGTCGCTCCAAGGAATCCCCCATGCCTCGGCCCAAGATGGCAGGCCGGTGTCTGATGGGATCTCTTCAGGCATCTTACTGGGTTGTGCTATGGTGTTCTGGTAGGTGACTTCTTCCTTAACCGCCGTGGTATCAGATTCTGAATCTGGGGCCACCGACTCCTGTATTGCATCCATCCGAGTAATACGACTTTATTTTAACTGTACTCTCTTAAACTTTCGAGGTCAGTATCGCTAAAGTATTCCGGGTTCTACATAGCCTTTACTCATCCAGGATCAAAGTTGACACATTTTCCAGGTAAAACAAAAATGAAATATTTCCGGGTCAAAGGACAATACTTTTAATCACGGAAAAGATTCATGCCAAATATAACTCGGAATCCAGGCCAGTCTGTCCAGGGACTTTTTAGGGTTTAATTAAACTACACGTTGAGAATTCTTTTCACATTGACCTGGATTTAAGTTTTAATTGGCATAATGACCTCGTTCAGGATCCAATGGCAGTTCCGATCCTTTCCTTAATTTTTTTTTTCACGTCAGTCTGACCCGTTAACCTTTTAGGGAAAGAGTCAGTTGGACCAAGAAATGTGTAAAATGTTATCCTAACGAGTTTTTTTGCCAAATGAAGCTAAGATTCCAGATCAAACCTGACCAGCGACGGTCTTAGAGTCTACCACACCTAAAGGTACTTTTTATATCCCAATGTACATATCTTACCATCTCGACGCTTTCTTGAAGATTCGGCACACTCTGTGCACTCACTGGTACGTGGTATCTCCTCTTGGCTCTTGATGAAGAAATGACCAGAGCAGCGACAGCCAAAACTAACATTCCACTCAGGACGCCGACTATGGCAAAGAGCATCGTCATGTTGATCGTGCTAATTGCTGGTTTCTTGTCTGGTAGTAAAAACAGATAGAAACGTGTACTATATTTGATTCCAGTATTATTATTTCGTCACACTCTAAAGTGTTCCGAGTCAAATTTGGCCGGAGTCTGGTTTCTATCCGACCTAATACCATTCACAATCTAAATGCCACTTGTCTTGGTTAAAATGACTTTCCCTTTATTTTTTCCGGTCATTTTGAACCGGAACCATGGCAAAAGAAACATTTTTACCCAGATAATTGTCATTTGGAACCTGAAAATTATCAGGTCAAATATAACCCAGATTTGATGAAGAAGTAAGTTTTATTGACCTTTTAGTTTCATGTTAAGAAAAATTCCAAATGACCGAGTTCTAGACCACCAAGACTGAGGTCGTGGCTATAAACATCCCATGTCGGTTGAGAGTGTCCCACTGCACACATAATTGTCGCCCACATCAAGATTTCGGGATACAAATTTCATCGCATGCGTACCAAAGCATAGCGGGGTACCAGCGAAATTGAAGCAAACGACGTGTTCTGAAGCATACAATTTTGCAAAAAAAAACTTTGCACAGCGAAGTGTTTTCAGGTATCTTGTGTGTAAAAACTTTTGTGCGAATGAAAGCTCCATCCCTTTCCGATTACACGAAAAATTGCACAGAATGCAGATCTGGTTACTACGTCTCCCATAGAATTGTGTGCATTAATTTATCTGCCGCAGTTATCCCCCAAAAAATGCCGAATCTTGCTGTGCACCAGACTATTTTCGAATACCGTACTAGCTTAATGAGAAACAGGGGTATTAAGTATCACGATTGCTGCTGTTGGATGCAGCGGGTCATAAACTTCCCAAAGAAAAATTCACAAATACTAATTAGTTAAGAGTTAGTTTAGTTCTTTACCGGCGCACGATCGCAGTTGGGCCGTGATAGCAAGCTTTTTATTCGCTAGGCTCGTTGCTCGGCATGTCAGGCTATTGACGACATCTTCACTGGTCGGGTTGGAAACAGTGAACCTGCTGAACACGTCCACTAGTTCTTCCGAGCTCGGTGTCTGAACCACGGTTCCAGTTTCCTCCCTCACGCCGTCAATGACCCAAGCGATTCTCCAAGAGTCGGGTGTGGCTTGTCGCACGGTGCATCCAAATGCTCTTCCCGTCTCCGATGTCACGCAGATGGCCTCCGAAGCATCGCTGATGAACTCTCCAGTCGACAGATCCAGGAGCTCCATTGAAGTATTGGAGACAATTTCTGAATAATAACAAAGTCAATTTCGCAGGTAATTTGCTTTCATGCTTCACTTGACCTGAACAATCAAACATTAGAACGGGTGTCTCACCAGGGCAAGTCTGGAGCTGCAGGGTGACGAGAAGAGACTCTGTCTTGAATCCAGTAGCCATGCAGGTAAGGCTGTTGATGAGGCTTCCATCCAAGGAAGTGAAGACGGTGTAACTTGTGTTCATGTTGAATAATCCACCTGTTGCCGGAGTTACATCTACTCGTCTGCTTTCATTCCTGATTCCATCGATGATCCAAGTCACCACAATGTCTGGCCGGACGTCTAGGATTGTACATGCAAAGGTTCGCTTCGTGCCCACCTTCAGGCAGATTGGTCCAGACTTCACGCCAACCAGCTCCCCGGTCAAGAAATCCATAAGATTCATTGAAGCATTCTTTACTTGGTCTAAGCCAGTGTAAATAATACAGTCATTTAAAACCAGGTGAAAAACTAATGTTGTGTGACAAGCAGGGCGCCCATCCACTCGAAACCTGTGATATTACTAATAATACCTCCAACCTGTTCCCTATAATGAGAATTTAGGAGAAGTCAAAAGGGACTTTTGTTATTTGAAAGTCTTGATGAAGTGCCCTTTCAAAAGATTAGGTGTGCTAAGCAAGTGACACTGACACCTTGGACAGTTTTCATAAATCAAATGGAAACATTTGGGATATCCCCTTAACTTACCAGAGCAGGTCTCAAGGTGCACTGTGACGTTCAGTGATTCTTCTTCATTTGCAGCTCGGCACGTGAGACTCTTAACGGTACCGTCGCTCCGCCACTTGGATATGACGAACCTGCTGCTCACGTTTACCAATCCACCAGGTGTGCCACTTGTGAAATTGGTGAAGCCAGCTCCAACATCTGTCCCATCGATGAGCCAGGCTACATCCCAGATCCCTGGTCTGGTTGCTCTGAGTTGGCATTGGAAATGTCGCTACGTATCAGACTGGATGCAGACTGGCGAGGATGTAAGTACAACAAGTCGTCCAGTTGATAGATCCCACAGCTCCAAGAAAGGTTTTGGATGCATGTCTACACAAGTTACAAATGCATAAACAGAGATAATTTGTTAATGCTGAACTTCACAAACATCAACTGTTCGGACCATGTCACCTGGACTGCTCCAGGACAACAACCTTCCTCGCGTCATGACAATGAACCTTAATTACTGGTTCACTGTAATCGAGACTCAAAATTACCCGATCAACTTGTCATAATTATTCGGGGCACCGAGACTTTGGAGACAGAACGAGGGCAAAACCGCCCTTTCACTTGTCCACAATACTGTACACGTACTCCCCACGCGTGTATCAGAGACAATGCAATATTAAGATGTGGCGGGGAGCTGAGCACTGTTAGCAGCTTTATGGGGCTCTGCCATGATAAAGCCAAACCCTATTTGCCGATAAAAAAGAAAGGTTACAAGTAGTGAAATAAGTAGTTGTTGTGGCACTGACTGAGGAACCTTTTCTTACCATGACAGGACTTCAACTAAATTGTAATGCTGATTAATCTTTCGCTTGAACCAGGGGGCGGGGTTGATGCATGGGACAAAATGCTGTATAAATGGGGGCCGTGGTTTGGCAAAGTCACGCCAACCTTCTTGGGACCTGTGCCTAACCCATCTCTTACTTGTCCCCTAATGAGAATTTGAATTGCCTCTTCCAGAAGATGATGTCCGCCAAACAAGTACTACTGAGACCTTGGGCAGTTTTCATCAACCAATATGGAGACATTCAAGATATCCCCTTTTCTTACCAGAGCAGGGTTCAAAGTGCACTGTGACGTTAAGTGACTCTTCTACTTCATTTGTAGCTCGGCAGGTAAGACTCTTAACTGTACCATCGTCTCGCCACTTGGATATAATGAACCTGCTGCTCACGTTGACCAATCCGCCCGCTTCGCTACTGGTAAAATTGGTGAAGCCAGCTCCAGACTCTTCTCCATCGATGAGCCAGGCTACATCCCAGATCCCTCGTCTGGTTGTTCTGAGTTGGCATCGGAAATGCCGCTCCGTATCAGGTTGGATGTAGATTGGCGTGGATGTCAGTCCAACTAGACGTCCAGTTGATAGATCCCAAAGGTCCAGGAAAGGTTTCAGATGCATGCCTTCAGGTTACAAATGCAATGAGTTATTAATGCTGAGAATGTCACATAATATCAACTGGAAGGACCGTGTCACAAGGACAGAACTTTAGGACAACCTCCCACGAGTCATGACAATGAACCTTACGATTTACTGCAATCGACTCTCAAAATGGCCCTCTCAGCTGGTCATATTTCGGGAACCGAGACTCTGGAGACAGAACGGGAGCTTGGCTGCCCAATCACTTACCAGGAATTCCAACAGCTGTGTGTACACTCTTACCATAGAGCTAGGACCCAAGGAGTCAGAACTCTTGGGCGATTTACATTTTGACCATTAACATACCAATCCCTCGGGAATGTCTATAGCTACAGCACTGTGACCGCAAGCCTCGACCATTCAAAGCGTAAATGCCAGCGGCCTTTGAACACGATGATCGTCACCGCCTTTTTAGTTGGTAACCAACAACCTCCCTATATGCTGCATAATAAGTCATGTCACGTCGCTGCTCTTTTTTGAAAAATATATTTTACGACAAGATATGTTTTTACAACTGCGCAGCTGTTAGATGTGAGTTATGAACTCAAGTTAGCAATGTGCAGTTGTTGGTGCTTAAGAGGTTATCTGTCCCTGTAATTTGGAGATAAATTGGATTTCTTTCAGACAAGTTTTCATGTATTTTCAGACATTTTAATTAGCAATATATCATTGATGAAATGTGTTTTTTTTGGAAAATTTCACAAGTGTTCACACTAAAGGTACAGAGCATTTTGTTCTTCATGAAATGATTGTTCCAGTGATGTTGACCACATTTATATACAGTATTATCCAACTGCGAACAAACACTTCAAAATCATTCATTTTTAGCGATGTATGACAACTGCGCATGCGTATTTACCATG
Organism: Patiria pectinifera; assembly: GCA_029964075.1. NCBI lineage: Eukaryota > Metazoa > Echinodermata > Asteroidea > Valvatida > Asterinidae > Patiria > Patiria pectinifera. The sequence continues at coordinate 5,901,053 of CM057148.1, read as the reverse complement.
GTACTGTCTACGAAGCCATGCAAACTCCTTTTTTGGCATTAGTGAGCGCGGATCTCTATTGTGTCGAGATTAGCGTAGTGAGCAACTGAGCAAGCTGGCGCCAGGTGCTTTCTATTGTAGCTTTCGAGCGCGGCGACGATCATTTTACTTTTGAAGTCTTGGAGTACGAACTCCTTGGGTCCTAGCTCTATGCTCTTACGAGTACCGTGAGAGACAATGAACTGAGTGAGCACGGTGGGCAGCTCGACCTTAACTGCTAAATACATCTACAAAGAACAGGATAAAGGTAGTTAAAGTAGTACTGGTTGTGGCCTGCGAATTAAGATGGAGAAACTTTTTTTTTCTTACCATGACAAGACCTCAAGGCAACTGTAATGCTGATTAGTCTATCGAGACCCGTAGCCTGACAAGTGAGGTTCTTCGGAAGCTCGGTTTGCGACTGTGACAAATTGAAGGTGCTGCTCACTTTTACCAGTCTACCTGCTCCGGTCTCAACTAAACCTGTCACAATTCGCTCTTCCCCGACGAACCACGCGATTTTCCAGACGTTGGGATCGGCGTCCCGAACGGTGCACTCGAAGCCGCGTACAGCTGAACCAGACCGACGGACACAGATTGGTTCAGAATCACTGTCGACTAGTTTGCCTGTCAGGAGATCCGTAACCTCTACCGTCGTATTTGGTTCTGTATAGAAAATTAAAATGTGAAAATGAATAAAACTTCTGTTTACTGACTGTATTGACCTGAAATATACGAATCAACAAAATTAGGTTGCCTTAAGTTTCGATAATGTGCTGGACCTTTTTTTCCGGAAAAAAAACCGACTAAGCCAAACGACAGAGTAACACCTTCTAATTTTGCTGGTGTAAAATGGTGAGTTAATATGAAATAAGTACTTCGCAAACCTTTGCAAACAGAGTTGGACCAGCCTAAACTTATGCTCCAATGATAATGTAAACGAGTGACATAATCAATGGATCACAGCAGTGATGTAGTGCCTTGATGCTGGGCCTTGGCCTTAAGGCTGCCTTAAGGCTGGATTTTAGGGCCTTGGCCTTGGCCTCGAGGCTTGAGGGCAAAAGCCTTGGCCTTGGCCTTGGCCTTGAGGGTTCAGGGCCTTGCAATTTTGAGTCAAGGCTCTTCAAGGCCCATAGATTTTTGTATTTTCCAGATAAATCTGTTCAAAATTTTGCTGTTACCATTTTAATCGTATTACCATGGAGGAGGGAAGCACCCTATAGATTTGTGTGTTGGGCACACTTCCACTTTTGTAGCATCACATTTTGTTACCATTGTAGTAGATTTGCTGCCAAAATATTCCGTACACTTGTGGGGCTAATGAGATGATCACTTTAATTGCATATAACTATGGAATAGATCTGATAGGTTTTATATGTCTCCCTGATAAGTGCTAAAGATTTGCATGTATCTGTTTTAGATAATGCTAATATTTCTGACCATGTTGGCCCAGCAAATAAAAATTTCCCAAATCAGTTTCTTGGATCCCCTTTTGTTACACTTGGGAGAATTGTGTGTCAATATAGAAGTAAATCATTATTTTGTTTAGTTAAACCATATTGAAGACCTGAACTTATACTTTAATAGGTACAGTGCAGTCATAAAACGGTGTAGGCCTATGCGAGCATGTTGATTGCAATTAAAGAAATGTTGTTCTTCGTAACAAGCAATTCGTGATGATAAGGGCGGATCCAGGGGGCCAAAAGGGGCCATGCCTCTCCCCCCCAAAAAAAAAACCCACCGAAACCATTTTTGTTTATGTGACGTCGTAATAAAGGCAGGCAATGAGTACACCACCATCTTTTCCTCAAAAAACATCGGTTAAAATGGTCAGAAATTGCCTCAAATCGCACCACAGAGCACCTCGAATCCAAAAAAAATTCGGGGCCTAAAGCGGGCCCCGAAGCCCAAGCCGTAATTTGTTGACCCACTTTTTTGGGGGGACCAAAATTTCTTTGCCCCCCCCCCCCCAATTGTGTTCTGGATCCGCCCTTGCGTGATGATGTGTCACTCATGTGACTATAATTTGTTCTATATCAGTGGTCATTTCATAAAACAGGGCCTTGGCCTTGGCCTTGAGGGTTAAGCCTTGGCCTTGAGCTCGAGGCTTGAGGGTCAAAGCCTTGGCCTTGTTCTTGGCCTTGAGGGTCAAAGCCTTGGCCTTGGCCTTGGCCTTGAGGGTCAAAGCCTTTGCTCCAACACTGGATCACAGGTTCCAACTAAATATTGATTGGCAAAGAACAATAGGTCAGTTGGCCAACAGAGATTGCTGGCATGTTAATCTCCTTCCATCCTCTTTGCTGCAAATTGGACCCCATTCACATATCCCTATCAAGTAAGTGTCAATATCTCTAAATGTAGGTGTCCAAATGAAATAAGTGAAAACAGGACTGAGTTGGGAAATAACCATTCTGTAATCGTATATAAGTTATTATTAAACAAAATAGGAGCTCATATTTTTAATATTTTTGTCTCGAAATGTATCTTTTTTTGTACATTCACTGTTATAAGGAGGAATCAAATTAAAGGTTTAACCTGTTCAGTTTCCGTAGTGTTTGTGCACAAAATGCCGGTGTTACTTGTCATTCACACACATAATGTTTTGCAAGTGTAAACATTTTAATTTCGTGGATTAAAAAAAGATATTCGTCGGTTTTGCGTTTTATGTCAATTCCTTTCTCAATAGACTATACTCCACCTTAAAAATGTATTACAAATTCATGTTATTCGCGCCTTTGGTCAGAATGCTGTAAATTGACAGTCTCTTTATTCCCCGCAGTTATAAGCTTTCATTCTCGTTCCAATCGCATCATGTAAAATGAAACTCAACAGCTTATTTTTGTTAAAACAATTAAGCCTGACATAAAACAAACATGTGCAAGTTTCAGTATGACAGAATAAATAGTCAGTGTTCCAAAGAAAACATTCGGTGAAGCAAACCAACATAACACGAAGGACCTCATAGTGCAACCATTTGTATATCTGCACGGGTATATGTTGAGCCGAATCGAAACAGCAAGATATAATAATCTCGGTTTAGAACTAACAGACCACCTTTCTTTTTCTTTATTACTAATATGTGTTTTGTAAGAGAGAAACGTGATTTGAAATAATAACATAAGCTAAGTATTTTTTTTCAACACAGCATCCGGGTTGAACGTTTGCCAACCACTGTGTATAAAAGACCAGCTTGAGAAAGTATTGCAATCAGGGGCGGACCTAGATTTAAGTAAACGAAGGGGTTGGGGATACAAAGGGGGAGGGGTGTTGAGTCTGAGGCGTGCCAACAGCACGCCCTGCTACGGCGTCCGGAGGCATGCCTCCCGGAAAATGTTGAAATGTACGATAATTTCCCTGCGTTCTATAAGGCAATTGAAGAATGAATCGAAGAACTTTATCATTCCAGTTACTATTTGTGGCCACATTTTGCAAGTAACATAACATCAGTCAGCGGATGAACAGGAGTAGGGGCAGGGGTTGCAAACCCACACTAAGTCTAATATACAATTAAATATAAATGTACATAATATAAAAATACAAAGAGTGTTTTTTAAGGAAGAAAGGCACCCTTGAAAACAGAGTATTCGCTGTTAAATATTTAGGGGTGGGTAAATAACTGCACTTGCCCCCCCCCCCCCCGCTAGTTACGCCACTGCCAAGGACTTAATCTAAATCCCAACGCGAATTTCGAGCCCGTTCCAGCCTTACCGACTACGTCCAACAGAAGAGTTTTAGTAGTCGATGTCAGGTAGAACAGTACGCACTCGTACAGGCCAGCCGAGGTCCTTCTCACCGGGGCGATGCTCAGTTTGCAGTGCTCCTCAAATCCCTCTTGGTCGCCGGGTGGTTGGAACGAACACCGCTGCAATATTTGACGAGATTTCTGCCACAAGACATCAACTCCCGGTCCCCCATCAGTTTGACGACCTGTCACCAAGCACGTGAACGTTGCATTCTCTCCAATGGAAGCCACGTAATTTTCTGCCGGGAGGATCCTGAGCCTACCTCCCTCACCTGAAATACAGTTTTGTTGAAAAAAATACACCTCAAACTGGTCCGTGTATACAGTTCTGAAAAGTACAAGGCCGGTCTAGCAAAGCCGATACCAGAGAACACAGAATACCGTTCAATTGTTCACAATGGCTATTTAATGAAAGTCTTTTCTTAGCCAACTATGTAATTATCCGCTATTCGGCGGAACAGATTTTGGAAGTGGAGGAGGAGAGGGTAGGGGGTGGGGATTACCTCAGATTGCAAAGTCGAAAGGGGTGGGTGGGGCTGCACCCTTAGGAGGTGCCTACGGGGCGCTCCTCCGGCTTTTTGTTTCTGTGAATGTTACCCAAACCCGATTCTTCCAAGGCCACAATTTGCATATAAAGATTCGATCAAACCGAGGGTGGAAAAAAACATGGTTTTGTCATTTATAAAATTCATATTGAGTCTGCTATGTGCAAAAGCATTTTTCTCTGTGCATATAGTCAATGAAAAAAATCCTTTAAATTTTTGGTCACCGGCACACATTCCTAATTTTGACATTTCATGAGAAAGGTAAATCCGATTTGCAGACGATAATGTCAAAAACGTCTCCAGCATGAGCGAGCACAAGGCTCAATACGACGGAGAAAACGCACGCAACCGTGCAGTTGTTGAACACGTTTAAGGGGTAGAGTAGAGACCGTCTCATCAAGCCACCTGGGGTCCGCAGCAGGATTCAAAATCCCATTAGTTTGCTTATCCATTTTTACCGCAACTATACTGGAATTTGGTGCCGTTTTACCATGGGATATTATTTGTATTATTAACACAAAGAATTCATTCAATTATCAACCAAATGGAGATTCATCTCCACTCACGGACAAACCACGGCCAGCCGAAAAGAAGATGCATGCCTACTTTAATTGAGAGTCGTCCTGTCTGTTAAAGAGTCTTTTAGTACTGACCAGTCGGCCAATTTTCAGGAACTGCGATTAGGCCAAAAAAAAAGTCTCCGGTTTCTGGTATGCGCGCGCGTCGCCGTAGCCATGCGCGTCTGCAAAATGAAAAAGTTTTTTTTCAACGAAAGATGATGTCTCAAAACCGCCGAACTCACTGGTTTGACTGGAATCCTGCTCCTGCAAAATTTTAACGTGTTTTTTAGATTGGGTTATGGTCGAGAATAAGATTTATGTGGCCTCTCTGGACTCCCATGTATTTGCACTAAGTTTAGTCGGGCACCATTTGCAGTCATCAGCCGACAGTTGAAGCAAAACAAATCAGGTAAAAAAAAAAAAAGCCGCGTCGCCTCACCACTTTTTGGGCGAGCTCCATACCAGAAACCGGAGATTTTTTTTTGGGGGGGGGCTTAGGAGCCATTCTACGTTTATTCTTATAACCCTAGATAGTAAATGCGACTGAGCTGTACTATCTGCTTCTCTGCAACAAAAACGCACTTGAGCTAAAAGAGCTGCACTGAATTCGTTATACTGTGTGTTATATTCTGCTTATCAAATACTACACAGACAGTGGTTCCTTTATCTTGCACGGTGGAAAAAAAAACTTTCAAGATGTTAATATCATGTTATACCGTAATTCACGATGGTCTTACAGGCCTACCTTCTGATAGTTGAAACTGTAGAGCAAACAACGCAAGAATGAGCAGAGCATCCATATCGAGAGCCGTGGACGGAGAATGTTTCACAACTGATCTTAATTCAATTACAACTGAAGTTATATGCAGTTCATAACCAAACGTTAACACAACATGGTTTCCTATTCAGGGCTCACTTCCTGGTACTTTGAGAAGCAGCACAGGTCGGTTCAACCTACAAGCACGTCTTCAATCTACGAATTCAGGGATAATTTTAGACTAGTATCCAAATCACCACTGACTTTAAACTTTTTTTCGGTCATCATCAAGATACCTTTGGACATCACAATGATGTTCTCTATAGAAGGCAACAATGGAACGGGGAGGGGATCAATGTATGGGGGTCACTTTCGGTGTGGACGTCTGTATATATATATATGTTTAATACCCAATGGTTATTTGCATAAACGATAAAAGAGTCACTATTTTTTTCCAAATGTTATTATGGGGGGACAAATGGTCAAACATTCAACCTTTCACCTCATGAAATTATTCATTAATTGTGTACTAGTATCCTCGTACCTGACAGAGCAGCGTTCGGCCTCATTCGGCACTTTCTATAGCCTTTAGTCAAGTCCCACGCGCCTACCCGGACACGTGACGCACCCCGGATGCTGACACGTAAAACGACTAGCACGAGTGGCAAAGCCGCGAGGGCCTTTATCATCTTTCAGAGGACGCTTATGTTTTTTTGTTTTTTTTTTGTCTACCGATTTGGTAGACACGCATAATGCATTACCCGTTGTGAATTGACCAGTGAAAATGCAGAATTACTAACGTAAATCAGCCGTCGTTTGGCGCCAGACAGCACGCGCGCCATGCTGTTGCTGGTAACCGCAAACTACCGTTAGATGTTTGTATTGCTTGATTTATGTTACGTGAATCAATGAATAAGTGATTTTTTTTTCACGAGATAGTAAAGGCCCTCGCGGCTTCGCCGCTCGTGCTAGTCTTTTTACATGGCAGCATCCTTGGTGCGTTACGTGTCCGGATGGTCTGGGTAGCGATTTTTTTTTACACAACTATCTGGGGTACTTTGTGCGCTTTCCTATGGGGCATGTTATTATATCAAGGCTTGAGTGGAGGCTACTATTTTTCAACTTGGTACGGATTTCGGACTTTATTTCCCTTTTTAAAAAAAAAATCCTCCAGAGCCTCGGATCAGAAAAGAAAAAGAAAATTGCTGCAATACAAGTAGTATCCGACTGAAAAATAACGTTTTTAAGAAAAAAACTTTCAATTGTTGAAAAAAAGAGCAAAATCTGAAGGGCGGAGATCGAACTCGGAACCTCTGACCATTTAGCCATCATGCATAGGCAATGGCGGTCCTCAAGTAAACTCTGCAATTCATGTGGAGCGAGTATACGCGCGCGCGCGTAGGTAAAAAGCATGTACGCGGCGTTCTACAATGATCCTAGAACCTTAATTCAAGTCGCCTGAAAAATGGGTACCCTGAACTATCGTGTAAATAAAATATGAGCGTCCGGGTATAGGCGCGTGGGACTTGACTAAAGGCTACACTTTCTATTGCTACAATATTACTATTAAATGTTGGTATAAAGCATTTTCTTTTCTCCCCCTTGAAATCCGCTTGTGACACCCTTGAGTACTATCATTAATATTATCAGAATATTATGCTTCCAGGATTGTTCTACTTTACAATGTGTATTTGCCATTGACAAGCCTTATTATTATATTATTATATATTATATTATTATAGGCTAATTATGGCTATAATTTTTTTTATCTTGTCATCCTGTTTTTCTTTCTCTTTTGCCTATACATGTTTTTCTTTGATTTCTCTAAATGCTACTGGATTTTCATTTTCATTTACGGCTAAATAGAAATAAAGGTTGCATTAAATTTAACATTGAATTGAATTGAAGATATCATGTTACGCTACGTAATTGTGAAATTATCCCGTATTACTAAAGCGGGCGGATTTTTTGGGTCGATGCCTCATTAAAAAGTACCGAAGATTTCTCTAGAAAAACAACGGTTAGCTTGGGGGTTGAGACTTATCGGTTCACTTTTTTTCAAATAAGATTTCATTAACATAGGGCTCGCTGACACGCAGCTTGTTTCGAATCGGTGTAGAGTACAATCGGTACAAATGTAGTGTATGCCATTGGGACTCTATAAAAAAAAAAGACGCGTTGGTTGTATTGCGCATGCCTCGTCAATAGAGAGAATAATAACAGGGATAAGTCACATGTGAGAGTCAGAATCCACAGAGGGTGAGGCACTAGATTTAATAGCAGTCAAATTCCATATTCCATATACATCAGTTCTCCTATCACGCACGTGCGTTGGGACATGGGTAGGAGGAAATCGTGGCCACTTGCGGCCATGCACCTCGTATTATTCGCACATGACAACATCAACATAAACGAGGTCGCGTTTGATATTATCCTTTTTATTTTAAAATAAAGTCACTTTAATCCAATATATGTGTTTGACATCGAAAATAGCATTTATGCAGATATACAGCTTGAAAACACACTTCTCTTAAAATCATACACAATTGAAGAACATGTTCAATATAAAATTGTAAAAGTGATGTGAAAATAGAGATGCTTCAAGTACACTTGTCTTAAGTCTCTGAAAGGAACACAATGATAAGAATACACATATTATATGCATTATTCAGGATTACTGTTATTTTCGGAAGAACATTTTTTTACAGAAAGAGTACTGCTGATAAACGTTTCCAAGTAGAAAGTCCACGTAAATAAAATTGTTTCCATTTCCCCCTCACTTGTTCAAAAAATATGCAGTGCCTGTTGGTACTGTATTCAAATTCTTCAAATCAATACGTTCGGCTGCATATTTCTTTCGAGAGGAATGCTAGACTGATCAATTTGAAGTACACAATATTTGTACCTTTCGTCAGTGTGAAAATGCACAACATACGTTTCATAAATCTCCCCATTCCCCGAACGTTTGTCCACACGATGCAGCTGTTCTTTCGAAAGGCTTGGAAATGTTGGAATGATCAAATAGAAATAGTTGTACAAAATTTGTTTGACCTTTGGTCAGTGTGAAAATGCATCACGCGCGTTTCATAAATCTCCCCTTTCCCCTTATTTGTCTGCACTTTGTTCAATAGGCTGCTATTGTTTCAAAAGACTTAGAAATGTTACAACTTACAATGACCAATAAAAAAATACCCCATTATTTTCTACCTTTGGTCAATGTGAAAATGCACACTATGATTTGCATAATTCTTCCCATTCCACTATTTTGTCCAAACTTTGGTCAGTTGATAAGCTGCTAATGTTTCAAAAGACTAAGGAATGTTATAGAATGACCAAGTAGAAATACACAATATTTTACCTTTGGTCAATGTGAAAATTCACATCATGCTTTGCATAATTTTTCCCATTCCCCTATGTTGTGCACACTTTGTTCACATGGGCAAGGCAAGTATTCAACAGATCTTTTCTATATTTGTACAATTTTATGTAAAAATATAAAAAAATATTAACCCATAAGACAAAAAAACACAAAGTCAACACACGTTTTATGGCTACACTTTTAAACAGTCAATGTCGCTTGATATTGCATAAACCAACGACATTTTACGACCGATATTAAACTATATATAAAATGAGCTCCACATATTTTTGGTGCTTTTTAGTTAAAATGTAAGCTTTACAACTATCAACAATCTTGCGTATTTTGAAATATAACAATTACAAAAATATCAAAGCCATGATTTAAAAGGCCCATGCAAAGTATTTTTTTTTAATGCAACCCATACAACTATACCTTTTAGCTCCATTTATTATTATTTTCTGTCATTTTCAACGTTATTTTAGTGCCTTTTACGGTTTTTTTTGCTAATTCGAATTTCCATATTCATGACAAAAGTGTAATGTCAGTTCATGCAGATACCTCAATGTTACAGCAATTTCATCACCACAACTTTTTTGTGTCAGCACATGGCGCAGCGAGCCAATGAGCAAACTTTTCTCCCAAACGCTTTCAATGAGCACATGTTTCGGTGCACAATTTGAACATCCAACCCATTCATACTGAACAGTGGCTTCCTGAAATGTCATCACGGCAACAACGCCCTCAGTGTTCCAGAAAAGTATGGTGCACTTTTCAAAAGAAAATATAAAAAAAAATGAATCCCAACAGTTCCAATATCTTCTTAAGAAAATTACTTTCTTTGCATGGCCCCTTTAACAGACCTGTTCGATGGTACAGGAACTAAAAATTACAAGAAAGCACGGTTAGCAAGAACAAAATGCTACATAGAGAGAAACCATTACAATTATGACAACCAAGAAACACATTCACTGCGTCCGCTGAGGTACGCCCACAACAGATATTAAGGCAGACATACACGTACGGGCTTTGACGCTTTACGTAAAAGTCTTCACGATAAGTTAATCTTAGAATTCAACTTGATACAATTTATTTATAAAAATATATGACTTAAAGGGAATGTACATCATTGGCTTTTGCTGTAATTTTCAGAAATGGAGTATTTGAGGGGTTAGTATAATATATCAAATATTGTAACACTGAAATGTTTGAAGTTTTATGTTCGAAAATGCTGAAAAAACCAAGAAAAACAAAATTGTTTAAGTAGTCTGGTTCCCTGACTCCACTAAAGATGAAATGATCAATTTACAGTTGCCAGAAAATTGTAAGGTAAGAGAACCAGTGTAGCTGGCCTGCACCCGTTCATGAACATGTAACCAATACCAAACAAAATTTGGACTGAAAAAAGCTAAATTTGGAGCAGTAGTTGAAATACATATAGGTTTTTCCAACGGTGGTCGGCCGACCACCGTTGGAAATGTATACAAAAATACCATTTTCTTGAAAATGACTTCACACCAGGTGCCATAATTTTACAGGATGCTTTAGACTGTCATTTACCAACATCCTAGTAAGGTATTTCTTAAAAACTTGGTAGTTTTATTTTTCGATGTTTGCAAATGTTGTATATTCCCTTTAAACAAAAAATATATACTAAAGTAGTGGCCATGTTTGCCGATAATCAATTAATATATCACCTAAATAAAAAAAGGTACTGCATTATTTCCGCTTTGTCTTATTTTTTTATGACACTGATATGTATATACAAGAAGTAAAGAAACAATTGACTCGTTTTGAAATTCAAACATAATACTTAAATTTATGTACGTACTTATTCACCAAACATAAAAATGCACAAGACACTTTTCATCTGATGTCACATATGAAGGCAGGTCTTTGTTTGGCTGTGGTATGCATGAGATTGTGCATAGTACTTTCACTGACGCCAAATTGCAATGGCAAAACCTGTCCTCATTGAGGGTACGTCATGCAACAGGTCTATAGGAATATATTACATGTACTCTGAAACAAATGCACTGCACCGGTATTCAAATAAAAAGGCAGTATCCATACAATACAATGCTAAATACACACTTAAATTGTAATTCATGAACACAATTATACTTAAATAGTGAGTTTATGTTTTTGCAGTATGGAAAATAATCATACACATACATGACATAGTTACTGTTTTTATCAGTTGCAATTGGTTTAACGATATCATTTCTAAAAGGCTCATTAATGATTATCTATACCTCTCATTACAATCCTTACATGTACATCATTCATCTTGTCATTCAATTATTCACAGCGATATAGTTTAGAGACGGTGTGCACTCTTAAATTTCCGGTCGTATTTGACCAGGATTCTCCATTACATTTGACCAAATACTTTTCCTGATCAAAACAACACTTCCTGGTAAAATGACACTTCTCCCGTATTGTTCTCCCTTCAACTCTCTCCCCCCCCCCCAAAAAAAAAATCCCAAAACAGGTGATCTTTTGACTCAGAGTGTGTCCATTATTTTGACCATGAAAATAGAGCCGATAAAGTCAGATACATGTATAAACCCGATTCCCAGTAACTTCAGATCCGTGAATGACCTTTTAGAGTGTGGTACATGTAGGTTCAGTGACTGATTTCCAACTTGATGTCCAATTTCCAACAATGTACTTATGTGCAGCGTCTGGCATGAGTGCATCTTTAATCCCAAGGTAAGTTATGGCAGTGATCTTGTTGCAAACATGCAAGAGGACATCTTTAATCCCAAGGTAAGTTATGGCAGTGATCTCGTTGCAAACATGCAAGAGGGCAGTATCAAGAAGAAAAAAAACACAAAGGAATGTAAACCAATGCCAAAGGAATATCAGTGAGAAAAGAAAACAAGTTGATCAGCTTGACGGACCCTGACATCTTTGGAAATATTTTCACACGCTGGCCTTCATTCCATCCCGACAATCAACCAAACACATTTGGAATGTAGGAGTATGACATGTGTCGGCTTTACAAGCATATCGACTTTAACAGTGTAGGTTGTTGATGCTGTAAATGTCCTTTGCTCGACATCAAATGCTCTACTGCATCAGCATTTGACGTCGTTAATCATGCCTGTCCTGATAGATTGTCGCTTGTCCTGCGTCACTGTCAAAACGAATGTGCACGTAGCACCGATATTGAAATGCCTCCATTGGATACTTGCATGTATCAATTGACCGTAGCAATTTCAAGATGCCCCTCCGTATCTTCAAAACAACCCGTGGATCCTCACAAGATGCCAGAACTCACTTCAACAGGACAGACCACCACGCAGCCTTAGCTCAGGCACTACATGATCGTCCCCAAACCATACCACGCCCGTGTAATCGTAGCAGCAAAATTGTACCGGTATCCATGGGGAACGACTTTCAGATGTAATTAGTTGTGCTCATTCAGATGAGTTCATGGAGACCGTCTGACAGTTGTTGTTTTTTTGTGTAAAAACGAGTTTGACAGAAATTTGACAGAATGGATTTTTTGGGTAGATTTCTGGCAGAATTCTGCAAAAATGGTTATTTGACAGAAAACAGCAAATTTGAACAAAAGAGTGTACATTTGTTTTGTTTTTAAAAGCTTCAATCCTTTCAAACGAAGCCTCGCATTAACGGGACAGGTTGGCTGGTCTAGGTGCTGAGGTTCACTGGGAAATGGACTTCGTCGTGGCCGCGGATATGCATTTTGCCAAAATTTACCAATAATTTCACAACAACTTTATATGTGACTAGATTGTTTATTATGTAATTTGAATCTTAATTAAGTCACTACTACAAATCTGCATGTGCATGTCTCTTTGTATTTTAAAATATTGTATATTTCTATATTTGCTTGTTATTTTTGGTTTGTAATTTCATGCTGATTTTAAACTGATTTTTACATTTTTCTTGCTAATTCTAATAATTACTTTGTGTTTAAACGGATTTTCTATATGTTACTCTGTAAGCGCCAAGGAGCATTGTTTTTTCGATGGATTGGGCGCTATATAAATCTTTGCTTATTATTATTATTATGTGATTTTAAGCGTTTATACTGTATTTCGAGTAATTCTGAGGAATTTGGCAGATTTTTGATAAATCTGACAGAGTTTTGATGTGCATTTAGCAGAATTTGGCTCTGACCTTACGGTCATCCTGGATGAGTTGTACACACACCACAAAGGCCTGGGAACCAGTCCGTGCAAGCACATACCTTACATGGAAATCTCACGAGTGAAAATGAAGTGTTCGTATACGATTACATGGAGCTTGTAATCACACTTGATTAATTACTGAATTAAGACAATACAATTATGTATACAGTTCATAGAGGGTGTATAGGACACAAGAACACTAACTAGTATCCGACAAGAAGTTGCAAGGACTGTGTTTTGGCTGTCGCATTGGATTGTGCTGGGTACTATCTCTCAGAGTTCACTGTTTAAAAAAAATGCTGCTTCGAGAAGTGGAGGATGGGCAACTGACGGAGAATTAATGGCTACCTAAAAGAATTCAAAGCAACAAAACCACAACACTAGTTCTGTCACACTGCATATCATGTAAGCACCTACACCTTTGTTTCCATGTCTACATTTTGTACAACATGATCTTGGCTCGATGTGGAAGATGTGGTAGCCCCTTCTGTCAACTGAGGCTCACCAAGTTATGCCCTCAAAACATCTTTGTTGTCCACGATAAGCTCAATAAGATCTGGCTTTTGACGGCGGATTTCTTCAACAACTTCATCTGGTATGCCATGTTCATCATCAGATTTAACCAACTTGAAGGCAGATACATGAAAACACTGAAGATTGTCCATGTGTTTAATGGTGTCTGTAAGGAACTTGCCAAAAGACTGACTAAGACGGCCATGCAGCAGATACAGCGTTTGCAATCTCCTCAGCAAGGTTGCATCATTCGTCATGTCAACTTCGACCTTATCAAACCACTCGGTGGTGACTTCGTAGAGAGACAACCTGAGGTCGGTCAGGGCTTCACATTCAGAAAGCATTGTCATAATCTTCTGTAAAGCTCTGCCATCCATCTGGGTATTGAGCCGAAGGTCCAACTGCTTCAACTTTTCGAGCTTGGGAAGATGGTGGACGAGATTACGAATTTGTTGGGAATCAAGAATTGGTCCCCAGAGAACAATATTTTCGAGATGTTTCTGCTCGGGAATGTAGTAAGCCAAGCCTTTTGCAGACTTTGACGAGTAGCACTCACCACCAACATTTGTGCCTATGACCTCCTGTAAACCCAAAGACTGCAATGTGTGAAACATCCTTTTGTCATGTTTGTAGCCCTGATTGCTGTCTGTAGAAGTCTTGCATTCTGTTTCAATGTCTCCAAGAGCCCCGGGATACAGATCTTCAGCATATCGTTCAAACTCCTTAAAATGAAGCTCCTTAATATGAAACAATTCAATACATTTTAGATTCAGTGGGTTGTTTTTTGTGTTGTATTTGAGTGTATAGAGCAAAAGTCTGAGCCTGTGACTGGATATCCCAATAAACTGCAATTTTCCTTCATGAAACAGCGAGTTTATTGCATCGTTTAACTTCCCTTCCCATCTTCCATCAAAGTTCACTTCGAGACACAACTTGGTCAACTTTTGCAGCCAAATCTCATCTTTAAGACTGCCAGAATTTTCCCGTTCCCGAATTGTTTGACTGATTTCATTGAAATGTTTCACAATTGCACGTGCAACATCATCTTTCTCTGTACATGTACCGGCAAAGACCAAAATGTTTTCAAATAGGTCAATATTATTCACGTTGATCTTCTCCATCCATTCAAGGGGATTTTGAGTCACTTGCTTAGCAGCACAAAAGTCTCGAAATATTTCAAGGGCAAATCTGACCTTAGAATCATGATCAGAGAGAAGTGGACTGGACACTTCTCCAGTTAAAGTTTCTTCATGTGCGTCTCCAGTGGAAGTTTCTTCATGTATTTCGAACTCTTTTGGACTAGATGCCTGTCTATTTGAATGTCCCATGTCAAACACTTGTGAACTGTATGCCTCTCTATTTGGATTTTCTGTGTCGAACTCTTGTCGACTAGACGCCTCTTCAATATCATTGTACTTTGGTTGACTAGATGCCTCTTCAATATCAATGCACTCATGTGGACTAGACGTTCTACATGTATCTTTGTACATGTATGTGTCTGGGTACTGTGACTTAGACACATTGGCATTAAATTTCTCAATGTTCAATGAGAGTGGACTGGACCCTTTATTTGAATTGTCAATGTTTGACAGTTGTCTAGACACTTCTCCGGTTGAATTCTCATTGCTGGACACTTGTGGACCAGACCCTTCTCCGGGTGAATTCCCAATGTCGGACTGATGTGGACAAGGTACTTCTTCAACCAGATTCACACTTGACTGTAGGACTTGTGAGTTAGGCACGTCAACATTTAATTTCTCTCTGTTGGACTCTTGTGATATTGACTTTTGTTCATTTGAATCATTTGTCTTTGATTCTATGTTTTCATCCCCAAGAATCAACCCCATATTAATTCCATCTTTTAAAACATCGTTTCCATCTGTACACGACTGCAAGAAATCCATTTGAGGCACTTCTTCATTTGCAGGACGATCCAACATTGCACGTAGAGCCACTTTGCCACACTTAGCCAAAAACTCATTTTGTTCCTGTGTAAGCCCGTCTCCTTCACCACACTTGGCCAAGCTATTTGTGGCGTCTAGTGTACGAAACATGCATTTCAACATACCAGTAACCACTTCACTGACGGAATTGTGACGTTTTAAATCAGGGTACTCACAGTGCCTCCTTAAGAAGCCAGGGAGACAAGCCACACTTTCACATAATATGTGTAAATCTACATGCTGGAGTAGTATTGGGTAATCGAAGTATTGATCTGGGAAATCAACTGCTATTTTTGACTTTACATACTTTCGTGCATTACTATCAGAGAAGCCAGTTATTGTGACATAATGCCAATTATGTTCTTGGCTCATATCTTGTGCTAGCTGAGCACTTCTTGTGCTGATCACTAACTGACATCTAGAGACACCTTTGATGGCTTTCAAAACTCCCTTTACATGTACACAATTACAGTCATCTACAAGAATCACCGCGTCGGAAAGGTGCAAAATATAAGAAATATGAAGTTTTATATTTCTGACCGCATCACATATTTTCTGAGCTTTGGTTAGAACTACGATTTTTGGCCCAAACGGAAAATATGTTGGTTTTATAATTTGCAAGTCATGTCGCAGCTTTTTGAGGAAGTTAGTCTTACCACTACCTGATCTCCCTTGCAGAACACATCCATTCCCACCGGTGCTGCCAATGAAGAAATCTGAGTGCTGCCCTACATTGAGTCTTTCACGTCCTTGTGGTGTAATGTGGAACAGTTCAGGATCTTTGTAGGTTTTTTTATCACTCTCTAGCCACTCCCCTGAAAGCAGGATAAAATATTTGTAATGCAATACATGAAACTGTTTTTATGAAGATGCTGTTTTACTTGCAAACTTTGAACTGTTTGCATTTAACCCTTCATCACAAAGTCATCTCAAAGATAATCCTGGCTTCAGAGAATCCTACTTGGGAAGTTTAGGGTCATTTATACCCCTGATGATGGGTTGTAAGTTAATCCAGGATGGGCTTATTGTTTCAGAAGTTAATTGCAGGATTCTGCGTTCTGCATAGCCTTGGTCAATGCTCTCGTTGTTATTCGTCCCGTACGCGGTCAATCGTCGGCATATATCCTCACGCAATATGCACATGCATGTAAAATTACAACGCGAACAGCGACCTCACGCGGCCACTATTTTTATATGCAAATCAGTTGGGGATGATCAAGAGCCTTGGTTATATCGTCCATGTGAGGTTTTGGGGGTGGTGCTCATTATGTTAATAGCCTTAGCTGACCTTAAATGTCGTTTTCTTATTGGTCAATCATTGCGTGGAAACTTGCATAGTGAAACGTGGCACCGTACATAATCCATACACGTACACGTTGTGTGTCTCTGCACATGGCACCAATGCACAAAAACTGTGGTTCCTGTCACGTCCGCAAAAGGCGAATAGCTGCAAATAATTTGATGACGTCCGGATTTACCAAGGTGTGATTGGACACTCCACATATTAGCCCCGCCTACACTTATCTGTATTCGCATACGAGGTCGTGCGCTAGAAATCCAGCGCAAAATAAAGAAAAACATAAGCTTTTGCCGACGATTGAACCAAGGCTCGAGATCGTCCTCAACTGATTTGCATAAAAAAATAGTGGCCGCATGAGGTCGCTGTTCGCGCTGCATTTTTACATGCATGTGCATAGCGCGTATATGCCGACGATTGACCGCGTACGGGACGAATAACGACGAGAGCATTGACCAAGGCTACTTTCTACAGGATCCTCCCACCATAAATTTATCAGTAGGGTCCAGGGATTCTAGCGTAATGTTATGTACATGACAGAGCTTTTAAGAGCTCAGAGAATAAACCTGAACATGTATTTTCCAAAACTTATACATCTATCATATAATGCTCAAGGAGATTACAGACTGGGAGTTTTGGATCATTTTTCATAATCATTAATTAGATGTCATGGTTAATTGGCTCTGTCACAGGCGTAATACACTGTTTTTCATAATGCTTAAATTGGCCAGTTTGTACATAATGTTGATCACTTCGCAGCATGGTACATACTGGGAACAATACATCATGCACAAAGGTGTCTGCAATTTGTCTGGGCGATTCAATGAGAATCCCGATCAAGCACGCTTGCTTCATAGAGACGAGGGAATAACAGTTCAAATATGCAGCACTGCCACCACTGAATGGCCGTACACTGAAACTACTGGGTTTACAAAATACTCTATTGATGACATGTACTGGTATACCCCAGGTAGCTGGAGCTGACTCAATGAAAATACAGATTAGAGACACTGCTACATACATGTATACTTACCAGTACATGTATGTAGGACACCTAACAAAATGTCTCTCCTGATCCTATAATCTGTTCACACCCCTTTTGTAGGAATAGTGGGCGGAGGAGAATTAAAAACGGAGATATGTCTGGAGGGCAAACAGAAAGCCTGAAGGACAGAGGAAAGGGTTTGACCAATCAGAAATAGGATGAAGTATGACATACCCATTTGACAAGAGCTGGTGGACACCCATCTTCTGTACCACAGACACAACAGCACGACTGCTGAACCCAAAATAGCAAAACCCAAAATAGCAGAACCTGCAGCACTTCCTTTGGACTTCCCAGTCTCTGTCAAACAAATGAAAACAGATAAAACCTACATGTTAATCAAACATACTAACAAACATATTGACAATCCAGATTCCTGGATAATGGCTGATGCAGCCAAGGTTTTGTTTAATCACAGAATATCCCACAAAAGATTATTTTAAGTGAGTGAGAGCAAAAAGACAACCAGCCAACAAGAAGGGCTGGGTTTGGTTCTGTATTCCAAACTTCAAAGAAAGAGGTGGGCTACTGAGAGAAACCAGTTTACTTGTTTAAGTGTGTTCATTTGTAAAGCCCCTCCCAGAGCCAGAGGATGTATTATAAATTTCGGAAATTCCCCCCCCCCCCCAATAAAAGCTGGGCAGTGACCCTCTGTCATTCTCCTCTTATTGGCTTAGGCACACAGCAACTCACCCCCTCAGGTTCCTTCCCCATGCTTGTCTCAAGCCATTTTGGGATGGGAAGCACGTGAATAAACGTATTATTGTATAGCTCTCACCTCTGCAAATTAAGCACCAATAAATTGTGCATCTATAATTTCATCCCCCATTTTCAGCTGAAACGCGTGGCTGGCCTACACATACATGTATCTACGATATCATAAATCGCTACATGTAAGTGTCACACTGAAAGTACATGTACTTTTTTTAGGGGGTAAACTTCTACACATTGTTAAGGAATGTGAAAGTGAGTAAAACATCTTCAGCTCAAGCCCACTCTAAAAATATTGAACAAGTACCTTGCATTATCCGTACATCAGTGTGACAGTTGGCCAGTGTACCATCCGATCGGAACACATGACACCAGAAACTTGAAGAATCATTTAGCGAGTTCACGCTGAGAGACCAGTCGCTGCTAATGCTGAATCCATTATTCTTGGAGTTGAGAAGCGAACCATTTGCGAGACGGGCGGCAATCACATCTGTATCAGAATTCTTTCCCTCTCCCTTCGACCAATAAACTGCCAATACATGTGTGGATGCATTGGGCGACTGTTGTACACACTCACAGGGTAGAGTCATTATGTGCCCTTGCGTCACAGTAGCTGATGAAGACATGTTATATGGACTTGCTGGAAATGTGTAACCTGAAATGACAAATTTTGATAACAAATCTCTCACAAATATCAAATCATACTCAATTGTATTACTGGCTTTTTTTGTAAGAGCTATACAGCAACAATGAATACATGAAAGAAGAAAAAATCATTATACATGAAGTATCGGTACGGTCCAATTTAATGCATTGTTGATAATCTATGAGAACATGCACAAAATAAATGAATCAATGTTCTGGACCCGTTTACCATGTTTACAGCGCCATGCTGGCCAATTGTGATGTAACATCCACCACAATACGCTGATTGGGTGGAATGCAGTCTCATTCATCAGTGGTAGTTAAATAAAATTGCTAAGCTTTAAGTTGTTTAAAAACATTGGAGGTCAAAATGAGCATGTAGCGCAATCACATACCAATCACATATGTGGCAAGAGCACCTTTCAAGGGAGCTTTTTCTGGACCATCTTCAATGTAGCATGTGTAGCGTCCAGTGTGGGTGTGGTCCACTGATTCGATGAGTAGACCAAAGTCACTGGCAAGATCGTAGCCAGAATCAGCCTCAACGGTGTCAGCAGACAGGTTGTACTTGAGGACGACGCGTTGACTTGACTCATGAATCCATTGGACGCCACACATCACGTCACCAGGCGTCCAGCTTCTACAAGGCAGAACTTGCGGAAATCCTTCTGGAAGGTACAACTCTGTTTGCGATGCCATCAGGACAAAGCTAGGATTTCCATCTGAATGCAAAAAATCAATCAATAAAAGCTTGCACATGTTTAACACAAATACAGTGCAAAGATAAACAAGTACCTGTAACGGGTTCTATAGGGTACCGAAGTGTGCCCTCATTTAGAACCAGAAAGTGTAGTGCAAACGTTTGGAGTACTCGCGCATGTTGGTTGACGGGCTGATTATAAACACGCTAATGTCATTTGCACACACATTGTGCGCATGACGTATTCACTTTGGTACTCTATGAAAGGGTGTTTTTTTCCGAAGCTCAGTTAAAAGGCCAACCTCGTACTGATTTAATTGGATATACTGTAGCACAAATTGCGAGACTTATATTATTCCGGGTTTCTTCGCATGAGCAGCAGGCATCATCAAGAGTGCATTCAAATGTCCGCCTCATCAGTGGTCTCCCCCAGTGTCCCTCTTCTAACATGAAGTGGGAAGGCCTACTTGTGCACGGAGCACAGGAGAACGAATCAACCGACCACATGCATGTCTCTGAGGTCATCCCAAAGCACTTATTATTTTTGCAGTGCCTAATATGGGAAAATAAAACAGTGACTATGCATGCGAAACTCTTCTCCACTTTCACAGAAAGTCAAGTTCTGTTCATCACATGAAATTTACATATGATAACTATTTGTGTGGTGAATTATGAATTATAGGATATTTATGTGTGCATTTGGCATGTTTGGGTTTTGTGCACTGTGTTACCAGGTGCAGATCCAAGGGGGGGGGGGGTTAAAAAAAACAGCTCTGTCAGGTTTTTTTCCCATAGAAATTCATAAAAAATAATGGTTCCCCCCCCCCCTTGAGGCAAGTGCTTTGTTAGTTGTCACATTTACCTTGTATTTGAACGTCAGTGGAGCAACTATGGAGAACACCATCTGACAGAAACACGTGGCACCAGAATCTCTGTGTATCTTGTAGGTCATTCAGGGAGTTGACTGTAAGTGAAGCGTCGCTACCAATGCTGTAATCGGCCCCATGTTGGATCTGCAGGGTGGCACCATTAGAGAAATGTGCACCAATGATCTGTGTAATGACGCCCTCTCCCGTTGACCAATACACTACATCTGGTGTCTGTGACGCGCACTCACACGGTAGCGTCTGTCTGCGTCCTCGATGGAGACTAGCAGTGGAGGATGCCTCACTGACTGCCTCACCTCCATGTGGCAAAGTGTGCCCTGCGATCATAAAACAAATCCGGTTTTGTGACTTCAATAAACCCTTTTGGTAAATTTCCTAAATCTTCCAATATATCCAGCAAATAAAAGATTCAATAAACATTATTTCGTGAAAACAAATTAACTGGGTTTCCAACACTCGTTTCTGATGGTCACACAAATGGATGATGGTCTCAAAAGAGAGGCAAACATAATGAAATCATTTTCCAATGAAAAATCTCAGAGGGCATTTAATCATTCAGAAAATCTAGTAACAGTGGAACGTCGCTATATCGAACACCGCTATACAGAATATTCAGCTATGTCGAACATCATCCTTGGCTCCCAACCTTTCAAGGGCGGAGCCAAAACACATTTTTTTTGGGGGGGGGCACAAAAAAAATCGGTCCCCAAAAAATTACAGCGTGGGGTTCGGGGCCCGCTTAAGGGCCCCAAAATTTTTTTGGATTAGATGCTCTGTGGTGCGATCTGAGGCACTGTCTGACCACTTTAGCCAATGTTTTTTTGAGGAAAAGATGGTGGTTTACTCATTTTCTGCCTTTATTGCGATGTCACATAAAAAAAATTAAAAAATGGTTTCGTTTTGGGGGGGGGGGGCATGGCCCCCTTTGGCCCCTCCCCCTGGATCCGCCCTTGCGACCTTTGTGTACAAAACCAACCGAACATTGGTGTAATACCGTCATCAGAGGAACGAAAGTGACTATCATTTCCCCAAGACATAGACGGGAAAGCCACCCCTTATTCAATAATCAGCACTTGTTTGAAGTCGTCTTTTAGTAACTACCAGGGCGTGCAGGGTGAAGCTATGAAGGGCGCCATTTATTGAAAAGCGAGTACCGGAGCACCTGCAGCTTAAAATCGCTATAGGGGGGCCTACTGAACAATCACTATTACAAACATTTTCTGTGGATCCCGCGATGTTCGATATAGCGGCGTTCCACTGTACTAAGGCTCATGAGGCGTGTACATGTCCCTTCAACTCATCTCAGTGCCCAATGTCTATCTTTCATGTCAAATGATGTACATTGTATAGAAAACCCTTGTAAGTTAATCTTGGCAGAGATCTTACCGATAACTTGAATGTTGATTGTCTCTTCTTGTTTGATGTACTCCTTGTCACGCCAGATGACTTCACACAGGTATTTGCCACCATCACTCTCCTCAACATCTTTAATGAGGAGGCCGAAATCATATGCGAGGGAATATCTTGGGCCATGATTGCCTGGAATTTCTTCTCTGTTGTAGCTTACTAGCCTCTCGTTTTCTTTTTCTCTGATGTCAGTGCTTTCATTTAATTTGTACCAGGCGATGAATGGAGATTCACCTTCCCGTTGAGAGTAAGGGAGACATGGGATTCGGTGGGTTAGTCCAAGCTGAACATAGGCACCCCTGTTGGACAAGCCGAAGGCGTCCTGGGTATCGTTGGCTGTTAGCAAAACACAACAAATCAAAACAACTGTAGTATTCAGTTATTGTATCTAGAGCTGTGCATGTATTCAAATAAGTCAGTGTTTCAATATTCTAACTTGGAAAACTCAAATGATAAAACTACCTCCATTGGCCACAGATCAGGTTTTTCAAGCAACCCATGTCATGCATGTACACAAAATTAATGGAGAGCTTGTTAAATTATACAAATACGAGGCAGCAGAATGGCTGATGTGAGGACTGCCTCGCGTGATATGAGGGAGGAAGGCGGCTCACCGTCTGTTGACGGCTTCGCTGATGGTCAGCTGCTAACGTACAAGCTCTGCACTAACATGTTTATGTAGGCCTACTGTTTGAAGTGAAAACAGCGACCTCACATGTCTAGGCTACAATACGCAAATTGGGTGGTGCTGAATGAATACCTCAAGTTGATTAATCAAAAGCATTGGCCTATCATTTTCGGATACTTCTTTTTGTCGCTGGATATATTTCGAGTTATACATTGTGTATTTGGTCTGCAAACTTCATTTTTTCGGAAAATGTACATTTTGTAGGCACAGTATCCAGCCCAATGCAGCTATATGCCCACGAGACTCCACGACCAAATGCAAAATAATAACCACCTCCTGATTTGCATTTTGTAGCCTATCCGGTTCGTTAGTGTGACTTTCTGCACTTTCTGCACGATTGGAACCGGAAGTTAACGCAGCTCGAGCGTTTGTAGCCAATGGGCGCTAGTAATCAATTGTGGGCGAGCATGAATGACATTTTTACTAACAAACCGAGAGTTGGGGGTGACCTAGACTGGTTCCCAGTCCATCCATTGCATATTTCGAATGTATCCAAAGTTATTGGAGGCGGGGATTAGTCTGCAAGACCATCGCAAGTTAAATTCGAACATAACGCCCCCCAACGACGCCTGATGCTCACGTGAAGACGAGATGCATGGCTATTACTTTTGCACATTAAGGAAGTCGTGCTTACTTCGCGCAACGCACATGAACCAGTACAGTACGCACACGCTGTGTCCCATCCACAGAGCTCTCAAAAGAAGTAAAAATGTGCCCTCTTTTGTTGGCACACGGAGTCCATAGCTGAGCCATGAGAGGTCGCTGTTCATGCTTCATATGGTAGCCCATGGACATATATATAAAACCTAGACACAGCAGCTTCTGTGAGCAAAACGGGCTGCGTCACGCGGCCTGGCGCGATGCGCGGATTATCATGTGGTTCGATTTACGCGCACACTTCATACGTTTGTTCAGGCCAGCGCCAATGCACTTGTGCACCACTAAGTTTTTTGTTTCCTGCATGCGTACGGGACCAAAATATTCCAAATAATGCGCGCAGTGAGACCGCTCTCTGGCGCGACACGACGTGTTAGCGTAATACATGTAGGATTTTGCTCACAGGCGCAACAGTAAATGTCGTTTCTATGTGGTAGCCTACATTCTATGTACCGGTACATGAACATGTACGCGGGACTGCTGTGTATGTAAGTGGCCGACCATACATCATCAGACACTACCGCCGAACGCCTTGACTAAGGCTATCAAGAACAAAGTAAGATGAACGATATTCCAATAGTTCTTACCGAAGGAATGTGGACACGTATGAATGTCACTAGCTATGAATGCCTGGGATGTTGTGAATAATCCCACCACCACCACACTGATAAGCACCATGAGAAGAGCTGTTCTTTTGCCCATTTTGAAGTCACCACACACATGCTATGAGTCTACACCTCCTGTTCAGCTTGTTCACCTGTTGAAAAAAAATTTAAAAACCCACAATCCTTTGATGATGTATTTTCTCTGCTTTGTAACAGTTTACTCATTTTGAATTGATTGTTCTCATGCAATAGGCCTAATAATTAAGTATCATACACAGTATTCAGAGTCCCAAATTTTCGGACTATATTGGACACAAGTAAGTAATAGTGCAACACTGTAGAATATTATAATTATTTATTTGGAAAAATTTCCGTGCTGGGTCACCACTTTTTTCAATTAATTTTCAAGCCCCAAAGTTGCATCCTTTATGGTTATTTCCTCCACTTTGCCTCCTCTACTCTCACCCTCTCCTTTCCTTTATTCCTGTTTATTAATCAGTCATACTTCATCGAGATTGGAACTCCGACTCTTGCTTGAAACACGTTAACCACTATATAGGTCATGCACGATCGCTGTTGCAATGACCAATATTTGGACGTATTTTAGCTGGAGTTACCCAGCTCTGAGTTTTATCATTGGGTTGTCATCTAGAGCTGGAGCTCATTTTTCTCGAAAACGATAGGCTAGTATAGGCAAAAAAAAATTGAAAAATGTTGAATTTTGTCCCCGTTACACACTAATTGCAACTGCAACTCACCCCAAACTTGCCTGGAATAACCATTACACAGGTCCTTGAAGTAAAAAACGATCCACGATGAAGATTCAGCCTACAATTGCAGTGAAAACAGGAAAAATAACTGCTAACCTGACAACCTTGCGAGCATGTCCACGAACGCCAATGGTTTGTGCACACAAAAAAATTTGTGTACGATTGAATGGCGGTCGGTTACCGGTACCAGGCTGTCAACTAGTCGTTTTTGCCGGCTGGCGATTGGCTGTTGGCGCATGACGTCGCGCGGAAGCGTAACACCCGATGACTGTTTCATGTACTCATATTAAGTTTACCACTCGCATCACAGCTGCGGTACTGGAACCGCAACCGATAGTGCATGAAACAGTCATCGGGTGTTACGCTTCCGCGCGACGTCATGCGCCAACAGCCAATCGCCAGCCGGCAAAAATGACTAGTTGACAGCCTGGTACCGGTAACCGACCGCCATTTAATCGTACACAAATTTTTTTGTGTGCACAAACCATTGGCGTTCGTGGACATGCTCGCAAGGTTGTCAGGTTAGCGGTTATTTTTCCTGTTTTCACTGCAATTGTAGGCTGAATCTTCATCGTGGATCGTTTTTTACTTCAAGGACCTGTGTAATGGTTATTCCAGGCAAGTTTGGGGTGAGTTGCAGTTGCAATTAGTGTGTAACGGGGACAAAATTCAACATTTTCCAAATTTTTTTTGCCTATACTATCGTTTTCGAGAAAAATGAGCTCCAGCTCTAGATGACAACCCAATGATAAAACTCAGAGCTGGGTAACTCCAGCTAGACGTATTTGAAGTATCCATTGAAATAAACTAAATATTCATGAGAAATAAATATTCATAATGACGTTTGCACCATCATTGGCCGGCTCATGCGTTGCCATGGTTGTCAATGTCATGCGTATAACGTACTGCTGTCTTCCAGACACTTCAATTAGTTTTGACCGGCTGCTTCAACTTATCCAAAATGTGCTCTAAAAACACATTTTCCCTAAATTGTTTTCGCATTGCCGGGGCTTCCTTGATTCCTCTTGGTTGAAATCACAAGGTGAGGTGAAAATTGATGTGTTTGGCGCCTTTGGCGGCAGGTAAAGTGGTGATCCAGTATGATTTTTTTTCCATTTATTCTGCCTACAAATGATAAATAATGACAATGCAATTTATATCCGAACACAAACCAAAGAAGGATTGTACAAAAAAAAAATTGCTAAAAAAAAATATATGGAGAGTCAAGAACATTTTCTAAGTCTAGTACTACAGTATCACTCAGCATGGAGGTAGGAAACATGCACTCAGTAACACTAAACAGCTAAACACGCTAAACTTAAGTTAAACTTTAAAAAGTAACAAAATTGGTTGGAGTCCCAGATTCATCATTTTTGCAATGAATGACCCTCACTGAAAAGTGCGTCAGGTTGCAACATTTTTTCCCTATATTCTTTCCAAATCGACATATTATTACTACAGTGTTCACTTACTTTCAAAAACTGCAATTTTCCGGTGAGTTTTCTCTCTGATTCTGCAACTTCATCAATAGTTGGGGCGTAACAAGTCTAATACATGTATAAGTCTTATTCCCATCTCCTGAATGCGGAGTCACAATGATGATTAAAGCGTGGCCTGGCACCCGACGGCAAGCAGCGGGTTGCAGCTGGGGGAATCCCCGCCGCAGAATTTCGCAACCATCAATTCCTACACAGACCACGCATTGTACATTGTACATGTGTACAGTGCACACAATCGCTGTCCTCCCACTGTACTGTATATTCCCAGCACGAAATGAGACGAAGGGGTTATTCCCTATCTCAATAGAATTCCTGAGATTCTCTGCACAATGACCAACACAAAGGAGGAGGCGGGAGAGGGGGGGGGGAGGGTGTTCCCGTCTTATATAGGCTCCTTCTGGTTTTCAGAAATGTAACGTCTTCCACGCAATAGAGACGGAGGTCAGGGGGACGATGCCCCTCCCCCCCCCCCCATCTAGCTCTCCGCCCCGTTCAAAGCGCAGCATGTTATTGCTCATGCATGAGCCCAAGGTCAAAACATTTTTTTTTCGAAACAAGCCATCCCAGCTTGTTATTGCAAATTTTGCAATTCATAAGTCCGTAAAACCTTCGGTATTCTCATGTTGTCTCCGCATTTGATGATTAATTTGTAAGGGCTGGACTTAGGATTTGGGGGGGGGGGGGTTTAGTGTTTTTTTCTCCCTATTTTTTGTATCCAGGATCTGTTCCGATTGACTTTTGGTGCATGATTCATGATTGATTTAAAATGAATTCAGCCATCCTTATTTTGTGGTGTTCACAAGTTATTGTATTCGTAATAATTGTCACTGCATAAGCCGACAGCGAGTTCATAAAAAAAAGACAAAAACAAAAACAAGACCAAAAACCCAAGAACACAGAAAACATCAGCTTAATGCAGTGGCGGTTCTAGGGGGCGGGGGGGGGGACAATTTTGTGTGCCTCCCCCCAAAAAATACAAGCAAAAAAAAATGCACTCGCAAAATGTAAGAATGTGACATGCGAACGGTCTCCCCCTAAATAAATAGTTGTGAGAATTAGAAGGGTGCATTATTTTGTGTACACTTTTAGTTAATAGAGTGTGCCTGATCGTAGGATTTTATCACCGCTTCCTATTGAAAACTATGGCACGAGCATGACATTCATGAAATTTTCATCGTTAAACACGTTGAGAGTAATTTAGAAATATTGAGAAACTTTATGTTTACACTTTTTTACAATATAATTCGCAACTTTTTTTTTCCAAAGGGTAATTTTGCACTTGAAAAGCATTCCTTTATTACTTAAGTTCAAGCCAACAATTTATCAGGTCTATAATTGTTCAATAAATCCAATGCTGCTGTACACCCAGAAGGGATTCACACCGAAATAATGTCATTATGATCTCTGAGTTGCCTCATACTATTATAATAACTGCATTTCAATCAAGATAGAAATCTCATTTAAATTTTTGTTCAGATTTTAAACTTTTAAAATGAGTTGATAATTGATATTCATTGCTTTCATTTAAAAAAAACCTTGAAATTCAACGACGATTTTGTGCATCAAGTATACTCTGAAAGTATGGGCGAACCTTTTGCTGCGTCATGTACTATTTTTAATTTGACGACCGTTACCGCGATTTTCTAAAACTCGGACTTCATTCGGCTCCGCCTGCTAACAGTGCTCCCTAATTTTGAAGATTCCAGATCAACATTAGTCAATGTTATCTTACAGAATTATCAAACTGTATCATCATAACTGTATGATACAATGTAAGTGATTTATTTACAAATTTGATCAGAACATTAAAAGCTAAAAGTGATAAAGCAAAATCGGAACGAAGCCGAGCTTTGAAAAAGGGCCATCAAAGTCGTCATGTTTATTTTTAGCCCCGGAGGCTGCCTGACCTACAATTTAGACGTGAGCGTCGGGAATAATTGTCAGGTCTAGGGAACCAGACTACCGAAGAGGAAGGTATAGAGCCTTCATCCTTTTAGATTCGCCACTTTTACAACATGTTAATGACACTAAAATACTGCTCATTAATTTTATACAATACAAGCCATTAATTCTTAGACATGATGCAATAATATTCAATACAACAGTGCATCAAGCATCATTAAAATTATACACAAGAAGAATAATCGACCCCTGTTTGCCCAAACGGTTCTGACGTTTTTAAAGGGCTCATGAAGTGAATATTTCTTAGGAACATTTTTTGTGCTACTGTTTAATCCACTTAAGTGTATGAAAACTAATTGATGTTCCTTTTTGGTGGATTTTGTTGAAAATCATTAAATCAACCACTTCTACTTAAAATGTTCCATGCTTTTACGGACAACTGGGGGCGCTGTTGTCGTGATGTAATTTCAGGGAGACACTGTTTATAGTGGATATTTTCTGTTGAAATAGTGAACTTCTCAAAAATGATCATTGAAAACATTTGCGAGAAAAGTTTGCTCATTGGCCTTGCTGCCATGCCATGTACTGACACAACGAATCACTAATGCAAAGAAAGTTTACGACAGCGAAATATCCACAATTTTGGCAACTTTTTGTGCATAAACTAATTGCAATATTGAGGTTTCACATTTTGCTCATGAATATGGAAATTGCATTCGCAGAAAAATCAAAAAGGCACCAAAAATGCCCTTGAAAATGGCCGTTAAAGCTGGAACATCCATAGCTGTTAGAGAAACTTTAAATAACGGTCGCCCAGCTTAAATTAAAACCCAAATATCATACATGTAAATTTATCGCAAGTAATACGCATTCATGGCAAAAATAAAGTATTTGAGAAACAAATATTATGTACCGTAACATATGTACCGTACCACCACATAAGCTTGCGTGTCATACTGCTGGCCTACCTAAAGTATGTACAATGTTTTAAACTGCGAAAACTATGTACAAACGACCATTGATGCAACCGTGTTTTTCTTTCTATTCGTATATTCCATTTCATTGCATTCTTTTTTTTGAATTTGTCTCAAATCGTGGCCCGGTGGGCCTAATTCAAACAGACAATTCCACCGGTAGTTTTACATGTTTACATAATTATTCTGCTGGATTATAATATAAAATGTATGATCCATGTATTGAAGTGCAAGAGGAAATTCGTATTTAATTCCTCTGGCTTTCTGGGAAAACAACGATTTTGTTCCTTTTCAACTGCATTTTGATATCAGGCCAAAGAACAAAAATACTTGGTCTCTGGTCAGCGCGCGCGTCGATTTTAATCATGCGCGTCAATCTTTTTTTTCTTCAAATTAACACGGAAGCTACAACAGCGCCCTCTATTGCCGCACCACCTCAACTTTGCACCGAAGCAAATGATAAAGGACACGAAGGTAAATTATGGAGGACACCAGTGTTTAATGAGGACACAAAAAGCAAAATAGTACCGACCTTGTCTGCACAATTCAAGCTTGAAAAAAAAAAGCCCCCCCCCCCCCCCCCCAAAAAAAAAAACCGCGTCGCCGCATCAATTCCGGAACTTCAGTCTGACCAGATACCGACAATTTTGTCTTTGGCCTTACAATTCTTTTTACAACTTGTTTGTTATTAAGTGACATTTTTTTATTTTTTTATTTTGTTGCTGCCTGCAATAAATCATTTCAGGCAACATTGAAATGCCGTTTTGCATAAGGACCCATACAGTTGGTATGTTAACACAATTAGGTTCTGCAAACAACCAACAACAGGAATTGGAACTACTTAAATGATTAGATTAAAACAAAATTCAACATTTCATCAAATAATTTCACTTCACAGAAAAGGTCGATTCCTAACCTAAGGATCTAATTTGTACAGGATCTAAGGATCTACAAGAAATCCATCACCGAATTATGAATTTTACTGGTAATTTTTTAACAAATAGCGAAAAATATCTACATTACAATAATCGTGTTTGTACCGTGGTAAAACGTTGTTCAAACGTAAGTACTGAAACGTAAAAAAGTGTTAACGCATACCCAACAAACTTGTTTACATTCTTTGCCATCTGCTTTGCTAGACGATCGTGGCACTAATTGAACTGGAATAGAGTTCAATGATTGTAATGATGACCAACTGAACTGGAGTAGAGTTTAATGATTGTATTGATAACTAATTGAACTGAAATAGAGCTAAATGATTATAATGATAACTAATTGAACTGGAGTAGAGTTCAATGATAGTAATGATAACTAATTGAACTGGAATAGAGCTCAATTATTGTAATGATAACTAACTGAACTGGAATAGAGTTCAATGACAGTAATGATTATATAATTAATGAAGGATTATATGATTCTACATTAAGTTTAATAAGCAGTCGGAAATGTCCAACGAACCTGTTAAAGTTAGGTAACCGATGTGTGAAAGTTCTTGAGCTAGTGGAGCGTCTTCAGTACCCTCTGTGAGGCGAAATTGCATCAAGAGATGAACCACAACGCCAATCAAGATGTAATAAATCAAGGTGACACACATCAGCAAGATGAATTCGGTGGCGCAAACGACCATGCCTATCCCCATGTAAATTGACCAAATTCCGAAGAATGCTAAAGGACACAAAAGATACTGATTACCAGAAAACATTACTCGACTATCACACGTGCTGATTTCGATGTACTTTGTTTAGGTTTTTGTGGGGGGGGGGGGTGTTAAGGTGGGATTGGGGTATGGGTAAGGGATTTTGGGAGCGAAGGTTAATATCCAACTTCACTTTTCCATAAAAAGTTAACTTTCGTTCAGAATGCGCTCTACAAAATGTCCAAATGATAATTCACGTATAGGTATATCAAAACAAGTAGCCTACATGTATATTAGTGGACCGATTCTTAGAATAAAGACTATAAAGGAATTCACTGTGCCTCGAACAGTTGCATTTTTGTATAATGGGGGAAGGGATTTAAACACTAGTAAAACATCGAGCCAATCTTTCAATTGTGGTAACATTTTGAATATTTACCCCCAAATGCGTAGACTGCTCGCTTGCCACCACAAGATTTGACCATGTTCACCTGATCGCTGAAGCCTTTTCCGTATCGGCAAAGATTCACGAAGTGCTCGCAGTTGTTTTTCACAAGATTGTATTTTTTGGGCTTGTTTTCTTGGTGCATCTCCTTTGCTTTTGTAATGATGTCTTCGGGATCATGAGGCTTTCTTCCCTTATCTCTTCCGTTGTTGATCCTCACCCAGCCAGAACCGCCAAGAATCTTCTCAATCGTGCCAGCTAGTATCTCGGGCTTTTGATGGGCAGAAAACGCACTGCCTAATAACTTCTTTTTGAAGAATACCGACCCTCCTTCGTCCATACTGAAATGGATGACGGCGTGTCGCATATCTTGGTATTCAACGACGTATATGCCCCAGTGTGAGTAGGGGCGTCCTCTGCGCCAGAACTCCAGTTTAGCACCTGGGTGTACTTCTTCCTCCAAGGCGCTAATGTGACTAGGGTTACGCCACTTACCAGGCCTTCCAGCACGGACATGTCGTCGAATAGCATTGAAAAGTCGTGCAATAACACTGAGAAGTCGTACAATAGCATTACCCATTTTGGGCTTAACAATAATACTGCAAGTAGATTCCTGTTATATCTATTCACATACTCCTGCCATTCCTGCTGATCTATACCATCACACTATTTTGCGCTCAATAAAACAATCAACCTGCCGACGTTGATGGAATACATGCCATGCAATACTCACAGAAACAGTTTATTTATTTTCTTAGAATATTGAAGTCACCGTTCATCTGTATACCAAGCCGATGAGTAGAACATTCGAGACGCTCTTCGATTTAATGGTAAAAATGTCGACGCGTACAACAGGCACAGTCCCATGGTGATGAATATTATGTTAATGTCATTAATATAGTATCATCTAAAATGAGCGTGGCTGGGGCTGTTGTGATGACATTATTGCAGACGCAGCCTGGCAACCATGTAACAGGCCAGAATATTTAATTTCTAACAAACCTGCATGTGAGGTCAGGTTATTAACAGTGTATCCGGCGCGTTTCTGAAAATTGAACGTCCGAAATTTATGAATGTATTTTGTTGGCACTTTTTGAAAGCTTATACGGGTAGCTTTACTTTTGAAAATAAATTTTGAAAATGTTGAGTTCATTATGATTATGTTTCGGAGGCACTACACTGATCCCCTTTGCAAAACGTCCCCCCCCCCCCAAAAAAAGCGAAAACCAAATGAAGGGACTACTGTTTTAGTGAAGTGATTTGAATAATTATTGTACCAAAAGAAAGCTTATGAATTGGGCTTTCATGAATATCCTAGATTTGAAAGTGCTACATGCAGACCTTCACTAAAACATTGTTCCCGACATTTAGGTTCCGTTATATTTTACTCACCCTGTATAGCACGAGGGCGGGATGAATTTGCTGGGTTGCATATAGATCTATTGTCTAACTATAGGTTTTCCCGGACACTTTCGGAGAATGTGTACACGAATTTGTAAAAGAAGCATTCGTTTTCGTGCGAAATAGAATGAACGTTCCAAATCTCTGTTTCTATTTAACAAATGATAATTCTTTTTCCGTGAAAGTGCATTCAGTCGTAAAAAATCAGCGTACGATTTCCCGAATGTGCACTGCATTTAGTGTATTGACATTTCATTTTAGCGCGAAATCGAAGGCACATCCGCAATCCTGTTTTCCTTTTAATTTATCATCAATCTTTTTCGCTAAATGTGCAGCCGATTTCCCTCGCAGTGTTATTTAACGTATGCCTGGTCAAGCATTGGAATTCATTTATGTGTTAAATTAACAGTTGAGGAATGGTATTATGGTTGATTGAATGATTGAATTTTTGAATATTCAAAAAGTCCCCATGCAGATCCCATGTAACATGACACGTGATGTGTCCCTTTACCGTCTCAATAATAAGGCTACAAGATTATTTTGAGTGATTTCATATTGGTCATATTATATATCATTTTCACATTTCATTTGCCTATACATTTCACATAGGCGTGTATATAAGAACAAACACATTAATGATAAATACGGCATACATTGATTAATTAGTGAATCATTAATTAATGAATCAAAGTTGTATTATGATTTGTATAGGCCTGTATAATTTATTTAAACTGAATGCAGCAAATGCGAATTTAAATTGTAGAAATGAAAAAGAATGTTCAATTCAGCCTGTGTCACAACAGACAATCGATTTTCTGCGAATTGGATTGCACATTCGTAATAATCGGCAACGCATACGTCAAACCGAAAGACTTATCACGTATTTGTAATTACTTAAATGAAACGTTACGCACATTCATTTATTTGATTGATGCAAAATGAAATCGAATGCTAGTTATTGCGAAAATGAAACCAGGATGTACGTCGTTCTCCAACTCTGCGCCAAATTGAATTTATGTTTTACAAATTCAAACGCACATTTTCCGAAATTGTCCGGGAAAACCTATATTTCTGATGAGGTCAGGTAACTCCTAAACCATTTTGTATATATATACCTCACGTGACTAAAACGGGAGGAATGCCTCCCATTTTCCAAAATGTCCGAGGTTTGCCGAATTCATTTCGTCGACAATCTTGGATAGCGTCCGGGTATTTCCGGCTACAAACAGGTTAATTTTTTAACTGCCTTGCTTATTAAAAATTTAAAAAAATGAGTTGATAATCAATATTCATTACTTGCTTTTAGAAAACGTAAAATTCAATGACGACTTTGTGCATCAAGTATGCCCTCAAATCGTGCAAGGGGCGAGCTTTGCTGCGTCGTACTATTTTGAACGACAGTTTTTACCGGGACTCTCCAAACCTCGGCGTGGTCTCCATTTCAGCTTCAACTCCTAACAGTGCTATTTTGCTTTTAAGATTTCAGGTCAAAATTAGTTAATGTTTTCGTGCAGAAATGTCACAATATATGATATAATTATGAATCCAGTGATTTTGTTTCGATAGGAACATTAAAAGCTAGAAATGATAAAGCCAAGGCCGGTAACGATGCCGAGCTTTGGAAAAGGGCCGTCATGTTTATTTTTAGCCGCAACGGTTGCAAGCTGACCTACTATTTAGACGTATGGGCGTCGAGTAATTGTTGAGGCAAGGAACCAGACTACCGACCGCGGGGCAATTTGTGATTTTTCAAAACTCGCCTTCATATCCATTTCGGTTCCGCCTGTTTCGAACTCAGCACGCCTGATTCCAACTCAGCATGAGTTAATGTTTTTCCACAGAAAATATCAAACACTTTGAACAAAATAAAGGCAATACATGTAGTCGTTTGAAACCAGAGATAAAGCCGCCTAAATGGACAAGAAGCCTAAATTCGAAAATTGCTATCATAGTTACTGAAGATCGGAAACCAGCCTGTTGGTATACTGCTAAATAAAAAGTGACATCTTAACTTCGAATCCAGGGGGAGGGGATGGCAACCGCCCCCTTGCCCCATCCTAGCTACACCCATGCTTCCTTAGGCTGAGATAGCAGGACCTTGATTTTTTTGGATAAAGAAAATGGATAAATCTGCATTGCTTAGGGAAAAAAATAAGAAAGATAAGAGCATAATATTCCAAAGATAATAAACTCGTGAAGGGCACGTGCAATTTATCTTTAAACGCTCAAGAGGTTTGCCCAATACTGCATTCAACTTTGTCTGTGGTATATAGGGGCTTGTTCAACATCCGGGCAGTTTGCTTTAAAAGTAGAACACATTGCTTTACAAATTATTTGGGAGGCAAAAATCAGCTAGACTTCAGTCACAAGTAGGATTTTATTGTTTTGCAATTCAATATTCTTGAAGGGCAACACCTTATATTGATAAGTAGAATTGTTACGGACTTCAAGGTGTCTTATCTTAATGCTTAATTGCCATGTGCTAAGCAAAGAGCATATTGTTAAAGTGTTATTCCTGATTCTAATGTTAATTATCAAAAACCAAATCAAAACTTACAGCTAACTACTTTTATTTATAAGGACATATTTGTTAAAAATTAAAATTTAGTTATATGCGCACAATTCTTTACATAAGTCCAAAGATTGGGCACATTTTTATTCGTAACGTTTTAAGTCACCAGAGACTAAATGTAACGACAACAACATTAAAACGAATGACCAAAAAACGAATTTGCTTTTTCAATTCAACGCCGAATGCTTCACGATACGAATTTCACAAACTGAAGACGAATCGGTTTGCTAAATATTTGAATTATACTGAACCTTAAAATGAAATCTAGTGGTGGCTTTCTGAAATTCAAATTGAGAATAGAGCTTGGCCATGTTCAGGGACGAAATTAAAGTATCGATATAGGGAATTCGTGTGATACAAGTGAAAATGACCGGGAATACCTATAGTAAATAATATAGCGCTGATGCATCTTGCATGCTGCGCCTACTTAGAACAGTTTCAGTGAAATGGGCAACGGTCCACAGCGCAGAGATTCGGGCGCTAGTAGCAACGGTATGAAATTTCAATTGAATTATTGCTTTAGGAACGGAAGAATTATAAGATGCTCAGAACAATTATCCGCTGATCCTGATGAGCAGCTTCATGACATCGAAAAACAAACAAAAACAGAACAGGAACAATAGGGAAAGAAAACAATCACGCACAATACTGAACTCTGTCCACTTCAACTATGGTATGTAATTACATCATCCCAAAGTATATATAATTTATCTCCTCGGATGTTGTTGCGCAAGACACAAAATGATGTATAATTCGTATAGCTTTGTTTCTCAAAATTATCGAAAAATACAGGTTGAGTAAAAAAAAAAATCGAAACCCAAATGTCGGGCCTATTTTTTTCTAAGAAGTTCTGCACGTTCCATTTTCAAAATCTAGGATATAAAAGTTTAATTCATAAGCCTTCTTTTTGAACATATCTTTCAAATCACTCATGTACTTTTTAAGTTACGGAATTTTAAACACAACCACCGTTTTAAGGTTCTGTCCACGGATCACAAACAATGAGTGTTCTTTCAGCAAAACGAAAACAAATCGCAGAGGGATGTATGTGAATTGTTTTTGTTTTGTTGGGTACTCACACCTTTTTGTGATCAGTGGTCAGACTATTAAAACGGTGGTTGTGTTAAAATTCCGTAACTGAAAAAAGTACATGAGTGATTTGAATGATTCTTGTATTAAAAAAGCTTATGAATTTGGGCTTTTCTATCCTAGATTTTGAAAGTGCTACATGCAGAACTTAAATGAAACAGTAGTCCCGACATTTGGGTTTCAGTTTTTTTCTCACCCTGTAGAATCGATTGGGAAACAAATTCTATGGTACCAAAAAGAAGCAATTAAAACCTCATGGAGTTATAAGCACCTCTCTCATTCACTTGACCAATCAGAATCAGAATTGGAATTATTTCAAGCCAATCACATGCAGAGGCGGGTATTATTTTAGAAGTGGGTTATCCGGCATGTAGTGCTGAAATGTGTTTCTTTTTAATTATTAATCTACGTTGTAGAAATGCACACAAATAAAAATAAATTAAACTACAAAATACATGAAACACGTTTTAAGCTATATAATATCTGTGTTTGGGTATTTTCGCATCGAGCAACAAAATTGCTAAAACTAAAAAAATAAATATAAAAAAAATATGCAGGATATACATTTTGAGAAACAAGGAAAAATATAAAGACAGTTTTTGTTGGGAAAGGTATAAGGCTTTGCCAACGCACATGCACAAAAAGGGTAGGCACACTTTCTACAACACTATTTCAGACGAAATAACTATATACATTTATATAGATTTAACTAGAAAACACCAGTCAATACTAAACATGTACTGCAGATGGACTCCTGCAGATCAGGGTCAAATCTCACCTATCGCTCATTCGATAGACGGCATAGGTACCATTGGTCTACAACTAAACTGGTTCACTGGAAGTCTTTTGATTCATTTGGTCTACACTGATTTAGCACATTCACTGTGGCATTACGTCGGTAACCCTGTCAGACAGCACTGCCCAGCTCGCTTCACCAGTCAACAGCTGGGTCACAATAGTGCCAGTCAGTGAGACAGTAAGTCCGTTTGACAGCTTAACAGAGAGGGCACAACTATGATAGCCCTACGCGAACCCAAAAACACTTGATACAACGGCAACCAGTTGGTGCACGCGGTGTGTCCCATGCATCCGACGTCCATTGGCCCTCTCTTGAGTGATGACAAAACGCCCTCAACTGTTCGTGTGCGAAGTCTATGGTCAAGCATATGCTTCCTCCTGATCCTCTGTAATTCCAGTATTACTCCGATCCGGCATTTCCAAGGCTGAAAACACAAATGAAATGAATTGAATACCAAGGACTAAGGGGAAGCACTTGGGACATCCACAGCATTCAGGATGTGTAATATGTGGCTAATATTTGGGGGTGCGAGAGAAATGCTGATTATACCGCCATGTTTGGTGGTTTATTTCACGAAATCCACCTTGTGAGATGTGTGCCTGATCCAATAAGGGGTCATTTGAAATTGTCGATGTTTTTAAATTTCGATTTTTTTATTTTTTTTATTTCAATATTCAATATAAAAAAAAAAAATGTTCCAGTATTGGGGGAGGTAGCGAGGGGTTAAGTATACCATTGTGCATCCTTTCCACATGGTGCAGAGGCGGATCCACCTTTGGCTAAGGAGGAGAGGGCTAGCTTTAAAGGCAGGACGGGGATAGATAAGCAGGCAGCAGGCTACTTTCTCCTGCAGTCAATTTGGGTGGGACTCCATTGCCCCCGGCCTAAATGAATTAACATAATAAAACTTACTTCAGAGATGACTGCTGAATGCAATCCATCTCAGTTGCTCGAACTGTCTTCACTGGACTGAGTCTTCCTGGTCACTGTGGTGTTTCCCATACCGACAGTGGTTCACAAAGTGTTCGCAGTTGTTGCGAAATAAATTGTACATCGGCTTGTGGCCATCTGATTGACTTTTCAAATGATGCACGATTTCATCCAATATGGCTGTCCTGACTAACGGTGGCCAGGTCTCATCTCTGATGTTGTTGATTCTGACCTTATCGCTTCCGGTGACAGCCCAGATGTTGTTTACGCAAAGTTCAGGTCGGTTTTTCGATGAGGGACCTGAACCAGAACTCTTCTTCTTGGAGAAGATTTTCCCGTTTCCGTCAGCCGGGGCTAAGTGGACCACTTGGTGGTGGTCATCCCCCCAGTCGCCGACGTAGATGCCCCAGTGCGTGTACGGCAGGGCAGTGCGATTGAACTCTAGCCTGTCACCCACATGCAACCGGGGCAATGGCTGTCCTGATTCGCACCAGTCGCTGACTAGCCCGAAGTTAATGCGCCAGTCTTCGTATCGACAGTAGTTGACAAAGTCCTTAGCGTTATTAAACGAAACCTTGCATGCGTACCTGTGCGTCTTGCCCGGCAATAGACGGTTGATTTCATCCAAGATGTCTGTCCTGACTAAAGGTGGCAAGGTTTGGTCTCTTTCGTTGTTGATTCTGACTTGATCGTTTCCGAGAACTGTCCCTATGGATTTGACACGAAGTTCTTGTTTAGGTTTCGCTGAAGACCCAATTCTCGAAAGAGTCGTTCCTGGGCTGGTTTCGTCGTTTTCGTCGCTTGGGGTGACGAGAGCTACCTGCTCAAAGTTGACCCCCCACTGGCCGATGTAGATGCCCCAGCGATCGTACGGAGATTGACATCCGAACTCCAGCCTGTCTCCTACGCGAACCTCACGAATAAAGTCCTCCATACTTGCTTTACTATACCATTCGGTGACTTTCTCGCCGTTGAGAAGGCACATGTAATGCTGGTGATCTCTGTCGTATCGACAGTAGTCCACAAAGTCCTCACTCTCTTTGAACGGAACTCTGCACAAGTGCACGTACACTTGCTGGAGTACAGACCACTTGTGTATGTCTTTCAGCTGATACGAGATTTCCTTGCGAATATGTCCCGTGCTGACTGGTGGCCAATGTTTATCCGTCGAGTTGTTAATCCTTACTTCATCGCCTGGCAAACTGACAAATTTATAGATAGAGTTAACAACGAGTGCACCATTACTCGATGGGAGGCTGACGTGCAAGTAAGTCGTCAAAGCTGAGTATGCTCTCCCTTCTTTGTCGCCAGGAATGAAGTGGACTACACTCCACGGCAAGAACTTCAGTTCGTCGACGTAGATGCCCCAGTGCGCACGCGGCAGATTGCTATTGATGAACTCAAGCCTGTCTCCCACACGCACTTTATCTGTTAATCTGGAGATATTGTTCTTGTCACACCAAACGCTGAGTCCTCCAAAGTTATTGTTGCTGGTTTGGCAATCGTTCGGTTTCGTTTCCCAGAAATCGCCATCAATTGCAAGCCTGGACCCCGGACCCTTCGACACAAGTTCGTTGCCCGAGTTACGGTCAAGATTGTCATCGTAATGAAGATCCTTATTGTCTTTGAATCTCTGCTTTCCACTAGACAACTGACCCTTTTCGAGTCGACAGTATCTCATAAAGTTTTTGCTGTCTTTGAATGACGGATTGAATGCGTACAACTGCTGAACATTCATGAACTCATTATCGCTCTTCAGCCTCGAACCCGTTCTCTTCGCCATGACTAAATTGTCCAGAGGTGCACAGCCGGAACCTTGGTCTAGTTCGACAGCTCAACGTTGGCCTGTGGGGTACATCAGCCTGTAAAGCGGTGAATGGTGGCAGTTATGAGAATAAGGCAGAACTTTGCCAAAATAGTTGACGTCGGTTACACCTCTATGTTCCGACACCCCAGCAACGTATCCAGCTTTTGATGTCAGGGGGAGGGGGGCAACCGCACATCCGCGCTGAAATGAAGACATGTTTTTTTTCTTCTGACATTTGCCCTCCGTAAAATCAAAAAGTGTGTGGGGGGGGGGTGTTGGCTGGTACCCATCTTCCAAATGGAGGCGCTCTTTAAAACTGACCATTAGTATGCATACTACACATTATATGGACATTTTCATGGCACATTGTAATGGTTGTTGAGCGGGTTTTCTTTGGTGGGATTGATGTCAGAAGAACTGTATAAACATTTATTTAAATCACTGCTCAGAAAAAACCCAAATTGTAAAAAAAAAAAACGCCAGGGGGCCAAAGTGCCCCCCTGCCCCCATCCCCCGGATACGCCACTGCTACACCCCTATGTTCTGACTGCACATACAGTCGAACACCTTTATAACAAGGTCCTTGGGACTCAACCAATTACCTTGTTATAACAGGTACCTTGTATTAACAGTATTGGAAAACAAAGGAAAACAAAGAAAACCAAAGATTTTGGACCTAACATTTTGCTTGTTATAAGCATGACATTGTATTATAACAGTGCTCTTCTTATCAGGGCTCGACTGTATTTCTATTCCTATACCCTTACCCAACCCTATCCATAACCCTATATAATCCTAACCCAAACCGGGAGTAACGCAATCATATGTGCGGGTTGTCGGAACATATATGGGTGTCGGAACATAGGGGAGTCGGAACATAGAACAGTCACCGTTGACGTCTCATCTTTGCTATAAGATTGCGTTTGCAAGGACAATTGGGCATCAAGTTCATGTCCAACAAATAATGGCTTCAACCATTATGCCGTGACTGGTTGAGGCCAGTGTTGTCACTTTGTAAACATGCACATACAGGGCGGTGTCAAAAAAGGGAACACACCGTTTGACAGTTCCATTACTTCTTGAGCATATTTTAAAAAAAAATAATGTATCAAGATATTGCTCTTCAAGCATAGGTGACGAAAAAATATGATTGCGTATTTTGTCTCTGAGGTAAATGGATAAGTTTAAAAATGTCATTTCCAAAATCTGTTTGTTAACCAACGACTTTCAAAAAGAAGAAAAAACTACAACAAATCAATCAGATAATGAACAGGAACTAGACCAGGTTTTTATTCAGTTTTTATTTTACCGCGGACAGGGTAAAAAAATGTACCGTAGATTAGCAATGGGGTTGTGGCCGGAATGCAGTAATTAACGATAGGCCAATTAGCAGTTGAAATATCGAGTTTAGTAGGCTGCCGTAACGATTTTTTTTATGCGCCTATCAAATGTCCCCCCCCCTACCTGCCCCAGGTCCGATGTCGGGATTTGGTCATGTTTTTCATGCCTCAGGGTCGGGATTTTGGTCTCTCAAATTTACATTGTTGCCATTGGCGTAGTATGGAAAGGCTGCAGGCAATCACTAGTGTGCCCCACGTATGTATGTCGGGGAAAGGTCGGGAATTGTCACTTAAATTTTGCCCGAGGGGTGGGGACTTTGTCACTTCAAAAGTGACAATCCCCACGTCTTGGGTGGGGCAGCCCGGGGGGAGGGAAGAAGCAATTGATAGGCGCATTAGTACTACTAAGTTGACTAAATAAATCATTTCCTCATGTTTGCAAAATTACCAAATGGAAATTGTCAACTTGCTTACTTCCTGAATCTCCTTCTTTTCCTCTATAACAAGTACAGATCACGACAGCTAGCAGCTGGCTTGAAAAAAGCCCGGTGAGATTTGCCGTCTATCTCTGATTCTGCAACTCTGATCGTTTGAAGTCGACTTCTCATTGACGTTACTCTGATCCCATCTCCTTAATACGAACTCATGATGATTAAAACGCAACCGGCACCAGGGCAGAATAGCCGCGACGTCGTGATCTTGGCCCTTTCGATTGTTTGTAAACATTGAGTGCTATTTTGTACGGGCCGCCCGCAAGCACATTATTCATATAGGGAGTGGTGGCAACATATTAAAACAAAAGTCTTCATAACACCCCGTTACATACAAAGAAGACATGTTTAGAAATTAGTTTGTAGCGTATGTTGATAGTTTTGTATTTCCAACCATCAAATACTAGTTTTTGAAATCTTTAATAAGTATTCTTCATTTTTGCAGTGTTGGACCTTCCATAGTTTAATTTTAACAACGCCACAAGAGGGCATGCAGTCTGACCTCGCGTATGTGCATGCATACCGTAATGTACGCACAAGTACTATACAGTATGCCGTGCGCGCGAGGTCAAGGCTGGGTTGGAAAGTGGGGAATCCCCTCAGAATTTTCCAACCGTTGGTATTGCAACATCACTTCCCGAAAAGACTTGCATTGTGTGACTATGACTCATGATCGTTCGTACAGTGCGCGAGGGTCACTGTCCCACTGCTGCGTACATGATAATACACACTGTCTCCTACCGGGGAAGTGTCTTTGAGATTGGGACGGCAATGATTGATGTCCCCTCCACCGTTTGCATCGGATATAGCAAGTTTTTAAACAAAGGCTCACAAGTGACCTTTTTGTTCTTCAAAACAAACTACTTCTGTCAGCTTGTTACGTTGCACATTTTGCTATTCCAAAATCAGGTCATCCCCAAATCAGTTTTCTCCGCGTTTCTGAATTAAATCGTAGGAGCTTGACTAGGGAACCCTTTTATTGGGGGGAGGGTTACATTTTTTTTCTCTATTATTTTTGTATGAGCTAGTGACGTCCGGTTTTGCCAATAGTACATTTCTGGGCTCGAGCAGCACCTCCATGGAAACGGATCCTTGTTTTCCATCAATAATTCGATACGGGACATCTCGCATGCAAAACTGTGTCTACTTTCCCTTTAATTGAGTTGAGACTTTCAATGTAAAGACATCTCTTCTCTCTTATGAATTGGCGCAAAAGACGTAAGAAGTCCAATAAATAGTCGAGTTATTTTTCTAAAACACTAAGAAGTAAGGATCGACACGATTGGGAAATGACATCTACGCTGACCAACACATTAATTAACACCATGGAATTAGAAAAAAAATATTTCCAGTGGAACACGTGTAAGCCCTGTAAAAAAACAGTAATTCTGTGACTATGACAAAATCCAACTAAGACCTAACTGACTACAGCTTGCTAATGGGTTTAAGTTTGACGATTTTTTATAGACAAATTTACGGTTTTCAGGGTGCAGGGTACGTGCTCTGCTCTCTCTCTTTCTTCACTTCGACCAAGATTTGCTCCGTAATTGGTTAGATACTTTCGAAGTATTTTGACGCATTGTATTTTGTTTTGGGGGCCTCGTTTTTTTTATTTGTCGTTTAGGTCAGACTTCTCTATACCATTTATGAAAAAAAATAAACTAAAATCTATAAAATAAAAAAAATAAAATAACAAATCTCTGCAATGGAGGGATGGGGGAGTTACCTCCTGCCCCCGCTGCAAACGCCATTGCAACTAAGTCACAATACATGTAGTGACCAGGGTGACGGTAATATTAGGTATGGCCAACATTTGCTAAATGCACTTCAAAAATCAAATCTGTCAGATTTATTAAAAATCGGCCAAATTCCCCAAAATTACTCGAAATACACTATGCACACTTAAAATCACATGCAGATTTATATTATTGACTTAATTATGATTCAAATTACATGCATTATAAACAATCTATAGTCACATAATGATGTTTGGAAATTATTGCCAACATTTTAGGCAAAACGCGGTTGCGTTCGACAAAGCCCTGTTGCCGGTTCCCATTGAACCTCAGCACCTAGACAAGCCAACCTGTCCCATATTATGCAAGGGTTTGTTTGAAGAGATTGGAGTTTTTTTAAACAAATGTACAATTTTTTTCCAAATTTGCTGTTTTTTTGTCAAAGAACCAATTTTGCAGAATTCTGCCAGAAAACTGTCCAAAAAATATCCCCTTTGTCAAACTTTCTGTCAAACTCGAATTTTAACAAGAAATCTGTCAAGTTTGCCAGAAATCGGCTAAAACGGTCACCCTGGTAGTGACAGCTACAGAGATACGTACAAAGTGGACGTTAGTTTCGTTTATGTCACGTTTGCCACCAATATAAATTAATATTGCGATTATTTAAGATGTCCTAAGCTATACACACTATTAGTGTGTAAATAAAGCGAAACGACAAGAGCTGAATAATTGTGCAACCGCCATTTTCTTACGGTCGTTGTCATGACAATACTGTTCGACTAGAGTCGTTCGCAGTTCAACTTTAGTGCGCATGATACGCTAGGTACGTCACGAATCAACCACCAGTTAACCAATGGTCCTGCTCGAACTTGTACTGGTCCTTGCTCGAACTTATCCTATGATGCGACGGAAACCAGTGCGTGCATGTCCCATTCACTGTCCTATGTCCCAGTGGAGTTCTTTTGAGTGGTGATGGAGCGCCCTCAACGTTCAGGCACGGAGTCTATGGTCCGACGTGCCTCATCTGCGACTGCATTATTACTCCGGCAGTTTTTGAGCTGAAATCACAAAAAAACACCACATTTATATGAGTTAACAAGAAGGACCAAGGAAAATTCGCGTACATGATCTGTATTCTGTATGTGGCTTGACAAAAAAAAAACCTGTTGATAAAACCAACATGTTTATAGTTGTGCACTGCCGAAAATGTGCCCGATTAAATACCGGAAGAAATCTTGCAGTGTCAGTGATGCGGGGGTAGGCAGCGGAGGTTTACTCGCCTCCGATCCAACTTTATGAAGGTAAAACATGTTTTCAAACCGTACCGATATTAAAGGATATTGAAGCTGT
The DNA here is from genome assembly GCA_029964075.1 of Patiria pectinifera. Taxonomy (NCBI): domain Eukaryota; kingdom Metazoa; phylum Echinodermata; class Asteroidea; order Valvatida; family Asterinidae; genus Patiria; species Patiria pectinifera. Next base: position 5,856,071 of record CM057148.1, on the reverse strand, counting down.
GGCAGGAGCTTCTACATGTCTTATTTACATAAGAGTGAAACCAAAATTGAAACATCGGAATAATTGTTAAAAATCTTATCAATTGATTTGTCTGTTGGCCATTTTGTCTTTGCTTACCCCCATCCATGAAGGTAACCGGGCTATCTGGTCGCTGTGATGTCTCCCATAACGGCAATGGTTCACGAAGTGCTCGCAGTTGTTAGAGAAAAGACGGTACTCCAGCGTGTGGCCATCCGATTGACTTTTCAACTGACGGCTGATTTCATCCCAAATGTCTGTCCTGATTAACGGTTGCCAGGTGTGGTCTCTTTCGTTGTTGATTCTGACTTTATCACCAAGAACTTCCCAGATGTGGTTGACACAGATCATCGGTTTGTCTTTTGCTGAGGACCCTGAACCAAAAATCTTCATCTTAGAGAAGAGTTTCCCGGTTCCGTCAGCCGGAGCTAAGTGGACTACTTGGTGTTGGTCATCCCCCCAGTCGCCGACGTAGATGCCCCAGTGCGTGTACGGCCGAGCGGTGCGATAGAATTCCAGTCTGTCACCAACTTGCAACCGAGACAATAACCAGGTTTCATTGCACCACTCACTCGTCAGCCCGAAATTGCGCCAGTTATGTTGGTTATCCCTGTCGTATCGACAGTAATTTGCAAAGTGCTTACTGTCGTTGAACCTGTGCCTCGTGCTGGACATTTGCAGACACCTGATTTCCTCGAGAATATGGTCCGGATCTATCGGCGTCTTCTTCAGATCTTTTTTGTTGTTGATTCTGACTTTGTTGTCTCCAAGAACTGTCCAAATGGATTCAACACAAAGTACTGGTTTATCTGTCGCTGCGGACCCAATACCCGAGGTACCTGGTGCTGAGTTAGTGTCTAGATTTTCGTCGCCCGGGGCGAAGTGGACTTCTTGATCGAGGTCGTCCCCCCACCGGCCGATGTAGATGCCCCAGCGCTCGTGATACGATGAGCGGTGTCCAAACTCCAGCCTGTCTCCTACTCGCACTTTACTCACGAAACTCTCTAATTTGTTCGTTCTGTACCAATCACTGACTTTCCCATGTAGGCCGTCAGCTGGATTGGAAAATTCGTTCATTTCGCTCCAGCAATCGCGGGTCTCATTTTATTTTAACAGTTCTACCGAAATACACTACCAAAGAATGATACTACAAAAGTTCTCCACATTTCGTCCAGCAGTTTGACCCGAAAAGCGAACTATTTGTCCATGGTGGACGTTCAAAAACGTACCGCGCCTACGTTAAAAAAAAATCCGCCGCGTATGACGCATCGTACCACGTGACGTGAACTGTCCAATTAGACACCAGATATGAGGTCGCAGGTCATGACTCTTAACAAACATGGCGGCGTCCATTGCTAAAAGTGCGTCAACGTAAACATAGACCTGTGCAAAAAAAAGTGTTTGCACACATAATCTGTCACGTTTGAGGGAGGGGGGAATGCGAAGGATCTGATGTCCGGTGATAGTAAGTTCACTTCCTGTGCCAAAGAGTGGCTGAATTTCACAATGGCATCGCTATGGTGGCTTTAAAGGGACATCGCACATATATATGGACGCCAATATTCACGTGAATATTCACGACATGGTCTCCAAGTCGCAAATATTTGCGCCAATATTAACGCCAATATTCACGACATGGACCAAAGTCGCAAATATTGACGCCAATTTTGACGCAAATGACTCGACCCGACTCGAGTCACTGCAAGCAAATGACTCGACTCTACTCGAGTCCCTCATCAGAAGACTCGACTCGACTCGAGCGAAGGCTAATAAGACTCGATCGAGTCCCAAAAATAAAAAGCGCAACTTTGCGAAAAGTATTTGCCTAGACCAGCCAACCTGTCCCATTATGCCAGGGTTTGTTTGAAAGGATTGAAGCTTTTTTAAACATATGTACCATTTTTTGTTCAAATTTGCTGTTCAAATTTGCTGTTAAGCTTTTGTTCAAATTTACTGTTCTCAACCATTTTTGCAGAATTGCCAGTGCCAGAAATCTGCCCCCCCCCCAAAAAAAAATCCATTCTGTCAAATGTTCTGTCAAACTCTCGTTTTTTACAAAAATTATGTCAAAGTTAGCCGAAATCGGCCAAAACGGTCACCTTCTGCTGGTTACTTGTACCGGTATTTATTTACTCTAGAGACACCTCCATTTTGGGCACCCCCTCACTTTCATTAATGATGAGCTGGTTCCACCACTGCATTATAAACCTTCGAAATAATTGCATTGTTGTATGCTGCCAAATAAGTTAGATTACAGTGAAATATTTTTGGAAGAGGGACTGTGGTGATGTCTACCAGATGAGAAAACAAAGGGTCATGTTCTGTGATACCCAATTGCCAATGTACACAACAGATATTTTTTAATTAACCCTTAAATCTCCTGGGTCAGATTGACCCAGAATCTGAATCCAAATTTGCTCAGTCCTTTTCTGGGTAAAAAAAATACTCATTTCAGTCAAAATGACCGAGAAACATGTCTTTTTTTTTTTTACTCCAAAGGGGTCATTTATGACTCCAAAAGGGGTAAATTTTTGACCCGGAAAAGGACTGAGCAGACTGAGTCTGACCCAAGAGTTTCTAGAGTGTAGGATGTGACAAGCTATAGTGCTGTAGTTTTGAAATTGGAATTGCCAACGCAAGTCCTCAAACCGGAAAATGTGGGTTTTTAGCATACATACATGTACATAATATTGACAAACTTTGATGAAGTGTTACAAAAAAAACTGCACCAGATTTGCTGGAGAACTTCCGACATAGTGTTTGTGATGTACTGAACCCCACATATGTGCATTAAAAAAGTAGACCCAGTGTTGCTGGAACGAAACTCATTTTATAGCCGGATTTTGAGTTTGAGCTGATGGCCTATTAAGGTTGAATATATCGCACTTCTCTTGATCCTTTTTTGCGTCATTTTGACCCAGAAAAGTGTCATTTGAGCCGGATTGGTAAAATTTGATGACATTAATCAAACATCCTCCACTGTATTGTTCAGTATTTCAAACAACAGTTCACTGATTTCAATTTGACTGTGATTTCAAAATATCAGAACTAGCTAGAGCAACCAATCATTATTCCTGATGCTCTGTACACTGCAGTGCCTAGTGCTATGTACATAAGGTGCCTCCTACTGTTTTGTTTACACAAAACCAATAAACAATAAGCAGTGTTCAAATTTCTAAGTTTTTAATGTGATGACATTGCAGACGAAGCCTTCCTTCACCTTTTAAAAGGATGCTAGTCAAATTCAGGACAACAAATTTGGATGGTCTGAAGTTCACATACAATGACTACATAATGCTTTCAGCTTTAATGTTTTGAAGCCGTCATTTAATTTTTTTTCGGGGGGGGGGCACATTTGATGCCTTTCTCCTTTATTATTGAAAGTTTGTTGATACATGTAGTTCATATCTCTAAAATATTCAGTGGGATGAAATCCTCACAAGTTTTGGATTATTTTCATTTTGGAAAACCTGTTCCTTTGCCCCTCTGATGAGGTTTCCAACATTTCAATCTTTTGCTTAATGTCCTCCACACACACTGGCAGTACCTCTTTGAAAGTTTTCACAGTGCTGGCTGCCCTCTGGTGTCAAACTCATGGGTCTACTGAGAAATAAACCATTTCTAATCTTGCACTTGAAGAGCCTGCATGCTGTATCCCACCATGTTACAAAAAAAAAATTATATTCATTTACATCTACATGAAAACATATCTCAGACTATTTTTATACAATCTCAAATGAAAGGAATGGCTGGGCTGCTGATGTCATTCACTAGTTGCAAGTCTAAATTTAAATGAAGCACTGTGTCTGCTAACCCCATTGAGTTAAAGTAATATATTGCAGGTACACTTATTTCTGTTAATACATACCACATAGAAGTTGGCCAATGTGTGCCAATCTTCAAGGACAGGCATCAAGCCAAGCAGTCTCTTGGATGGAGTCTGGGAGTCTTGCTTGTCCTCCTGGGCATTGGGCTCTCTTTCAACTGTGAGCAGATCCCCACCAGACATAGTGAGAATCGGAGCATCAGATCCATCACCAGGAACATATGTGTGGAGTTTGTGCATGATTTTCTCTATGCCCTCAGAAGTGTTCTCGTTTTCCATGAGGACTCCTAGTCCAACCTACAGAAACAAGAATGAGGAAAAATGTCATTGTAAGATAAGATTGTGGTTAAATGGAGCTTGTCAGCAGAAATGACTATTTAATATTCCTTGAAAAAAATAATATACTGCAGAAAAATATTGGTACAACTTAATAACAATAATGGGTTCGATTTCAAAATTCCAAAAAAAAGGCAAGATTTCAGAGTCCCATTCAACTTTCTTATGGTTTTGGTTTCACTCTATGGTTTGACCCTACATAGGCTACAAACAGAGCATTTGTTCAAACCAGAGCAAAAACTGTTGTTATTATTTTAAGAAGTTATGTAAACTGATTATCCCTCTCTACTAATAAACATAGTCAACACAGTCAGTCAAGTGGTTCATTCAACCATGGAGCTAGTTTCTAGCTCCATGATTCAACACTTATTAGACCTATGTAAGCTGAGAGGGAAACAAATTAATATACCTGTAATTGATACATTTTGTCGTTTATATTTCAACTTAAATGGTTCTCTCCACAACGACACAAAAAAGAACACACTTGACGTGTAGCTGCTACGCAACATGCAGTTATTGTGTACGCCACACAGTTGACATAAATAAGGGAATGACAAATTCTTGTACACAAAAAAAAATACTGACCAGTTTTGTTGCCTTCTTGGCTTCCGCCATGTACTTGTGTGGAATATGGGTGGCCACATGTTGTTTGAACCAAGCCAACTTGGGGAGGTACTCACTGATGATATGGATGATGTGAACAATCCAATTCTTTCGTAACCTTTCTTCATCTGCAAAGCTAGGAAGAAACAGCGATGGCGACACATTTCTGACATCTGCAACTTGTGGGCTGCTATCGGGTAGGTGATATGAATTTACTCTGTTCTCTATGGCCATAATGTTAAACATATGCCAGTCGACATTCTGTTTATTTATTGTCATGTACCCTGGCATGGGTTTTGATGTCCACGTTGTCTCCAATCAGTTTGAACCCTGGGTGTCTCTTGATGTTGTATTCCTGGATGTTTTTGTCAGGAAACATGCCAGCCGTAATCGCCTCAGCTACCAGAGCCTGGTTTGCCACGTTTTGCTGCCAGGTTTTCACAGGCTTGTCAAAGTCTTTGCCAAAGGCGACTTGTCGTCTGAGAGCCGTGTCATACGAGCAACATAAAAAGCGGTGATTCAGTCTTTTGAAACATATCTTCTTGGCAGCTGCTCTTTGCAGGATCAAGCCTGTCATCACTGCATGTAGATTGACATCCTTGGATCTACAGTTCAGTAAAACTGATGCTGCCGCCATGATGCCAGGTCGAACTACTTCTTCTGTTTTGGTTGCTGTGTGAGACTTGGAAATTGCAGCAGCTTGTAGGCACAAGAGGAAAGTCGGTGCTCTCCCCTTCAGCTCTGCTTCCTGATCTATGTATGACCATTTCTCCAAATCAGATGTAGAACTTTTCCGAAATATGGATGGAGTCTTGGTGGAACAAAGATCAGCACACTCTTGCTCAATCACTGAAGTGAGGTGTGATATGCTGTCCTGCAAAGAGTCCTGCAAATGAGATAATTATGTAATAAACATTTACTATGTTGTCCGCTGTCAATCATAATAAGGTAGAATTGAGATCAACAAAAGCTGTACTACTGGTATGATTAATACACATCAAGTCTCACATATCATCCATTTTTCTCAGTCTGTTATTATTTGTAGCAAAAAATAGTGTCATTAATTTTCCTCCCCCACCACTATCCACGTGAACAATTTTGCAAACTTGAAATTAGATTATAACTTTTAATTAAGGCTTTTGTATGCCCCTGAAGTAAAAATAACTGATGTGCTGATAAGGGAATCAATCACAACACAAGTAGCATGATTAATAATTGGTAAATGAAAAATTACCCAAATTTAACAATGATTTTTTTTTTTTTTATCTGGATTGATCCCCCCCACACACACCAATAAACAAACCATTTTCTACAGTATTTAATTACTTACATGAGTAAGCGTGCTTGGCTCATTTGGAAAAAGAAGAGGTCGTTTTTTGGGCCGGCTGCCCATGCCGGCTGGTCCTCTATAGGTGGTGCCACCCTCGGTAATTGATGGAGGAGTGCCTTGGTCTTTCGCCATGCGTTTTGTCCTGATCGCGATCGCCGACTGCGATGCCGGAGAATCGGGGGGTATGATTGTTTCGGTACGACTACGATATGTCTTGGAAAACTCCATTTGCAATCGCTGTTTTGCGGCCATACCTTCCTCGACGGTTTGAATTTTCCTAAGGCAGCCCCTACAAACTTTCTGAGAATTTGGTGTGATGGTCTCTATGTCAGTGTTCAGAACTGCATTGAGTTTGGCGATTAATGGCTGCGCAGACTTGTAGTTTTTGTACTTTTTGAAGGACTGATACGACGCTTTTGACATGTTGAAGTCCAGATTGCATATGATGCACCATGATGGGAGAGACTCGTCGTACTCACGAGAACTGCCACCTATACCTGCTCGTTTGGTTGGTGTTTTTTCCTCCATGATGACAGAAATGTACGTAACATGTATTATCACAGCTAATAATATTGTAATCCAAATTAATTGAAACGCCATCGAACATAAATATACTGGAAATGTGACACGACCTGCAAGTAAATGTACAAGTTTGACAGCTAGCTTTTACTGCGCAAACAAAACAAACCACACGCACGTGTACAAAGTTTATTGACCCTTCGACTCTTCACGCAGTAGTGATGAATATTTATTTTATCGTCAGCCATTATCCAATGAGAGAAGACTATTTACCATAGCGCATACTTATTATCATAATGAGCAGAAACGGTTGCATCAAGGCTGTCTTCCGTGTGACTCCCACGGCATGGTTACTGTACTGTACATGTACATGTACATGTACTGCACATGTACATGTACGTGTACGTACGTCCGTGTGCGGATTTGTGTTAGGAGCACATCGCGCGCGCAGGACAGGCAAGCGGAGCTAGCTAGCCAGGGGCCGGGGGCTGCGAGCGGCGTACGTTGCCGTGACAAGTAGGGTAAAACGGCTGCCGGACAGTTCAGGGAAAAAGCTTGGCTTGACAGCATTGGTCAAGGCTACTTGCTGTGAAACGATTGTTGAATGCCTCGTCCCTGGGTCTGGAGTAATGATGTGCATCGGGTCGGGTTGACCAGGCCAAACCGACCCGAAACATTAGAGATATAAACCGAATCCGAACCGAACCGATTTTAACTCCCTCAAACCGACCCGACCCGAGCCGACAAAAAATAAGGTAAAACCAACCCCAACCGACCCGACCCGAAAAAAATAAGAAAAAGGCCCCCAGCGCCATTGTCAAACCCAAGACTCCCTTGATAACCACCTTGCATCCCAATCACCCTCCCCTTCGTAATATCACTTATGACAACCACCAAATTCTCAATACTTCAAGTCCCTTTCCTAACGCCATCCCTGACATGACAGCCCAGTAATTGGCTTTTCATACAAGGCTTTTCTGGCACTGCCCGCAGCACTATATTTGGTAACATTACCTGCAACACCTCTAATGTTATATGTCTCATCTTTTGCAGGGTTTGTCAACACAACTAGAGTGACCCCCCCCCCTGTTGTCATGGTCACCAACCTCCCTAACCGTTCCATTTCTGATATGATTTTACAAGGTATGAGTCACTTGGACGTTGCAATGACTCAGCTCGCTTCTGCAGGAAGAACGTGTAGATGAGGCGTATTGGGAGTGTTGAACCACCTCTAAACATCCAACAAGACAACGATTAGTCTTTCTATATGCCCCCTCTTTTTATGTTTCGGGTAATCCTGGCCAACGCCACTGGCATTTATCACCTCCTTTGTTGCCCCCCTCAATGTAACCTCCTTCCACGTAGTTTTCCCGTTCTAATGGCTTCATGACTGAGGTGGACTGGCAAAAACTAACACAGATGTTACTAGTATATTTTTTAAAAAGCTTTTAAGTAGTTAAACACTAGGTAAAATTCAGTTAAAAACAGATAACTTAAGAAAAACTGATAAAAGACTTAAAAACATTGTAAAGTCGTCACTCCCACAACGTTCTTTAGTGAAAACTCTTCTTGAATTATATAGCACTAAATATGATCAGCATTTTTAGTTCTGATAAACGATTAATTTGTACATGCAAATTATGCATTGGTATAAATTATAATGTGCTCTCCCCCCCTTTAAATATGCACACACGCTGAAAATGAAAATTCCATGCGTTGTGTTTGGATCATTAATCATTAAACCTTAAGTGTCTGCCTTTTTTGCAGGAAACACAATTTACCTAAAGGCAATTACGGACATAGCAGTGGAACAAAAAATTATAATAAAAGGCACGTAGCCCATGTATAGGATCTGCTGCATGCACAATGCCGTAGTTAATAATTGATCACTAAATAAACAAACCCTTGCAGATTATAGTCAGTATTCATAATAATGAGTCAACACTAGAAAACCCGACGGAGCAAATTTCCAACTCAAGCATTAAATCAAAGTCATTGCATCATCAGCAAAAATACATACTCGCTGCCAAATAACTATAGGCTGTATTTCCATATTGTCTGTGGAATATTTTACAATGTCTAACCGGAGACACAAGCCTCCTCTCATCGGACTCGGAATTTTAGGAAATGCCTCAAACCTAACAACAATAACAATAATTTAAACAAAGTACTAAAAAATAAATGTTTGAAACCTGTTAAGTGTCCAACTTCAGCAAGTGATGCCTTGTGAACTCCATGTTTAGAATTGGACCCTATTTATGTTATTATTCTGAGCGCTGGCTGTAGATTGTAATCTGACATCCAGGTTTATAATTCGCACAAAAAATAAACAAGATTTCATAATTGGTACAGGTACTGACATTACATTAAACTATAATGTTGTACTGTATTTCTTTTATATAGTTCATTGAAATGGACTTCAGTAAACAGCAGTGTATAATTATAAACAGTCCATGAATTGAATACTTTCCCAATGTTACCTTACTGATGAAATTGTCACTGAAAATAAGCAAGAAATGGCTAAGTTTTCTGCAAGTTTGACCATATTGACTGGAAAGTTATTACTCTTGTTTCAAATACATAAACGTGAACATGTATGTGCATGTGATAACAATACAGACTGCATGATGCAAACTGGTTTGACAACTCAGTTGGCTTGAGATTAAATTGACCCATTAATATTTTACGCACTGAGAGCAAGGAAAAGATGCTTCTGGTGGATGGGCCTGGTTCATCTGCAGCTATGCTACTAGTTGGCGGGCCTGTTTGCCCATTTGCAGTCTCAGTACTGGTTGACGGGCCAGACTGAGTGCCGAGGCCATAGCTTGATGGATCTTACGCTCCATCAGTTCGAGAATGAGAAATTCTTTGAAAACAATTCCTCAACTCCATCTTGCGTAAGCCTCCACTCCTCTCCATCCAGTCGCTCGAAATGATATCCGCTTTGGGAGTAGACAACAAAATTCACACTAAGTACTGCACTGGTGTGCATGCCAACTGGGTTTGAACCTGCATGAAATATTCATTAATTTTTAAACAGCTGTATACAAAAAACCTTTGGACCTTATCAAAAATGCTGGCCATTGCATCAATATGCATTAATCATTGTATGCACAAATCAAATAATCTCTGTACAGGAGGGTTGGACTTCTTTCTGCAAAAAACACAATCTATTTAAACGCAACGGGCATACCAAATGAAAACTAATTAACAATTAATAGCAAAAAGCCCCTTTAGTCTCAAAGTAAAATTACTGAATTTTTTGTTTTTACATGTTTAAATTCGTAAACAATTATCATAGTCAGATACATTATGATCAAATAAATACGAATTCAGATAGCAACTATATTCATGCAAGCAAGTATGGTTTATCCTACCGTGTCAATTTTTTTTTGTTTTACTTTATTGGTTTACGGCAACAAAATGACTAACAGTACCAGCTAAAAGGGTTACTTTACATCAACAAAAATACACTTACAAACAAAAATTTTCACATTTGGTCATAATTAAAACGTGATAAGAGGTTTTTTTAAAGGGTTATTTAAACACAAGTACAAATACTACAGATGGGCAACACGCGGCAGTGTAAAATTAATGAAAAATAAGACAGTTATATAGTACAAATTTAAACAAAATAATAAATTATAATTAGATATGCAAAGCACCATAGTCTGGGACAAACAAGGAGTAGGGAAAGGAGACAGATAATTTTTTCAGGATTTTATCTAGTTGTGGAACAGTTGATTAACTGTAACTCTCTGTGTTGTATTTAATCGTGTTTAAACCAGACATGTAACGCCAGACTATTGAATTGGTATCAGATTTGGAGGGTTGAAGCAACTCTCTTGACGGTTTAATGTCAAAACGTTCAGTTCCAAAATGGTGAACTTGAGTTAATGATTTTTCATTCATTCCAAGACGGAAGTTTGATCAGATCAAGAGCTTCAGTGTAAATGTACTTCTGTCCAAGTATAAATTATCTTTTTTTATACCAATTTCACTGTATTAGATTGGATTGAGTAATGGCGATGTGCCAGACTTGTGAGCCATATTCTAATATGGGCCTTATGCAGGATTCGTGTTTAGATACCACATATTGGACTCGGACTGAGACACGGACTCGAACTCCGATATTTCCAGACTGGGACTCGGCCACGGACTCGGATTTTTCAGACACTGATTTTTCAGAACCCGATTTTTTTAAACTCGGATTTTTCACACTAGGTTTTTGGACTCGGATTGTTCAGACTCGGACTCAGACTCAGACCCGGATTTTTCAGACTCGAATTTTTCATACACGGTTTTTCAGACTCGGATTTTTCAGACCCGGATTCAGATGTGGTATAGTCAACTACAACAAGGGTGGATCCAGAACACAATTTTTTGGGGGGCCCAAACAAAATTGTGGTCCCCCCAAAAAGTGGGGCCAAAAATTACGGCGTTTTTTTCGGAGCCCGCTTAAGGGCCCCGAAAAAAAAGTGTTGGATTCTAGATGCTCTGTGGTGCGAGCTGAGGCAATTTCTAACCACTTTAACCAATGTTTTTTTGAGGAAAAGATGGTGGTGTACTCTTTGCCTTCCTTTATTGCAATGTCACAGAAACAAAAAATTGGTTTCGTTGTTTTTTTTCCTGGGGGGTGGGGGGAGGGGGGCATGGCCCCCTTTGGCCCCCACCCTGGATCCGCCCTTGAACTACAACACTGTCCTTTACGTTCTTCCCTTTGAAAATGCGGCCTCCCCACTTCCTGGCAAGTGGCCCTGAAACACAAACACACAAAACAACATTGGGATGAATATTATATACACGCTAAATTCCCTTCCATTCAACAGTAAAAATGGGACTCATAACCATTTTCTTTTACTGATAAACAAGCAAATGCGTAATAAATAAACAGTTGACGAAACCAAGTTATTCACAAAGAATACAGGCTTGAAATCTAAGTCCAGTGGAGAGACAATATTTTTCAAATATTTGAACACCCTTGCACGTTTTACATCTTTAACAGAGATGATCAGATTGGTATTCTCCCAAATTCTGTAATAAAAACAATCTGTCAAGACAGAGGGCAATGGTTTTGTATTGTTGGGTTGGGCAGGAATTAACGTTTTGTGCAAACATGATGACAAAATTAACATAAAAATTGATAGACATTGATAGAAAAAAACCCAGGAAAATACGATCTTTCTGAAATAAAAAAAACAACCATAAACTAAACTCATAAAACGGTTTTCATTTTGACAATGACATCGGTTCGGGGGCAATAAAGGAAATGTCAATTGTCGTGGTTTTGCACTTTGAAAGCCCTTTATAGCATAGCCGTCATAATTTCATTCATTTTAAATGCAATAAAGGAAATGTCAATTGTCGTGGTTTTGCACTTTGAAAGCCCTTTATAGCATAGCCGTCATAATTTCATTCATTTATTTTACCTACGATTGGTGGTTCGCAATGCTGCTTGGAGTACCGAAGTTCGCTGACCAAATGCTCGCAGTTGAAATCAGATTCTGTTTAAGCTCTAGCTTTGGCAGGAGCTTGCACATGTCACTTCGTAGTCGGTCGGTCTGTCTGTCTCCAGAAAATTGACCAAAAAGGCCCCCCTAAGTTTCCCATGAAATATATCTACCAAATTTTAACTTCCAAAAAGAGCAAACAAAACAAATCACACACTTCAGAAACTATTTGAAAAGATGTTGATGACAAGTTTATAAATGGAGGCAAAATATGTGCAGTAATGTTATATATAGTCACTAACGGGTCTGATTGTGTGTTCGATTTTCGGGGACAGACCAGCGCAGCGTGATTTCACGTGGGACTGCGCAGCGGCCCGGGCTTGTACGCACAATCTCCGGTCAGTATTACCGTCCGTTGCACGGTGAAATCATTTGCACGGACGTGGATGGTACCCCGAAACACACGGTTATTGCTTGGCACAGGCGCGGAAAGAAGCCCGCGCGTCGCATTTATAGTCGTCGCATTGTTAAGCTCTGGCATGGTTTGATACATTTCATGCAAGACATATTTTGCATTGGCACTTGTTTTTGACAAAAAGAAAACAAACAAAAACCAGAAAATTAATGCACAAATATACAAGACTGTTAGACAGAAGCTTACTAAACTATGTCAACTCTCACCTCAATGAAAACCAAGGTGAAGAAATTCTTTTCATACATATGTTGTCGCGCAAGACATTTAAGAAGTTTAATGATTTTTTCAAAACATTAAAAAAAAAGATCAAAATAAGTAACATGCTGGAGTTGAAAGAGCTGTTCATTTAACTAATGAAAACTATATTTATGGTGCATGATTAAACTGTCACAGACAATAGGCATAAATTGCAGCCCAAATATTTCCCATGTACCACCCAAAGCACCTTTCCTGTTATTCCTTTTACTGCCCGAAACTGCCCACACTATTGTTTTTATGAGTTCATATGGGAAAATGCAGTGCTAAAATTTTGCTGAGAATCACAAAAGTTTCAGGGTTTGCCTACAAAATCCACGACAGTTTCTACAACTGCACCAAAGTGCTGATATGTTTCGTCTCTTTTACACATTAAGGCCACGCCCACAAAATGGGTAGAATAACAGTTGTTAAAATGGTAGATTGAATATTTGTTTGATTATGTTTAAACGCGTTTGAAAACTAAAAACTAAAATCTGGTTTCCAAATCGGCCAGATCCAAGGTGGGTCCACCTCTTCAAATGACTTTGCCTACCTACCTATGCCGTACCTTGGTCCGATAGTGTCGATCAGTTCACCCCCACTGTTCTTCTCTCTCACTCTCGTATTTACGGAAGCGTACGCAGAAGTGCAACAATCGTTATTTTAAACACTTTCCAAGTTTTTTTGTTTTTTTTAGAGGCGGTGACTTAATATCTAGCGGTAGTGAGTTCAACTGCCCACCTACGGAATGCTATTAATGTATGTTTTTTTTCTCTCCAACATTGGAAAAACAGCCAAGTTGTACGGACTCAGCACCGACTCTTTAATGAACCAAAATATGCCTATGGGCTAATAGAGACGAAACTATGTGTCAGAATGGATAAGGCCTGTAAAACCAAGTCCAGTGGTAAAAGATATTTTCAAAAATGTGAAATGTCACACATTCTATAGATCTTTAAAGAGAAGATCAAATGTAAGTACTCTCCCTAAATGGCCAACTATCTCTTTCTTTTAAAAACAATCAAAGACTAAGCAAATGAATATAAATTTTCATTGGTTTATTAAACCCAAGCAAGCAAAAGTGAATACATGCAGTAAAACAATTTTACAATTAAGCAATCACATGGAAAAAAAATACATTGCGAATCGTTAAGAAATGTTCACCAAATTTAAATGCATTGACATTTAATACTAATTACAAATAGACGGAACCCTGAAATCAGAAACCCAAAATAATGTGGATCTTTTTTGTATTAATCCAAACATTAAAAGGATTAAATGCAGCTGAACAAATATTTACAATGAAGCAATACATGACACAGGTGACATTGAGAATCAAAAAGAAATGTTCACCGAATTTCTAAATGAAGGAAATTGTAATACATATTACAGGCAGACACAACTCTGAAAGTAGAAGCCAAAATGTGGATAACCTTAATAGGCAATTAAAAAAATAGTTTAAGCCCATATAGGTGTATTTTTAACAAATATTATAAACAAAATGCGTGGTAAATGCCCATTTAATTTGAATGTTGTCTATAAGTACAAAGTGGTTTGAGAGGTAATATTTTCTTGAACATGATAAGTATATTGCTAAAGGGACGTGGGGTTTGTTGATAATATAGGTTTCCCGGCAAACTTCGCAAATATCATTCAACTTCATCTTGATATAGTGGCCGATTTGCTGCTAATTAGCTACATGTTGTAATTCCCGTGGTTCGGATTAGTTTTTTTCAGAAATTTAGACGTTTGATTTGGTTTTCAGGCCTGATATTTTCATGCTTAACACATACTTAGTTGAAGCTATGTCAATTGTTTTATATGATCATTCAATTTAGCAGACTGTTTGGTTTGGATTATTTTTGGATAACATTTTATTTTCGTTTTCTTCACTGTGCATTCCTTTTAGTACTTTCTGCATACAAAATGATGGGAAAAGAGGGCAAGATACGAGTTTTTTTGTAAATGCTTTGGAGATGACATGATCCTTTTCCCTTCATTTTGGCCTCTTAATGTTCAGAGTATCTGTCATGTGCATGTCTTTAATATGAAGAGGTAAAATATCAACTAAAGATAAGAGAAAGTTATACATGATACATGAGAGTCGACATATCACAATAAACTTAATATGTAACTTATCAACTAATAACCTTCGGGGATCATTTGCCCTCTTTTTTTTCGTCTTATTGGTTACCTTTTGCGGTTTTTTTCTTCTAGTTTTAAATTGCGATCTGGGTTTTCTCTTATCTTTAATTTTTATCAATTAGCTACATCTTTAACCTGCTTCGTTTCAGTAACATCTGCCCTCTTTTTATTCAAAAAAAGTGACGTATATGGTTATTTTGTGCTGCCAATTTGTGGTTAAGTCTTGTGGGAAACAATTTTTATGTTTCAAATTGGACTAAAGATACTTTCTTGAATTCCGACGAAGAAATAAGTAAAATGAACCCATTTCAAATTCGTGCGAAAATGGGTGATTCATGATTTGGTTGCTGAATCTTTGAAACCGGAGAGAAAACCTATGACAGGAAATTAATTTCGATCTAAATAATATAGCAAATGCGTCATTGGCCTTTTGTTTTCAAGAAGTTCTCTCAACGTATAGTTCAACGGTTAAAGTCTACTTTTAACTGAAAGTCTACTCTTAGCCAAATATACCGCTGATGATGATATTCATTGTGTTATTTAATTCATACATACAAGAATATTTCTCTGATATTGGTGCCCATCGTAGCTATTGGAATATCTACAAATATATGGAAATGAAGATATCAAATAGGATAAATTTCATGTTAATGTTATATTAAATAGCTGAGTAGTGTCTTGTCTTTCTATTCTATTCCGTCTAAATACATCCGAGTATAGCAGCATGCATGTTGTATTCATGAAGCACTGTGCAAAGAACTTGTATTACTATAATCAAAAGACACGAAATGTACATAATCAGGAAATACAAAAATGAAAAATTAAACGTGCACAAATAGTACAAACAGAAATGTCCTTCAGTCTCACAGTATATTTGATTGGTGCGTTTTTAGGCTCGGGAATTTGTCAAAAAAAATTATGCAAGTTCAGGTCACTGTATGCACATGCACAACACGATTTAATCTACTTTCAGGCCATGTCCCTGAAACCAAAGGTGGGGGGGGGGTCTTCAAATTCCGAGCGCAGAGCATGGAGCGCGAAGCCCTTTTGGTTGAGGTCCGCGGCACGATGAAGGGCCCCGAAAATGTTCAGATTCTAGATGTTCTTTGATGTAATCTGAGGCATTTCCTCACCACTTTCCCCTGACTTTTTGAGCAAAACTTTAGCAGCCGAAAGGAAAAGGGTCATCAACAGTTGTTTTGTTTTTGGCGATGTTAATTTCTGCGCAGAACTCGTCGCTGACCCCCCCCCCCCTCTCCGAACAAACGTGCCAGCCGTGTCACCTTTTCATCTTTTCATCACATAAAGGCACAAAGTTCACAATAAAAGTTTAGGTTATCAATAAAATAAACAAATACACACCCACTGCAGTTATAAATCATTAAACTGCACCATCAGCAAATATCACTTCCAAAAAAGCCTATAGGCATACTTCTTTACTCCACAAGTATGTGGGTTCACACCCTACGCTAGTTCAATGATATTTTTTTTCTTCTAAAATCTATTATAATATGTGTAGTCTTGTGATCATAAACTGTTTGTTCTGGGCTTTGACAGTCACCCCCCCCCCCAAAGGAAAACAGACAATTGACCATGCTCCATGATTGTTTTCACACAAATTTGCATTTCAGTTTAAAAGATCGGAAACCTTTTCGAACCTCACCATGCTACATGATTTTTTCTCCTAAATTGCTTACTTGAAACTATACAAGCAAAAATAATATACAAGCTTAAACAATCGTTTACAAATATTGAACAACACACTTAACACAAGATAACATCGAGAGTCATAAAAAAATGCACCCGATTTCAAAATGCATGGACATTTTGATACAAGGTTTATAAGATAGACACCACTCTGAAAATGTACAAAGCTCAAAATAATGTAATTTATCTCCAAAGACAATTTAAAAATCATATTCGGCCTGGAGACAGGCTGTGAAACATTTTCCAATTTGAATGTCTAATACACAGAAATTTGAGAGGTAATTGTTTTGTACATGATTAAAGCATGTTCTGACAGTCATATAATTAAAAACTTAGTCATTTCGCCAAACAAGGCATGACATTGGTCATTGCAAATTTTTCTCGTTTTTCAATTGGTTAAAAAAAACTTCTTTTTTTCATTTTTTTTTAAATACCCACAACTATAAATCAAATTAGGTTTTGCCCATCCACAAATATAGCCTACACGTCTTACTCCAAGAATGTGGGTTCTGACCCACGTTAGTTTTCTGATTGCTGTTTCTAATATTAATATTAAATGCTTCGAGTGGTGTAGTAAGTCTAGTCTCCCGAGGTGATTCATTGACATTTCGTTTTCCCGAGGCGAAGGCATTCAATTGATTCGGTCAGCAAGTCAGTCGAATGCCACGTCGGGATTGATATTCTAGTCCCTGATGTCTGAAGTAGTCATCACTCATTCCGGCCACCCAAGCGGAGAGTCATGCTTTATTCGATAATTTTTAATGAGTTTGTTCATATTCTAATCAGGGAGGTCATACTGTTGATGAATCTGCGTGATGACATCTTCCCAGGGTTGCGCAATTTGTGAATTCGCTTGTGTATGTTAACTTGATAGTTATCAATATATAGGATTTATGTATGAACAAAATCTCACACACAAAAAAGTCTCAAAAAAAAAGACTGATCTGTTTCTTATCCAAATTTGGGTACAATGGGTTTTAGGAAGCCAGACTAATTTTCTTTTTTTAGAAATCAGAGATTTGCTTGCCAACATTGGGATTCCGACTCACGCAACATGTCAGTGACCGACGTTTCTGACATCAACCACTTGTATGCATTATGCATTATCTGTATACGTTGCTTTGAGTCGGAGTTGGTGAGTAAATACGCCGATTGATCACAACTGATTTCTGTCTAGGATCCTAAAATCTCATTGTTCCTGTAATTTAAAGGAACTTGGATCAGTCAGGAATGCTTTATGCAGAGATTGTCAAGTGAGAAAGTGAACATTTAGTTGCAAGTAATTTGTCGAAAACTCGGCCGTATTGTAACACCCTTATTCAATTACCATAATGTAACGATAGGGCTTTGACCTTTTTGACATTCGCACTGCGTCATGGGAATGGATGGCAAACAAGCAATGCAGTTTATGCACAAACGTACGGGGGTATCAGAGCAGTCAAGTTTTAAAATATTGTTTTCGTCATTGTTTTTCCAGGATTAAGTTATCATCAATAAACCTGAGAATACAAACATTTTAGAAATATAATTTGTCAATAAAAGTCAGTGTTTCAACTTAAGAAAAAAAACAAGGAGCAATTACATGACATGTTTAGGTTGTGCATTTAGATGTTTTAGTTTTCCACATGGGTAGCTTTTATCATTTAAATAACTTTCCAATAATTTATGTTGTTCGTTAAAAAAAGTAACTGCATATTTACAGAATGATTTACATAAGCGTGGGGGGGGGGGGAGAAATGGGTGTGAGCTTGACATTTCATATTGCTGTTAATGAAATGTGTGTGTGTGTATGGGGGGAGGCAAATGTCCCAGCCCACCCTCGAAAAAAGATAAAATATATGCTGGAAACTATGCTGGATTTGGGAGGAAATGTGCTTTGCCTCCCTGTAGAAAAACATCCTGGCGACGCCCATGGGAACCACGCTTTAATAGGAACCAAACTTTAATGGGATTTAACATATTTCAAATGACGTTAACTGAATGTTCAGTTGCTAGGATATGCCTTACCTACTAGACACTACATACTAGAAATTGTCGTGGTATAGCTTTATCCCAGAAAACACATAATGCTGTGTTAGCATTTTGTAAAGTCGTAACGATGTCATATTTAAAACATTGAAAAATAACATTGTAATGACAAGATAGGAATATCATGAAATATACAAAAGCATTTTAATGACGTGATTTAAATGCCTCAATTCTGACCTTTTATCACGTATGTTCAAGCAATATTATCAAAACATTATTACCAAATGTTTCAAAAAAAAAATTATGGAAGAATTTTCACAACGTACGCTCTCCCTGTGGCCCCTCTCCCTGTGGCAGCTCTCCCTGTGACCCCCCTCCCTGTGACTCCTCTCCCTGTGGCCCCTCCCCCTGTTTCATATGGGGCTGATTGTCTCATTTAGGGCGCCGCCAACGATGGAACAGAGATAGGCGTGTAAAATTCGATGCCGAAAATGATTTGTCATTTTTAAATCACTGTATGCTACTCATTTTAAGTACTCCGCACAATTTGTTCACTCGGTATCTGAAACTACAGTTATTCAAGATCATTTTGAGAGAAAATTATAACAGACTGTGAAACTTTTGTGTAAGTACATGTATGCTTGAAGTTCGACTTGCATGTTTTAACCAAAACATGCGTAATGTTTATGGGTCTTTCTTCAAGCAAATCACAACACTATCTTCCGCGCCGTGTCGTGACCCATTGAAACTCATTATACAATTTGTTCACGCGGCATATGAAAGAGTGGCTCATGAATATTCAATAAATATTTGAATAAAAGGTCAATATGAAAATTTTATGTAAGTACATTGTCCTTTCAAAAGAGGTTCACCGTACCGTGTCGTTGGTCGCGTTTCGGGGACATCCCATTATCATATTTCGTCATATGGAGTGTTTCATTTCTTTGAAGGATTTATTTTAAGAAATTAAAAGGCCTACTCATTTTTAAATGAGGTTTCATTGAAATTATCTTGCATGCTCCACAATGTAAAGGCGTTGACAAGTTGTTCATAGTCTCAGCCTAGGCTAGGCCTAAGTATGCGTGCTGGAGCAGAGCTAATGCTATTCACCTAGAGTAGAATGGAAGTGACCATCTGACGACACACGCACAGCGGATGCATGGAGTAACGTCGCTAAAACTAATGAAAGGTCGGGAAACACTCACATTTATCGGAAATTGATGCTCTTTCCTCCATGTCAATTAGCTCGCCGGCTTTACAAGAAGGCTGTGTGGGTCTTATTTTACAAGTAAATTGTCTTGGAATATATGGATGTCTCAAATTTGTGTAAAAAATGGGTGTTTTTGACGCACGTTTCCGTCTGTTTACATGCCAAATCCATCTACACGTTCTTACGTTGCCATGAACGCGCGCGTGATGCGCGCACTGAATGTCACTCCTGATTGGTTAAAAGTGCGTATCCAGGGTGAGCGCTGTACAAATAAATAGCCCCCTCTATCGGATATCCCTAAAAAGGAATGAGACATACAGTTTTATTTGCCCCTCTTCCTGTGACCCCTCTCCCAGAGACCCCTCTCCCTGTGGCCCCTCCCCAAGTGGCTGCTCTCCCTTTGGCCCCTCTCCAATTTGCTGCTCTTCCTTTGTCCCCTCTCCCTGTGGCTGCTCCCCCTGCTGCCGCTCTCCCTGTGACCCATTTCCCTGTGACCCCTCCCCCTGTAAACCCTCTCCAAGTGGCTGCTCTCTTTGTGGCTGCTCTCCCTGTGATCCCTTATTCTGAGGTTTCTCTCCCTGCGACCCCTCCCTTTGTGACCCATCTCCCTGTGGCCTCTCCCCCTGTGGCCGCTCGCCATGTGACCCCTCTCCTTGCGACTCCTCTCCATGTGACTGCTCTCCCTGTGACCCCTCTCCTTGCGACTCCTCTCCTTGCGACTCCTCTCCATGTGACTGCTCCCCCTGTGACCCCTCTCCTTGCGACTCCTCTCCTTGCGACTCCTCTCCATGTGACTGCTCTCCCTGTGGCCCTTCTCCTTGAGGCCTTGACAAAAAGGCTTTCACCTTCTTCATAATTGATGCTGAAACACAAACACAAAACGAACTTGATCCATTATTAAGGAGACTACATTCATGTTTATGAACGATAATGAGCAAAAAAAAAAAAACCGCGCCAAACGTGACGAACGCAACACGGTTTACGTGCACAATGCAGTCGCGTGGATTAATGTGGGAATGTCATTTAAAACTGTTTAAAGGTATTGTCCATCAATTGCAGCTATCTAATACGTAACTGACGTTATTATTGTTTAAATTAGTACTTGGTTTAAAGATAGTAATGGAATTAAACTCCCTGTGAAATTATTTGTTTTCTGGCAATCTGTCATTTTGAAGAAAAGAATAAAGGAAGACTTTTCCAACGACGCGTCTCTAAAGATGCGTCTCTCTCTCTCTGTCATACTCAGTGGGTTGAACGAGAGTAACTTCACTTATTGAACAAAGGCATGGTCACCACACGGTATCTTGAAAATTCTATTTTACTGGACATCAGTCCCGATCCGACTTGACAGTGCGCTCGGTGACCACACCACACAATTGGCTGCGGTCACAGAGACTGTCAATAATATCGCATCACCTGAATTTTTTCAACTGTGTTGGTTTATTTCGGTTTATTGCGTGTTTTTTATTTTTCGTTTTTTTCTTCAAAAGATAGCTAAACCGACCCAACCCGACCCGAGATTGTAAATGCAAAACCGAAACCGACCCGACCCGACCCGACCCGACTGAAAAGATGGACAAACCGACTCGACCCGACCCGAAGTCAGTTTCGGGTCGGGTCGGTTTCGGTTTCGGGTCGGGTTTGCACATCATCTCTCTACAACGCTCTAGCTCGGTCTGCTATGCAACTCAGCCCGCTCACATGGCATGGCTTACGCTAGACAAACAATAAACTTGCACCAGTCTCGCGCTGCCGTCTGCATGCACTTTACCAATGATATTTACGCACATAATTATAAGAAGGTCTGAGCACTAAAGCACATCAAAAGCTTACCTGCGCATGCTCAGCAATCTATACATTTAACAAGAATGATGTCATCATCTAATAACTTAATGAGGCAAGTAGACCTGTATAATGTATGTAGTCGCATGGCTTGAATACAATCAGTTTTCAGTTTTCTAATCTTGGTCCAGTGTAATAGCGTTGTCCTATTACTTCTTCATGTGTGCTTGATTATCAGTGTTGAAGGTATACATGCGTGTATTTGGATGTCGAGAAAGGTCAGTACTGCATACTATAAGCTCTTAAACTCAACTTCTTAAACTCTTTTCATAAGAGTTTATATTCTGATTTACATTACATTCATTCATAATTCTATGGCCTTAAAACTCAAGAAAATGCAATACACGATTACAATCATTCCTCATCAATACGGTATATTTGTATCATCATTAATCTCAGCAACCTACGGATTAGTTGGTTATTCTCCAGCCATTGGCTCCAGTCCAAAAAGTTGTTGAGTTCATACTTCTGGACCAAATTTTCCAACTATATAGCTTTATTCTATCGGTTTCATCATTGAGAATCTTGATATTATTTTAGCATGATAAAGTATGCACCTATTTATATTCATTTAGGTTGAGCGACTCGCAATTTTCAAGTTTATGGTGTAAAGTACACTTGAGCTTTTATGGAATGAAAAGTGTTCTATTAAATCTTTTGCTTTGTTAGTTTGTGAATCAATCACACACAAGGTATAGGATCAATGAACACACCAGGGTAATATTATGCAAATGAAAAACAACTCGGACATGTACATGTACACGTACACTGTTTATAAATGTAGGCATATAGGCCTTCTGTGCCACCGTGAAACAGTGACACCCAAATAATAAAAATAATAGATTTTCGGAACCAAAAAAAACCCAATGGAATACCAGAAACTGACCAAACACATTCATGTCTTTGAGTTAAAATGTGATATATTCATACAATACATACATATATGCAAAAATAATCATCCTTAAGTCATTATTGAAATCAAACTAACGTTGTAATTAAGATAATTAATAATTCACGTATAAGTAAAAACTTAATCAAAGGAAGAACGGTATTTATGCTTGCTAGTATCCATGTGCCGAAGTAGTGATTAGAAAAACTTTAACATAACAAAAAGTAAACTTTCTGAAAAGTGTTGACTCAGCATTTTTTTAAATGGCATAAACTCCCCGATTTTGTTGGGCAAAGGTTTTTCGGCGGAACTTTTTCTGAAATGATAGGTCTATAATTGTCAGACATCCTTTTGTGCTATTCAGAATTTAAAATTTCAGACGTTAGGGGATTTAACTACAACTATACCGTTTAATACAGCATGTGTACTTTGACCTTGGCCTGACCTTGACCTAGGCCGCTCAAACCGGGCATTCCCCTCTAGAATGACGATTTGGGCACTAAATATACAAAGTTTGGCGCTTTAATCTGGCGTGTCAGAATGTTTTCCTTAAGCCACTGCAGTGGACTATACTACGGAGCTTTTAAAGGGACATAGATGAAAAAAAAAATTGAAAACATCTTCGTCCGAACGAAAAAAATCTGCGTTCGAACGAAAAAAATCTGCGTTCGAACGAAAAAAATCTGCGTTCGAACAAAAAAAATGGGCGTTCGAACGAAAAAAATTTGCGTTCGAACGAAAAAAATCTGCGTTCGAACGAAAAAAATCTGCGTTCGAACGAAAAAAATCTGCGTTCGAACGAAAAAAATCTGCGTTCGAACGAAAAAAATCTGTGTTCGAACGAAAAAAATCTGCGTTTGAACGAAAAAAATCTTCTTGGTTATTCAAGCCAGGCCTAATTTCATGGTGCTGCTAAACAGATGGTTTTACTTTTTGCCCATCAAAGATTTAGGAAATCATTTAAATCGGTGTCTCTATTGAGCTTCTACCCTTCTAAACGGTAGGGGTTGTCGATGTCTTATAATATCCTGGAATGATAATAGCTTTTCACTGCTCAGTCTTCTTGAATAATTATATATTTTATTGTGAGGGTGGAAAATGAAATCATTGCATAAACTGTGTAGCGGCAACATGTTTATTTTGTACTGACTCATATGAGTATTATTAGTTGCATTTTTTGTACTAAAAGTGTATCGCATAATTATTATTAC
Organism: Patiria pectinifera; assembly: GCA_029964075.1. Taxonomy (NCBI): domain Eukaryota; kingdom Metazoa; phylum Echinodermata; class Asteroidea; order Valvatida; family Asterinidae; genus Patiria; species Patiria pectinifera. Next base: position 5,832,305 of record CM057148.1, on the reverse strand, counting down.
ATTTACATTGTATATTGTATATTGTTTGTTCTGTATGCATGTAAAGCTTAAAAACTCTGTTGTTTGATATAGCGCCCTCTAGTGCCAAAAAAGTTCAGGGTCAGAGGTTGAATTCTTCATGAGCCAGTAGGCACTGTATGTACAAATTTATCTCTTAGTAACTTCAAATTACACCAGTTTCAAAGGGAAAGATTTTACTTTAATACCCCCACTGCACTTTTAACCTAATGCACAAACCCAATGGACCTCATTTAAAAAAATCTTAGTTTTTTCTAAGAATTTTTAAAAATCTTTCCACGCTAAAATCATGATTTCTCTTCAGAATTTCACTTGTTGGTGGTTGATAAGCTGTAATAAGGAAAATATAGTGGGGGTATTAAAGTAAAATCTTTCCTTTTCATAATAACGACCACCTTGTTTTCTTTTGTCTATTTCAGAGCAGACTCATATGGTTTGGTATCTTTCTGAATGCTGTGGCCTACAATGGAATGGATGCAACTGAGAGAAATGTCATGATCAAGGTATACTTTGAAATGGGATTAATATATTCAGATATCCTACGCGCATTGGCACAGTATCATCAAACAGTAATAAGTGAAAGACACTTAAAGCGTATTTTGAAGGGTATGGGACTGTCACGGCGAAAGGATTACAGTGACATCACTGATGTCATTAGCTTCGTTGAGCACCAGTTAAATGAGTCAGGCAAGCAACATAGCTATCGCTGGATGGCACAGAAGTGTAAAGTCAGCGGACTAAAAAGTACACAGGAAGAAGTCCGCATCATTCTTCGCATGCTTGATCCAGCGGGAACACAGCAAAGAAAAGGGCGGCGCCTCCTAAGACGATCGTACATTTCCAAAGGTCCAAACTTTTTATGGCATTTTGATTCATATGACAAACTAAAACGCTTCGGATTTTGCATAAATGAATGTGTTGATGGGTTCTCCAGGTATATTGTCTGGTTGAATTGTTACATCACCAGCAGCAATCCAAGAGTAGTTGGCAGTTACTTCATGAAAGCCATCTCATCAAGGGGTGGATGTCCTTTGGTGATACGAGGTGACCTTGGAACTGAGAATGTTTTTGTTCGTCTGTTCCAAAGGTATCTTCGGCGCAATGACAATGACAACAGGGCAGGTGAAAAGAGCTATCTGGAAGTTCCCAGTACAGCTAACCAACGAATAGAGTATATGTGGAACTTCCTGCGCAGGGAGTGCACTGACTTCTGGATTTGTCTCTTCCGTGACATTGAAGCTGCGGGTGATTTTGACGGGGGATTCTTGGATGTTGGTCTGTTGCAGTATTGCTTCATGCACCTCGTGCAGGTGAGCAGGCGACATTTACTTCTGTATGTCCTATCAGTGCATTCCCTTAGGAAGTGGCATAGCTTGGCTTTCTCAGAGGAGCGAGAGGGGGGGGGGGGGCAAAAGGAAGGGGCAGGACTGTTTTTGCTGTAAATGGATGCACATTGTTGGTGTATTATGGGTTTTTTTGGGTCAATGTAAACAAGTTACCACCCAAATTTGTTTTAAATACAAACGTTCTTGTGGGAAATTTAATGCACTTTGCGAGCATCGTTCAATATATAAGCACATGATCAAGAACATTCCGCAATCGAATTTCAAGCTACGCCCAAATTTAAAACTACTATACAGGTCAGTGCCTGTATACATGTACAATGGGGAAATATGTTCGACACTATTTGGCACCGGACTTCAAAGAAGTTTGATCATATACAGTTCTTACTGTTCAGTTGAATATCAAATTAAAATGAATAATTTGTTGTGAGGTTGTTCTCTCATATTAATTGAAGGGAAATTCTCTAACTATTTCAGACATGCTTGATCGTTTTTGTATTTTTTAAATGGCAGCCTGAGCACGGTATATTTGAATCTCCGCTGAGTACATAAGGTATAGCTGAATAAAGTGTTGACAAGCACTGAAGACAATTTTATTGAAGGCAATTACAGTGGAACTGTCGCAAAACAATTAGGCAAACTTATACATGTACACTAAAACTGATTTTAAAAATGGTCACTCCAAGTTAAGTTGTATGCAATGTTTTAGTGTTTGAGCCACTAAAATAACTGTAAAGTTGTTTCTCATCCATTTTTGATGTAGAGGGATCTGGATGCTATTTTGGAGACGTGGAACAGTCATTGGATTCGACAGGTGCACAATTCAAGAAACCCCAGTGGACGTCCTTTGATACTATACTCACTGCCTGGTTTATATGGCACGCATGACTACATCTGCCAAGTTCCAGATGCAGACGTGGAACTCTGCAAGCAGGAGTGCACATTTCGACAGCCTTTACCATGTGATGCAGATGTGTTTGAAATGTGTTCATGTATCATGAATGAAAACGATTTGGACTACCCAACCAGTACTGATGAGGCACTAGATTTGTATCGAACATTGAGAAGGGCATCACAGATTTTTCTGACCAATTGATTATGATAAATGTTACACTCTTGGTCCAATTCATCTTCACAGGGGAGCACTTGTCATCCTACTTCCATCCTCAAAATAATTGTAAATGCATACAAAATAAAAGCAATATACATGTAGTTTTCTAATGTGTGCCTCATAATTTGCAAAGGTGAAATTTGATTTAGTGCGACATCGTCTACATTATTTGAAAGTTCAAAACTCATCTCTAAATCAGTGCCTGGCGACTACAACTAGCTTTCGAATGAAATTCTAAGCAAGACCATCCACCAAGATAGGCCTATGGGGTAAGAAGCATGCAATTTTTTTTAAAAAGTTTTCCCGAAAGATGTTTTGAACAATTAAGTATATCTATTAATGACTTAAGCCGTGTTTGTTTGGGCTTTCTCTATGCATGGGCCTTACAGGCTTGCTAATAAAGAAAAGCGGTCTTATAGGCCTAAACATGAAATTAAATCATTGGTGTTCGGTGACTTTTTGTGAGTTTGTAATTGGTATTTATTTTAAAGCCTAAAGCTTTTACAAATTGACTGTTTGCTTAAAGTACTCGTGGTTTGGCTAAAGGTTTTAAAACTTGTGTAATAACAGGACCCTTTCAGGACCCTACTTTGCAGGAAAGGCCAGAAATATTGTGGTGCCAAATCACTATCGAACTAAACATGGGAGAGAAAAGCACCTGTTCATCATCGGGATTCCAAACCAAGACCAGTTTCATAATTGGGCTATAATTTGCAGGGGGCACTTGGGGGCCTGTTTTTCTTGGGGGGGGGGGGGGCACTCAATCAGTTCTGTCACAGTTAAAACACTGACCAGGGGGACTACCACCAGATTTTTCCTTCTCTAATTTCTTAGTGCAGGCTGTGACGGCCCTTGCAAAGAGTCCTGGGTTTCAATTCTAAAGAGAGCCATATTTTTTTTTTTTATCTTATCCCATATTTGTTTCTTTCATTTCGATCAAGCACCAAACCAAATACTACATTCTCTATGTATATTCCACACTGCCAAACCTGGAGCGTCTGTGTCTCCGGCCGGCAGCCCAAGTACGCAGATTTTTTTCGTTCGAACGCAGATTTTTTTCGTTCGAACGCAGATTTTTTTTCGTTCGAACGAAGATTTTTTTTCGTTCGAACGCAGATTTTTTTCGTTCGAACGCAATTTTTTTTCGTTCCAACGCAGATTTTTTTCGTTCGAACGCAGATTTTTTTCGTTCGAACGCAGATTTTTTTCGTTCGAACGCAGATTTTTTTCGTTCGAACGCAAATTTTTTTCGTTCGAACGCAGATTTTTTTCGTTCGAACGCAGATTTTTTCTTTCTAACGCAGATTTTTTTCGTTCGAACGCAAATTTTTTTCGCTCGAACGCAGATTTTTTTCGTTCGAACACAGATTTTTTTCGTTCGAACGCAGATTTTTTTCGTTCGAACGCAGATTTTTTTCGTTCGAACGCAGATTCTTTTCATTCTTACGATGATTTTTTCAATTTTTTTTTCCCACCTATTTCCCTTTAAAAGCTCCGTACTATACCGTTAGGCACGTAGTGTTAATAGTGACCTCACACAACTCAGTGGCGCCATTCAACTCAGCGGCGCCATGGGCATGCATACACAGGCCAAATTGAAAATGTCTGTTCGAGTGAAGCAAATTGCTTGGCCGTTTATATTAGATGCTTGCAAAGTTTTTGAGAACTGGTCGGCCAACAACGCACACGTTTCTACGGTGTTGTTTTCACAGGTTGAAAGCACACTCACAGGTTGAACGCGCATTCTATACACAGAGATTCCTCAAATGATACTAACAAAACATACCCCCAGTGAAGTACCTATTTTTTTTTTTTTTATAACGGAATAGCCCCCAGTGAAGGTCTAGCTCTATATCCCTGAGTGTGTTCGTTTACTTCCCCCGCGCTTACTCGTGCAAGCGAGACAGCATTCGTTTGACCTCTTACCTGACTTCTCGCGCTTACTCGAGCCTGGCCCAAGTAACCGACTCGCCGAGCCGGTTACTTGGGTAAGTATCCCATTAAGCCATACAATAAACATGGCTGCTTATTTAGGCTTATTTACTTATGTATCATTATTTACATATCACAAATTTCTTCTCGGAAAATTATATACACAAAATAGTTTGGCAGTTGCATTATATGTAAATAATATTATTTGCTACTGCATTATTTATATAAAAAATGTTTGGCAACATAATTTTTACAAACATTATTTTGCAAATTATAATTTTTTATATATAATTTATTTGCAACCTTATTATTTATATATATATTTTTGGCAACATATTTATTTACTAGTAATTGTTTGCAAACTATAACTATTTATTATATAATTCATTATTTATTATATAATAAATAATGAATTATATAATAAAGAATGAATTAAATTATAAATAATTATAGTTTGCAAACATTTATTTGTAATTAAATATGTTGCCAAAAAATTATATATAAATAATAAGGTTCCAAATAAATTATAGATAAATAATTATAGTTTGTCAAAAATTATTTGTAAATAATTATGTTGCCAAAACAAATATTGGCCTATATAAATAACGCAGTGGCAAATAAATGTATTAACATAAAATGCAAACTGCCAAACATTTCGTCGGCGTTTTCACGAAGTGGCGAATCCGCCCACACAGCGCGAACACTGCGTTTTGAGAAAATCGGGTTTGAAGTTGGTCACTTTTTGAAACGGTCATTTCTCCCCACTTTTAATCCAAATTTCAAAAGACTTTTCACTGATACGACAGCTCATTAGTTAAATGACATGACAAGATACATATTTCTGCAATTGGATCTGTAGTTTAAGAGCTGTTAATTACGAAACGGATTCGCCGCTTCGTGAAAACGCAAAATGCAGACCTCAACGGATTCGCCACACACAGCGCGCGGATTCGCCACTTCGTGAAAACGCAAAACGCAGAGGTCAGTGGATTCGCCAAACTTGAAAACGAGGCCAAAAGCTCTTCGCGCGATTCTACGCTCATACGCGCACAGTGAATACGTTCAATCGGCGTGGCTGCCTCGGTTTCGATCGACTAATGGTGGAACTTGCTATTACATGTACTTATTTTGTACAAATTAATCACGTTTGAGGATTGTAGTATTACATGTACAAGTTTAAATGTCAAGATTACAGTTTATTATAACTGGTATTGAATTCCTGCAATGTGACCCTGAACAATAGCTTATTTCTTATATCATTGTCATTTTAAGGGAGGTTTAATATAGTGATTAATTGTAAAGGGGTGGATGGATCCAAGTTATGTAACTTTTCACAAATCAGTGGTTGTAACTGAATGTATTTAACCCCAAATAAAAATAAAATCATACAGGCAAGCGACTCTATAATTTAGCAGAACTTCTTTATTGATAAATTCAGGTATAATTCAAGTTTACAATTAAGGAACATTTAAAAGAGATTTAAGTAAAAGCAGTTACTGTTTGGGGTTATGTAGAATTTTTCTTTTTACATTCTGATAATTGTTATTCATGAGATGAGTCGCCCTCACACTATTTCCACTATTAACGCTACAAAATTAATCACGATGAATCGATTACATCTGAGACTTTTAATGCTTCAGAGACTTTAAGAGGCTGAACTCCATCGTTACTTGAAGAAAACTCTTCGTTCATAGGGCACTCACTAAATACAAATTATCTGTATTGCCTAAAAGGTAGAAATACAAATATTTCCATGTTACTTCCATACAATTTTCAGTCACATGTTTGGTTTCTGGTATTTAGTTGTCAGCTTGTTAGTTAGACATCCACAAATAGATCATGTGTCAATAATTGCACACTTCAAAATCTTCAGTTTCATTAGAAGGATTTAAAGGAAATCTTACCCTGAAAAGTAATTGGGCAATCTTTAAGTGGGTGAACTGTACTAAAAGGAGACAGCAGTCTGAAGATAGTTGCTTTTAAATAAATTTGCAATGGACATCATTAAGAAATCACAGAAGAGATTAACATCACACATAAGGGACTCATGCATTCCAACTGTTAAGGGTTTTTTTGTGCAAGCAATGAGCCTAAATTGGACACGAAGAAGGTTCTGTTGGAATCGTGTCCATCGTGCACAGCATCGCCTGCAAAGACAGAGAGAGAATGAGAATGGGAAAAAGGATTGTAATTCAATTGTTTGTTATTATTCACAACATACATATTCATACTTGCTACAAACTATGGTTGCTAACATGTGCCGCAGAGCTTTAGTGATGGGGACATTGTATCCAATGACATCATGTTCTATGGATCTGTGAAGTACAATTTATAATATTGTGAAACTTCATTTTTATATATTTTTATTTGCTATTTAATTAGTCTGGATTTCAACCATGGTGCTGAAATGACACAACCTGGTTTTTTTTCTCAAGGACTTACGTTTCACATCAAGGCACGCCAAACAGTCTGAAGTTGACACTTCTGAAACTGCAGATGTCAAGCTTTCCTATAGCTCCTGTTGGATAAAAAGATGTGGAAACATTTTTATATTGACATGAACTTATCATGTCGTTATCCGATATGGCTAATGCATTAATTGTGGACATTTCCTTTTGCAGGTTGTTGCATCCTATTTCAGCTCTAAGCTAAAAATCCGAAATAATGGGTGACATAATTGTTCAACTCGTTTCTGGCGGATTATTTCAAGAAATGGTTTTTTTTTTTCACTCGACGATTCTCTAAGTTACACTAATACGTAATAGTTTAAACAATTAAAAAGGTTAACTTTACTACCAAATCCATTTATGTCTTGAGCATGTTTATGAAGGGCCTAGGCCACGTTGTACTTGTTTCCCCCTAAGTACTAATCTTGCCCTAGCCTAGGCTAGGCCTGTCAGCATGGTCAGTATTTTACACTAGCATTTTTACTTCTTCAAAAGCACTATATAACCATAACTACGGTACTTCTGGCGCAAGATGATCAAGGGGTGGACTATTTTCCCCACATAAGTAAAGTAGGCTTAACCATGGACAAAGGAATGTTACTGTAAACATGACAGATTCATGTCAGCATGCAATTAATCACTATTCATATGCGGAATTCGTGTATTTCCGACATGCGTATTTTTCGTTCATTTGGTCTGGGAAAAGAACGGTGAAATGACCAAATTTTGCAAAGAATGATAAGAACCACGTATCACAATGTGTTTAAAAAGTCCAATACAACCATAAATATAATTTAGCTCAAACAATGTAGCTCGTCTAAACGGTCAAAACTTACCGACATACCAGGACAGCCTGTCGCATGATGATGAGCCGTGAGAACAAAATAGTTTTGTATACGTGACGACGTGACAACAACAACGCAGCCCTGAGATAAAGGTTATTCGCCACTTCGTGGAAACGCAATGTGTGCGCGTCGCGTTTTCACGAAGTGGCGAATCAGGGATTCGCCACTTCGTGAAAACGCAAATTCCACAGGTCAACGGATTCGCCACTTATGTAATTAGCGTAACTAATTAATTAAACATTGTCAGGTCTTAAAACTTTGCAGAAATGTTTAGGACACGAAGTTAAGTCAAAATAGCGCAAAAACCGAAATTGCAAAAAAATCTGATTTTCCATGGATTCGCCACTTCGTGAAAACACCGACGAATTGTTTATATAATTGGCCGAGAAGAAATTTATGATATGTAAATATTGCAGTATATATAAATAAATAAGCCTAAATAAGCCGAAAAAACTGAATTATGTAATAAATAATGAATTATATACAAATCGTTTTGTTAAATAATTTATTCACACGTGGCGCCTCATACCTACTGTCGAAACACTGGATATTTCGGTTAAAATGCGAAGAGCTAGGGGCGACGGTACGACGCGACTATGCGACGACGCGACTATGCGCCGTTTACGGCGTAAACAGCTGCAGAACCAAAAAATAAAAATGCGACGACGCGACTATGCGATGGCACGACGCGACTACACATTATAACACCTCACCCACAGATTCTGTGTCTCGATTGGCCGAGGGCAGGTCACGATACTTTCTATTTTTGCAATCGTTCTGTGCACAGCCAAAAGAACTATACCCATAGCAATCTAAGTATTATAACACCTCACCCACAGATTCTGTGTCTTGATTGGCCGAGAGCGAGTCACATGTTACTGTCTTATTTTGCTATCTTTCTCTGTGCACGGCCAAAAGTACTATGCGCATAGCAACCAAAGTACTATACCATTAGCAACAAAAGTACTATTTCCACTGCGCGGTATTTGTGTGCAAATGCATGCTGGTGTGCGCGTTGCGCGTTGTGCGTAGCGCGTATTATTCCAAAGAGAGCGCGCCGCAGACTTGAGTTCAAACTTTTCGTGAAATGGTAGTTTTTAAGAGAGAAATACATTTTTCCACCAATTTTGTATTGAAATTGAAGTTTATTTCAACTTCGTTCAGATTTAAATAATTTAAAATATTAAAATCAAGTAGAATCGCCTCGGGAAAATAGAATGGTCCATGGATCACCTTGGGAGGCTAGTTTTACTACACCACGAGATCAAGCATTCAAGATTTGTATACTATACCATATATCCACGACGCGCTTTTGTGTGCAAATGCGTGCTGGGGTGTGCGTTGCGCGTAGTGCGTTTTGCTCCAAAGAGAGCATGCCGCAGAGTTTCGTGGAGGGGTTGTTTGGAACATTTCGTGGAGGGGTTGTTTGGAAGAGAGAAATAAATTTTCCGCAATTTTTCATACAAGTTTATTTCATCTGTGTTCAGATTTAAATAGTTTTAAATATTAACATCAAGCAGAATCTGTGGGTGAAGTGTTTTGAAACAAATATCTCGTGGTGAAGTAAAACTAGCCTCCCTCGGTGATCCATGGAGCATTCTATTTTCCATCGGATTCACCACGGGAAAATAAAATGTCCATGGATCACCCTGGGAGGCTGTTTTACTGCGAAACTTGAAGCATTCAATATTTGTATACTATGGACTGGCAATAAAGTTACCTGTGCACGTCTATGCACCCCGATGGACAGTGAGTGACCAGGGCATATTTTCCGAGGCCAAAGGCCTAGGGAATAAGACCCTTTTCTGGTATTATCATTTCAAACATTTTGAGTATAGTGCCATGCCCGATCGGGTACTATACTCCGGAAATTATGCGCGAGCCATGTCTTGACGCGCGTCTAGTTCACGTAGAACGCAAATTTCATCCGCTAGCCTAAATCAGTGAACCGCATGTGATCGCGTTTCAGCCAACCAGGATAAAGAACCAGCAAGAGGTTTGTTATAATATACAAATATTGAATGCTTCGAGTGGTGTAGTAAAACTATCCTCCCAAGGTGATCCATGGACCATTCTATTTTCCCGAGGCGAAGCCGAGGGAAAATAAAATGCTCCATGGATCACCGAGGGATTCCAGTTTTACCTCACAACGAGATAAAGCATTCAATACTTGTTTAATAACACTTCACCCACAGATTCTGCTTGGTTTTAATATTTTAAATTATTTAAATCTGAACACAGTTGAAATAAACTTCAATTTCAAAACAAAATTGGTGGAAAAATGTATTTCTCTCTTCCAACTACCCCTGGCGCGCTCTCTTGGCACAAAACGCGCTATACTCGCACACATATATTTGCACACAAATACCGCGCCGTGGAAATTGGTGTACTTTGGTTGCTAATGGTATAGTACTTTGGTTGCTACGGGTATAGTATTTTTGGCCGTGCACAGAAAGATAGCAAAAAAGAAAGTTACATGTGACTCGGCCAATCAAGACGACAGAATCTTCGAGTGAGGTGTTATAAAAACATTTAGCAGTATGACTTTATGATGTTGTGCGTCCATTCTATACGAGAGACCACAAGAACGACGCACATTAATCGCACAGTGAATGGGCGCGTGTGCACGCGCTGCCGATCTAGTCTGGTTATTATAGATCTATGGCAATGAGTTTCATTGCAAATAGTTAGATAATTTCGCTCACTTACCCCACATTGGTACTCTATGTAGTTGATCACAGCGGTGCTTGAAGTACCGAAGTTCGTTGACCAAATGTTCGCAGTTGTTATGAAAAATACTGTACTCCGTTGAGCCTTGGAGAATTTGTGTAGCAAGTCGATGGGCGATACCTTTGAGGATGTCGTCCTGTTTCAACGGCTTCCATCGATCTTGATCGTCTCGGAAGTTGTTGATCCTCACACGACAGTCACCGAGTGGTTTTTCAATCGAGTCAACACGGTAGGATGGTTGGTCCTCCGCCGAAGATCCGCTACCGGAGATTTTTCCTATCAAAACTGGACTCAATTTTCTATCAGTGGTAAAGTGACAAACCAGCAATTTGCCTCCCAGTTTTCCGATGATGATACCCCAGTGCTTGAAGAAGCGGTGCCTCCTCCTGAATTCCACTCTGTCACCTACGCACGCTTCATCCTCCAATCCTTGAATATTGCTCTTATCAAACCAAGCGCTGATTTTTTCCACATTGTCTTCGGCCTTTCCATCCAAACCGCGTCCAACTAAGCCTGGTTAACGACACAAAATTTACCCAAGAAAATCAAATACATGTAATTTGAGGATCAGACTTCCCGATCCACACCTACGAACGTTGAGTTGTCCGCGCATGCAAATATTATGCGACTCTTTTCACCAGCCAGTAGAAACTAATAATAATTTCAATGATCGTGAAAACACGTAATGCACTTTGGAAGTAACAACACCAAGTACCCGATATAAATCCATTATTAGCAAATTGCGGTATCGAATCAGGGTATAGAAAGAAAGCTTCCTATCCAGGGCTTACTATTGGAAATGAAGTTGGAAATAAAGAAGGCACTAGGGACGAGGTTGGTGGTAAAAAGGTTTTAAATTCTACAGCAAGAATAATATCTGGCACGTGATGGTAAACTGACCAGTGAGAGTTCGGCATTCGATCATGAATATGTATGAGGTATAGTAATATTTCATAGTCCGAAATTTTCACTACACCATCCCAGCTGCGTTTTGCGCGACATCGGATAATAAGGTAAGGAGTTGTAGAGGGACGTACATTATCCGGTTCATTAGGAAAAACGTCAAACACGCGGACGCACCACTGATTACTGATATACATGTTTATCTTATCTTTCAAAAGTATCGGTACACTGTACCAAAAGATGATTGAATAACATTTTTTTTTTTAAAGTAAAGTGTTCAAAGTCTAATGAAAGATAATGAACAATTAACCTAATGAAGATTCAGCTCAGCTTCAGCTGTATATTCCGAGAAAAACAGCATTTTAGGATCTCAATTTCAAATCAAAAGTTGCTAAATCATGTTTTGAATTGTCTTGAATTGCAGCTTTACGCGATGTCGCGCACTGATTCGACGAATTATATAGCGACCGCTGACGCGCGCCTGTGCGTCGTGCCAATGCTTGCGCGCGATGCGACGAATAACAAAACGAACTACTAATTTAAATTTTCCTATGGTGCTTCTTAAGACGCACCTTGGGAAATGCCTTCTTTCACAGGGAGTTTAGTCCCCTTACTATCTTTCAATCAGTATGTTTTTCAACAATAATTGCGCAAGTTACTTTTTTGGATAGCTGCAAATGATGGACTCCGGCTTTAAATAGAAATGTTAAAACAACATACTGAGCGAACAATTCCGGAAAGTACGTCTTTAAAGCCCGAGTCCATCATTTGCAGCTATCAAAAAAAAGTAACTGGCGTAATTATTGTTAAAAAAAAATCTCGTTGAAAGATAGTAAGGGGACTAAACTCGCTGTGAAATTGTCCTTTCTGGCAAGCTCTCATTTTGAAGAAATCAACGAAAGAAGGCATTTCCAACGGTGTGTCTTAAGAAGCACCGTAGGCAAATTTAAATTAGTAGTTCGTTTTGTTATTCGGCGCAGCGCGCACAAGCATTGGAGCGCGGTTGCTATAATTCGTCGGATCAGTGCGCGACATCGCGTTAAGCTGCAATTCAAAACAATTCGAAACATGATTTAGCAATTTTTGATTAGAAATTGAGATCCTAGAATACTGTTTTTCTCAAAATCTAACGCTGAAGCTTAGCTGAAACTTCATCAGGTTAGTTGCTTAGTATCCTTCATTACATTTTGAACACTTTTTTTGCTTCAAAGGAACAAAATGCACTAATTACAAATGATGGACTATAGCTTTAATATTCATTCATGAATACGTAAGACAGTTTACGCATTCCTCTTGGTCGAGAGCCCGTCACGTGGCCGGCCTTAAACGGATGATAAAGACATGGCTGGCTGGTCTTACACACTTTTCCAGTTTCACATGAAATTTGGACTCCCATGAAATCCGGTACCTGTTAACGTTTCATTGGTTGAACGTTCACATTCCTCCCGTATGCATGCGCAATGTACTACAAGTCAATCAGTATTTCATGGTCCGAAATTCTCACTTCACCAGCCCAGCTGCGTTTTGCGCGACATCGCGCAGTATGCGCGACCATGGAGGTGGAATGCGCGACGTGCACGCAATTGTGGAGGCGCATGCCATATTATAGTCAGAGGGGTGTTTCGTAAAACACAAAGTAAAATTGTTAAACAAAAGGGTTAATAACGTCTAGTTTTTTACTTGCTTTGATTTTTTGGATCCGAAAAGTCTTGGTTTTTTGGGATGAGTGATAATTACCCATCCAGACTCACACCGGTTTTAAACAGAGTGTTATAATACCTCCGGAACACATATTTATTCCCTTAGTACAATAGTAAAGTGTGTTTAGAGACTTCATCCCTAACATTTTGTGTTGCTAATACCCATAACGTTGAGACTGATTTTTTTGGCAAAATGTGTTAAAAGGCTCTTGACATTCTGTGTAATTATCTACTCCTAACTGTATGAGAACAACTTAACATCTCTTTTTGGTTAATCTCATTTTAAATTGCATTTCTTGAAACATTAAAAACAAATCCATGCTTTTCCGAACAAATTAGGGCGCTTTTGCTGTGACGTCAATTTAGGGAGACAATGTGCGGGGCAGTTTTCTGTTCTAATTGTGAACCCAAAATTTGGTAATCAATTTTTTTTTAGATAATTAAATTATTTACTCTTTAGCTTACTATTATGCACTGAAACAACAACCCAACAAAGAGAACAACAGAAATGTGAGCATTGGAAAGTGGGGTGGAATGAAGACAAACACCCCGTCATGTTCCCGCAAGAGATAGTGACTACGTCAAAAAGACCAGACATCACCATCTACTGACCCTCTGAGAAGGTAGAGTAGTAAATGAACTGACAGTACCAGCCGAACAGAATATGGCACAAGCTAACCTCAGAAAGAAGTGCAAATAACAAGAGACCTAATCAGCGATGGTCAAGAGGCAGAATGGAGCTAAAATACTTCCCGGTGGAAGTTGGATCCAGAGGCTTCACCACAAGACACTGAGATACTGCTTCCAGTTCCTTGGCCTGACAAATAAGGAAATTAAGAAGGCACTAGACTCTGTATCAAGAGCAGCTCTAAGGTACATACACACTGTGGTTGGCAAGATACAACAAAACATTTGGAAGTATGGAATTAGTTCCAAGACCATATGTTCCCCCAGTGGATGTAGACCAGGACGAAACGCCAGCAACACACATTCAGACATAAATGAAGGTACAACACCCCAACTGATAGTAGGACTGTTTCCTCTGACCAGCCATGCTACGAATGAATATTGCACAACAACAACAGGTTCCAGCAGTGCAAGCTCTGCCTAGTAGGGCCTAGATATTAAAAGGGCCTATTAGGTAACATAAATGGCAATGGATTGGCACGTTGGTGTACGTCACTCATACCAACAGTTCCCAGTCTGAATCATAACAAGGGAGTACTCTCTGCTGACAATGACAGTGACTCCTATGTCATGACAGTTGCTGCTTCTGGAGAGGGAGGGTTCCCGGGACCAAAGCGCTCAACCCATCACCGCCCGACAAGATATGACCTGGGCTTGATAATTTCGTTAACAACTTCATGCTGTGCACGTCGATAAAACGTTGATGCAGATCAAGCAAGGTAGCGGCCAATAACCCGGCCATGGTTTTCAATTTTATTGAGGTTTTTGCCTGAAATGACATCACACTTTTGCTCAGGAATATGCAAATTTTCATTAACATAAAAAGGCACCAAAATGCTCCTAAGAATGGCAAAATGAAACTTAAAAACTTGGTTCATATATATGGGACACCTAGGTGCTTCTACACAAGGACTGTATTACAAAAATACATTACATTGGCCTTTCGTTTAGGCCGCTTTTGTGTTTTATTTTGAAGTTGAGTTAAATGAAGACCAAACAATTTTGGTCCCCGAAAAATCGAGCTGTTGAGTCGCACAGTTGCTCGCCCATACGAGTGGAGCAGATAACAAACAAATCGTGCAAATGGTGATACAAGCACCAAATTCGGCATAATGATTCTTTAGGATATATTTCACAAATTTGTCCGACTTGAAAATCCAAGATGGCGGCCATTTTTCAAGATGTGTACGGGTGAAGTAATCGAACGCACAAAATTATATATATGAAATATATGCACACATTCGCGTTCGCGTATACGAACCGGGTATAAATTATGTCTCTACTTTATACTTACTTATCAAGAGACGTAAAGCCACTTTTACATATGCTTCCGTTTGTTTTGATGGTTTGTCAGACCTCTCACCGAATTCGTCGTTGAGAGAGCTGATGAAGTGCGGCATTGAGTTATTTTGGAGAAAGCAAGCCATAAAATGGAGCATGATGTTCACCCTAATGCCAGTGCGATCTTCCCCAGCCTGGGCCGGGATGTTGGGATAACGTTCTTTTCTATTATTGACTCTAACGTCGCAGTCGACAATCACTTCTCGGGATGATTTAGTGCAGAACTCCTTTTCGGAGGTGATGAAAGCAATTTGGAAGCCGTTTGCAGATCGATCGACCACGATAGCCCAATTGTGAACTAATGGCGGTTTATAACCTAGCTCTAGAATGTCATTCAGCTTCACCTCCTGCTCCAAGCCATCGATATTGTCTTTGCTGTACCATTTTCCAGGTTTTGCTCCGCCGACTCGATCCCCAAATCGATAAATGTCATCAACACTGTCCAACGACATCTTTGAAACACACGGTCCTTGTCTTTTCTTTCTCAAATTATTCCTAGCTCGTCCTCTACAGAAATTGAATGAATACACTGAACACAGCCCACGACGTGAAACGACGACGTCGCCTACATTTGTGTGCCCTTATATACTGACATCGACTACCTGCTATGCGTGTATTAATGTAAATCATTAACTCTTAACAAAGGAAATTTCATGAAGGATTCATACGTCATTGCAACCATTGCGCAATTCCTCCCCCCAAAATTCCCGCTCAATAATAGATTCTGATGTAATTAATTCGAACTATTAATAAGATTGGTATTGTACTTTCAAGGAGTCAGTGCCCACAATTTTAGGCAGAGATCAAACGATGCCAACGCTGTACACGAGGGTTAAGGTAAACCTTGCCATCACTACAAAAATAATGATTGCATGGTTAAAATCAGTCCTTGGTTTAAAAAATAAAAAAGAGCCGTTATGATGGTGGGAATTGAGGTTGGGATATTTCATTTTTTAATAGGGGTTTAAATGAGACGTTGAAGTCAGCGCATACATTACTTATAACAGCAAGGTCGTCAAGCGAGGAGTTACTATCTGGCACACTGACTGATGCCGTTTTGGGGAAACATTTAATGTGAAAAGTTTGGATTTCTTTTCGTGTAAATAATTGACATTGGTCAGGTGGTGGAGGAAGTTAGCTACCACCAAAATACACCCCTTAGATCTGCCCTTGGACTAGCCCCGCGTATAAACATGCCTTAAAATTAGGGCATCCATAATTTTCGGAAAGAATAATTAAAACAAGCCATTTTCACAACTCAGAACCAATATCAGAATGACGATCTTCATCACGTCTTAAGCAGCAGTTCCAGAGAGAAACATTAGGACAAAAGTTCGGCATGTTGCCGCGGGCTTCAAATAAAATCATTTCATCATTCTGTTTAATTTAAGCCTTCTACTTGTATCAAAAGAACATAATTATAAGGATTGACGTCAGCCATCAGGATTCAGCCATCCACGCCATAGGCCTGTCCGGTGCAAACCGCTTGATGAATCGGCCACTGACCACGCCCCTCAGTTGTCATCAAGGTCCGGCAGGATGGCACTCATATTCTGGTAGTCGTTTCGGATTACCGCCATGTAGGTCTGTGAAAAAAATTGAAACACACTGCATTATTATGCAATTGCATTAAACAAATTTATCAAGTCAGTATAGCTGGATTCTAATCCCAAGAATGATATTTGAACATGATGCATTGCTTGAAGCTGTTTGTGGTAAAGATGAATACACGCAAAGTAGTAGACTTGGAAGAAGTTGCTGCATAGCTGTAATAAAGTCATCACAAATCACCACAAGTTGTCGAAAGCCAGTCAACAAGCGATTCAGTCTCCACGCTCGTGACAAACCTTTTAAATGAACTGTGACAATTAAGGGCAATTCGTTGAATTTGTCGTGACCAGTTACAGACATACGGATTACTTGCAATTGAATAGTGACTTTACTTTTGATTGACTTGTGACTGACTTGTGAATGACTTGTGATTGAATATCGATCGATTTGTACTTGACTTGCAATTAATTTGTGATTAATTGTGATTTACCTGTGATTAACTTGAGATTGGCATGTGGTTGACTTGTGATTAGCTTGCGATTGAAATGTGATTGACATGCGGCAATGTTCTCGTGATTGACTTTTAATTGACTTCTGATTGACCTGTGATTGATTTGCGATTTACTTGTGGTTGACTTCTGATTGACTAGTGATTGATTTGTGGTTGACCTGTGATTGACCTGTGGTTGACTTGTGATCGACTTGTGATTGACTTGTGATTGACTAGTGATTGACTTGTGGTTGACCTGTGATTGACCTGTGGTTGACTTGTGATCGACTTGTGATTGACTTGTGGTTGACTTGTGATTGACTTGTAATTGACTTGGGGTTTACTTGTAATTGACCTGTGATTGGCTTGTGTTTGACTTGTTGTTGATTTGCGATTGACTTGTAATGACTTGTGATTGGTTTGTGATTGCTTATGATCGCACTGATTAAAACGTAGAGTATGGCGCCTTCGAGAGGAGCTGATGCCGAGGAAGTCCTTACGACCAGATATGCAGACAGTTTACTCACGTGTTTGATCCGATTGTCGGCCATGTCACTCAAGATATACACCAGGTCAGTGAACGTTGGTCTGTTGTTCGGATCCTCGTCCCAACACTCGCGCATTAGGGCATAGCTGAAGAAAGTAACAGGGAAGCAACTAATTTCATGTATGTTTTTTTTTTTGGAGCCGAATTTCATCAATAGTTTTCCCCCAGGAAATAGATGTTGTATACGTGATTGACCAGTAAACCTGATTGTTTTTGTTTTTCAGATTACAAGTAAGGACCGGGAACCAAACTCTACTCTATTATATTTGTTAGGCAAATCGTGTCCTTCCTTATAGTGTGTATAATCCAATATTTAATGGAGAGCGCAAGTGCACCAGAACTTTGTATTTACCATTCATCATCTTGCTACCGGGTTGCAGGCCGCCCTCTTTAGTCCGCGCATGTAGTCCTCAAGAATAAACAGTGTTTTCAATGTCTGGTGGTTTTTTTAATCGTTTAGATTACAGAGGTTTATGAGGACCGTTCGGATAACTCTTCTAGAGGAATGAGAATTCTTACATTTGCTCATGACAATTGTCCGGCTTAGGCATACGATATCCTCTTTTGATAGTTTCCACCAGCAAGTCGTTCGATATGGTTGGATACGGAGTGCCACCTTGAATTAAACAAAATTGTAATCTAGTTGGCTTTTATTTTGATAGGCTTGAACATTTGTGATGGGATTTGTTCATGGAACAAGAGGTTATAGTGGAGGAGTGGAAAGGAGTTTGTTTTGCTACACATTCACAAGCAAAATGAGAATAAAACAAACCATAGAAAGCACTCATTATCGTTTTTAAAAGAGCAAACGTTCCACTTTTAAAACAAAAAGATACACAATCGGCCAAAATAGTACTGCTTCATTATTGCTTCATTCTTTTACAAAGAAGAATTTTACATTGTGAGAGCGATATGTCGTAATTCCTATTTTTAATTAAAATGTTGCTGAAGAAAGTATTATAACCGGACAAATGATGCTTACCGAAAGTGGCTATTTCCCACAAGAGAATTCCGAAGGACCACCTACGTATATAACATAAAAAATCGACACAGCGTTTAAAAGAATTTGAGTATAGAAACTAAAATTTATAATTTTCGCCTAGTGCGAGGAAAAATAAAGTTCACAAGCAAACTCCCACGGACTACACTATAGTTTGCCACTTTCACACACAAAAAACACGCGTTTGGTGAGGTTGAATGTAATCCCTTATAAAATCCACAATTCGATTTCAACTGCTGTTTCATGATATCTTTAGTTTTGTCCCAAGGTCTATGGACATGACCTTGTAAATTCTTGTCGGACTGACCCGGCATCCGGGGTCTATTTGGTCAAAATGACACAACTTTGGATCATTTTGACCCGGAAACACAGTGGCAAAGCTGTCCCACTGACCAAGAAAAGTGTTGTGATATTCTATCCTGCAACGTGTTAGGCAAACTACAACCTGTATTCCATGCCAAATCAGACCAGGCTATATACATTTCAGTTAGGGTTTGGTTTGAATATACTCTTAAAACTAAACCAAAACCTTTCGGTTCAGTTTTGGCCTGGAATTTGGGTTGTTGTTTTCGTAATGCTAATATGAGTCGAATATCATGACACATGTCTGGGTTTAAATGACAAAAGTGTCATTTTGACTACCAAAATTGCCATTCTGAGCCTGACACGTGTCGAGCCAAATAGTTTCCCAACTCCTGGGTCAAATCTGACCCATTTTTTTTCGGTATAAGCTCCCGAATTTCAAGATCAAGAAAGACGGTCTGACAAACGTACACATCGCTCTGTGTGGTGTACAACTGGTGCCTCACTGACTCGATGGATAACCAGCGAAGTGGTACTCGTCGCTGCATAAACAAAATGAAAATGGTGGAATAAATCAATCAACTGATTATGCTTGATAAATTTCTTATCATTTACAGGGGCTGTCCGACTTGCTAACTTTGTTTTTAGGTCGCCGTTCTACCTGACGATTGGCCATATATCCTGTTTTCTTGTCTTGAGCAAGTCGCTCAACCTGTACTCTAAAAGGTCCGAGACAGATTCGACCCAGAATCCCGATTCTATTTTGCCTGACAATCTTCAGGGTCAAAATGACACTCTTTCTTATGGGTCAAAATTACTCTTCTCCGGGTGAAAATATCCCGGAAAATGAGCTCGATATGTGTAATTTCGACCAAAAATAGTGCACTGTGACCCAGAAACGTGTCAGGAGAAATAGAACCCGGATTCCGAGTGAACCAATTTTTGTCGTCAAACTACAATTTTATGAAAAGTTTTTAATTAATTTGTTTTCTTTATCTATTGATTGATTTGTTATCGGGTTGTTGGGGGTATTGGGTTGTTTGTTTGTTTGTTTGAAGCTTCTTGTATTCATGTATCCCATTCAGCTTGGAGAACCCCTTGACATAAACTATGTTTCTTTCGGGTAATCTGAAGGTATTTTGTATATGTCTTTATTGTTTGTATCTAAGGCTTTCTTTTGTGTATTCCTTGTGATTTTGGTCATCTATGTGTTTGTTTATGTATCCCGAGAAATAAAATTGAGAATAGAGAAGTGTTTGCTCCACCGTTTCAGTAATTAACTTGGGGGTATTTACCCCATAAATTTAATCCAGGCTCCCAAGATAAAACAAATGCACACAATTTCAGTCTGAAAAGCGTTGTTTTGTGTTAGTGGCTCACAAAGTAACCTCATCTAAGGTAGAGCAACATTTTCAAATGCCTGGTCAACGATTGACAGTGAAAAGGAGATAACCCCCATTTCCTTTTTGAAGGTTATTATTATTATTGAAGGTTATTATTACTAAATAATCGACATTTTCAAGAATGCACAAACCCTCGATGTCTGGACGTAGATATTCTCCCCACGGGACAGACCGAAGTCAGAAACCTTGGCAACCAATCCGTTCCCGATCAGGATGTTTCTTGCTGCCAAATCGCGGTGAATTACCTAAAAATAAAAATTGTCTAGGATTGAGAAAGTTGAATTTTGAATTCATTAATCGGCCTAAAATACAAGTGAATGTCCTTTGGTTTCTCAATGAGTGGGATCCAGAATACAAAAGACGTTGGCAATGTGACTAAAGTATTTCTTAAAGAAAAAAAGACCGGTTGTTGAATGGAAGCCATGTATACTCAAATCTAGACTTCTACACAATGGAATTCGTTGAAAAACAAACTTGGAGTTGGTTAGACGGCTTAATCAGTTAGGCCTACCCCTGCTTTAGCAAGGTGCTCCATTCCCCTGGCAACACCGAGTGCAAGCTTGACCAGCTGATCGGAAGACAAGGCATCCTCGTCTGAGTCTGACTGTGAGCGAGCCGTCCGCAGGTAGCTGCGCAGATCACCATAAGGAAGGTATTCCAAGGCAACGTACAGCACTCCTGAATCAGGAACACAAAGAGGATGGTATCGCAAGATCTTAACTTAGACCTGTGTGCAAACTTTCCTTCATTTATCCATCTATAATGGAGCTGACCTCACCTCACCCGGCCAGGCCCGTCGCCAGCCAGGGCATTGGGGGCAGGGGTGGAGGGGCACAGTACAAAATAGGGGCACACAGAAAAAAAAACACAATTATATCAGGCGCGGTTCCAGAATTTTTTCGGGGAGGCATGCTGAACTGTTGACAGGTTATTTTTTTCAGACACTTAGGCCTCCGAAAATCAATAGGGGGCTCATGCCATATTTTCAATGAGGAGCGCCAATAAAATCCTAAAATCATTCACACTATTAACCAATGCACCCTTGTCACGGCTATTTCTTCTTTAGGGGGAGACCGTTCGCATTCACATCGTCGGTGTTTTCACGAAGTGGCGAATCCATGGAAAATCAGATTTTTTTGCAATTTCGGTTTTTGCGCTATTTTGACTTAACTTCGTGTCCTAAACATTTCTGCAAAGTTTTAAGACCTGACAATGTTTAATTAATTAGTTACGCTAATTACATAAGTGGCGAATCCGTTGACCTGTGGAATTTGCGTTTTCACGAAGTGGCGAATCCCTGATTCGCCACTTCGTGAAAACGCGACGCGCACACATTGCGTTTCCACGAAGTGGCGAATAACCTTTATCTCAGGGCTGCGTTGTTGTTGTCACGTCGTCACGTATACAAAACTATTTTGTTCTCACGGCTCATCATCATGCGACAGGCTGTCCTGGTATGTCGGTAAGTTTTGACCGTTTAGACGAGCTACATTGTTTGAGCTAAATTATATTTATGGTTGTATTGGACTTTTTAAACACATTGTGATACGTGGTTCTTATCATTCTTTGCAAAATTTGGTCATTTCACCGTTCTTTTCCCAGACCAAATGAACGAAAAATACGCATGTCGGAAATACACGAATTCCGCATATGAATAGTGATTAATTGCATGCTGACATGAATCTGTCATGTTTACAGTAACATTCCTTTGTCCATGGTTAAGCCTACTTTACTTATGTGGGGAAAATAGTCCACCCCTTGATCATCTTGCGCCAGAAGTACCGTAGTTATGGTTATATAGTGCTTTTGAAGAAGTAAAAATGCTAGTGTAAAATACTGACCATGCTGACAGGCCTAGCCTAGGCCAGGGGAAGATTATTACTTAGGGGGAAACAAGTACAACGTGGCCTAGGCCCTTCATAAACATGCTCAAGACATAAATGGATTTGGTAGTAAAGTTAACCTTTTTAATTGTTTAAACTATTACGTATTAGTGTAACTTAGAGAATCGTCGAGTGAAAAAAAAAAACCATTTCTTGAAATAATCCGCCAGAAACGAGTTGAACAATTATGTCACCCATTATTTCGGATTTTTAGCTTAGAGCTGAAATAGGATGCAACAACCTGCAAAAGGAAATGTCCACAATTAATGCATTAGCCATATCGGATAACGACATGATAAGTTCATGTCAATATAAAAATGTTTCCACATCTTTTTATCCAACAGGAGCTATAGGAAAGCTTGACATCTGCAGTTTCAGAAGTGTCAACTTCAGACTGTTTGGCGTGCCTTGATGTGAAACGTAAGTCCTTGAGAAAAAAAACCAGGTTGTGTCATTTCAGCACCATGGTTGAAATCCAGACTAATTAAATAGCAAATAAAAATATATAAAAATGAAGTTTCACAATATTATAAATTGTACTTCACAGATCCATAGAACATGATGTCATTGGATACAATGTCCCCATCACTGCTTCTAAAATTTAATTATTGAGTGAATGAATACTATATGATAGTTGTTCAAGTAACTGTGGAACTTTTTTATTGTCAGTGTGTTTTGTTTGTTCATTTACAGAGCTGTTCTGGTTCAGCATGAGTGAAAAATGCTGCATCTCTTCAGGAACAGAACTGTAAAACTGGGTACAGGTGTTTCTGAGGTAGGCACATTTTTAGAAACCAGGGAAAAGTGTTGATTTAGATTGTGACTGATAAAAGTACACTCTGTCCAGAAAAAAACAACAGGTTTATTATATTTGAATGTCCCTTCAACCTTTGTTATGAATGTAATTTAACATGTTGCACAATTGCCAAAGTTGTCATTTTTCACCAACATAACATCATGCACTTAACAAGGAGTTGCCTTGTTCATTGTGCCTTAGACATTTGAATTTTTTGCTAAAGTTTGTCTTCATAATAACACAATATGCTTTAGTTTTGAAATTCAGAAGGAACTTATATTGAAAATGATAAGCG
Organism: Patiria pectinifera; assembly: GCA_029964075.1. Lineage (NCBI taxonomy): Eukaryota > Metazoa > Echinodermata > Asteroidea > Valvatida > Asterinidae > Patiria > Patiria pectinifera. The sequence goes on along the minus strand of CM057148.1, from coordinate 5,808,980 downwards.
ATGACTAAAGCTCTGCGGCACATGTTAGCAACCATAGTTTGTAGCAAGTATGAATATGTATGTTGTGAATAATAACAAACAATTGAATTACAATCCTTTTTCCCATTCTCATTCTCTCTCTGTCTTTGCAGGCGATGCTGTGCACGATGGACACGATTCCAACAGAACCTTCTTCGTGTCCAATTTAGGCTCATTGCTTGCACAAAAAAACCCTTAACAGTTGGAATGCATGAGTCCCTTATGTGTGATGTTAATCTCTTCTGTGATTTCTTAATGATGTCCATTGCAAATTTATTTAAAAGCAACTATCTTCAGACTGCTGTCTCCTTTTAGTACAGTTCACCCACTTAAAGATTGCCCAATTACTTTTCAGGGTAAGATTTCCTTTAAATCCTTCTAATGAAACTGAAGATTTTGAAGTGTGCAATTATTGACACATGATCTATTTGTGGATGTCTAACTAACAAGCTGACAACTAAATACCAGAAACCAAACATGTGACTGAAAATTGTATGGAAGTAACATGGAAATATTTGTATTTCTACCTTTTAGGCAATACAGATAATTTGTATTTAGTGAGTGCCCTATGAACGAAGAGTTTTCTTCAAGTAACGATGGAGTTCAGCCTCTTAAAGTCTCTGAAGCATTAAAAGTCTCAGATGTAATCGATTCATCGTGATTAATTTTGTAGCATTAATAGTGGAAATAGTGTGAGGGCGACTCATCTCATGAATAACAATTATCAGAATGTAAAAAGAAAAATTCTACATAACCCCAAACAGTAACTGCTTTTACTTAAATCTCTTTTAAATGTTCCTTAATTGTAAACTTGAATTATACCTGAATTTATCAATAAAGAAGTTCTGCTAAATTATAGAGTCGCTTGCCTGTATGATTTTATTTTTATTTGGGGTTAAATACATTCAGTTACAACCACTGATTTGTGAAAAGTTACATAACTTGGATCCATCCACCCCTTTACAATTAATCACTATATTAAACCTCCCTTAAAATGACAATGATATAAGAAATAAGCTATTGTTCAGGGTCACATTGCAGGGAATTCAATACCAGTTATAATAAACTGTAATCTTGACATTTAAACTTGTACATGTAATACTACAATCCTCAAACGTGATTAATTTGTACAAAATAAGTACATGTAATAGCAAGTTCCACCATTAGTCGATCGAAACCGAGGCAGCCACGCCGATTGAACGTATTCACTGTGCGCGTATGAGCGTAGAATCGCGCGAAGAGCTTTTGGCCTCGTTTTCAAGTTTGGCGAATCCACTGACCTCTGCGTTTTGCGTTTTCACGAAGTGGCGAATCCGCGCGCTGTGTGTGGCGAATCCGTTGAGGTCTGCATTTTGCGTTTTCACGAAGCGGCGAATCCGTTTCGTAATTAACAGCTCTTAAACTACAGATCCAATTGCAGAAATATGTATCTTGTCATGTCATTTAACTAATGAGCTGTCGTATCAGTGAAAAGTCTTTTGAAATTTGGATTAAAAGTGGGGAGAAATGACCGTTTCAAAAAGTGACCAACTTCAAACCCGATTTTCTCAAAACGCAGTGTTCGCGCTGTGTGGGCGGATTCGCCACTTCGTGAAAACGCCGACGACATCACAATTCTTCTTTTTGCTAATGCAATTAGTTTTTTTACGGATTTTTTTTTTTTTTTGGGGGGGGGCTAGACAACAGCCCCCCCCCCAGCCCCCGTACCGTAGAACCGCGCCTGACTTATATATATTTTTTACGTCTATGGTTTTTGCTGAGGAAGGGGGCAGTGGCTCGTCAGGGGGCCTCCCCCCCCCCCGGACCTGGCGACGGGCCTGCTTATCCGACCACTTCTACTTTAGCTAAATTGCCCCCGCTCTCTCTCTGTTCCAAGATGCTGACGCACATATGAATGATAGCAAAGGCTAACCAAATAAGTTTGGTATGTGTACTTCCAAAAATAAGCCCTCGTCCCACCTGATTCTGTACAAAATCCCTGTCAAGTATGATACTCGTGTAGCAACTGACCAAGTCCCTTTTCCAAACCATCGTTTCACCTCCGTCAGTGGCTTCATGCATGTAATTCAGCAATGAGGCTAGAGCCTGAGACGGAGCCGAAGCTGTGGTTTGAAAAACGTCCCGTAACTTACCTTGATGTTGACAAGCACCGAGCAGTTCTACGATGTTAGGATGGTAGCCGATAAAAGTCATCGTCCACAGCTCATCCATGAAATCATCTCTGTCGCATGACGATACATGTCCTACAAGATGGAGAGAGGAAAGTCATGATATCGTTCGCAAGTAAAATACATAAGAAACGATTAGAGGTATTGGATTTTGGGTCCTTGAAGTTTGAAGAGTTGTATTTGGTATTCTGATACGTTAATAACGATCAAAATCTGTTCGTTACTCCTGGGAGCAAAACAAATAGCAAGTGAAATTTAAAGCAGCACAAATTCAAAAGTTGATTTAAGCACATCAGTTATGTTTCGATTATACCTTTGAGCACCTTGATGGCAGCCTTGTTCAAGTCTCCATCTTTCTTCACAGCTCCGTATCGCACCTCACCAAAGTTCCCACTGCCGAGGACTCGCTCCTCGACGATGAGGTCGCTCCAAGGAATCCCCCATGCCTCGGCCCAAGATGGCAGGCCGGTGTCTGATGGGATCTCTTCAGGCATCTTACTGGGTTGTGCTATGGTGTTCTGGTAGGTGACTTCTTCCTTAACCGCCGTGGTATCAGATTCTGAATCTGGGGCCACCGACTCCTGTATTGCATCCATCCGAGTAATACGACTTTATTTTAACTGTACTCTCTTAAACTTTCGAGGTCAGATTCGCTAAAGTATTCCGGGTTCTACATAGCCTTTACTCATCCAGGATCAAAGTTGACACATTTTCCAGGTAAAACAAAAATGAAATATTTCCGGGTCAAAGGACAATACTTTTAATCACGGAAAAGATTCATGCCAAATATAACTCGGAATCCAGGCCAGTCTGTCCAGGGACTTTTTAGGGTTTAATTAAACTACACGTTGAGAATTCTTTTCACATTGACCTGGATTCAAGTTTTAATTGGCATAATGACCTCGTTCAGGATCCAATGGCAGTTCCGATCCTTTCCTTAAATAGTTTTTTTTTCACGTCAGTCTGACCCGTAAACCTTTTAGGGAAAGAGTCAGTTGGACCCAGATATGTGTATAATGTTACCCTAACGAGTTTTTGGCCAAATGAATGTAAGATTCCAGATCAAACCTGACCAGCGACGGTCTTAGAGTCTACCACACCTAAAAGTAGTTTTTTTATATCCCAATGTACATATCTTACCATCTCGACGCTTTCTTGAAGATTCGGCACACTCTGTGCACTCACTGGTACGTGGTATCTCCTCTTGGCTCTTGATGAAGAAATGACCAGAGCAGCGACAGCCAAAACTAACATTCCACTCAGGACGCCGACTATGGCAAAGAGCATCGTCATGTTGATCGTGCTAATTGCTGGTTTCTTGTCTGGTAGTAAAAACAGATAGAAACGTGTACTATATTTGATTCCAGTATTATTATTTCGTCACACTCTAAAGTGTTCCGAGTCAAATTTGGCCGGAGTCTGGTTTCTATCCGACCTAATACCATTCACAATCTAAATGCCACTTGTCTTGGTTAAAATGACTTTCCCTTTATTTTTTCCGGTCATTTTGAACCGGAACCATGGCAAAAGAAACATTTTCACCCAGATAATTGTCATTTGGAACCTGAAAATTATCAGGTCAAATATAACCCAGATTTGATGAAGAAGCAAGTTTTATTGACCTTTTAGTTTCATGTTAAGAAAAATTCCAAATGACCGAGTTCTAGACCACCAAGACTGAGTTCGTGGCTATAAACATCCCATGTCGGTTGAGAGTGTCCCACTGCACACATAATTGTCGCCCACATCAAGATTTCGGGATACAAATTTCATCGCATGCGTACCAAAGCATAGCGGGGTACCAGCGAAATCGAAGCAAACGACGTGTTCTGAAGTATAACATTTTGCAAAAAAAAACTTTGCACAGCGTGGTGTCTTCAGGTGTCTTGTGTGTCTTAACTTTTGTGCGAATGAAAGTTCCATCCCTTTTCGATTGCACGTAAAATTTCACAGAATGCAGATTTGGTTACTACGTCCCCCATAGAATTGTGTGCATTTATCTGCTGCAGTTATCCCGAAAAAAAATCGGCGAATCTTGCTGTGCACCAGACTATTTTGGAATACCTAACTAGCTTAATGCGCAACAGGGGTATTAAGAAACTGTATCACGATTGCTGCTGTTTGATGCAACGGGTCATAAACTTCCCAAAGAATAATTCACAAATACTAATTAGTCAAGAGTTAGTTTAATTCTTTACCGGCGCACGATCGCAGTTGGGCCGTGATAGCAAGCTTTTTATTCGCTAGGCTCGTTGCTCGGCATGTCAGGCTATTGACGACATCTTCACTGGTCGGGTTGGAAACAGTGAACCTGCTGAACACGTCCACTAGTTCTTCCGAGCTCGGTGTCTGAACCACGGTTCCAGTTTCCTCCCTCACGCCGTCAATGACCCAAGCGATTCTCCAAGAGTCGGGTGTGGCTTGTCGCACGGTGCATCCAAATGCTCTTCCCGTCTCCGATGTCACGCAGATGGCCTCCGAAGCATCGCTGATGAACTCTCCAGTCGACAGATCCAGGAGCTCCATTGAAGTATTGGAGACAATTTCTGAATAATAACAAAGTCAATTTCGCAGGTAATTTGCTTTCATGCTTCACTTGACCTGAACAATCAAACATTAGAACGGGTGTCTCACCAGGGCAAGTCTGGAGCTGCAGGGTGACGAGAAGAGACTCTGTCTTGAATCCAGTAGCCATGCAGGTAAGGCTGTTGATGAGGCTTCCATCCAAGGAAGTGAAGACGGTGTAACTTGTGTTCATGTTGAATAATCCACCTGTTGCCGGAGTTACATCTACTCGTCTGCTTTCATTCCTGATTCCATCGATGATCCAAGTCACCACAATGTCTGGCCGGACGTCTAGGATTGTACATGCAAAGGTTCGCTTCGTGCCCACCTTCAGGCAGATTGGTCCAGACTTCACGCTAACCAGCTCCCCGGTCAAGAGATCCATAAGATTCATTGAAGCATTCTTTACTTGGTCTAAGCCAGTGTAAATAATACAGTCATTTAAAACCAGGTGAAAAACTAATGTTGTGTGACAAGCGGGGCGCCCATCCACTCGAAACCTGTGATATTACTAATAATACCTCCAACCTGTTCCCTATAATGAGAATTTAGGAGAAGTCAAAAGGGACTTTTGTTATTTGAAAGTCTTGATGAAGTGCCCTTTCAAAAGATTAGGTGTGCTAAGCAAGTGGCACTGACACCTTGGACAGTTTTCATAAATCAAATGGAAACATTTGGGATATCCCCTTAACTTACCAGAGCAGGTCTCAAGGTGCACTGTGACGTTCAGTGATTCTTCTTCATTTGCAGCTCGGCACGTGAGACTCTTAACGGTACCGTCGCTCCGCCACTTGGATATGACGAACCTGCTGCTCACGTTGACCAATCCACTAGGTGTGCCACTTGTGAAATTGGTAAAGCCAGCTCCAACATCTGTTCCATCGATGAGCCAGGCTACATCCCAGATCCCTGGTCCGGCTGATTTGAGTTGGCATTGGAAATGTCGCTCCGTATCAGACTGGATGCAGATTGGCGAGGATGTAAGTCCAACAAGTCGTCCAGTTGATAGATCCCACAGCTCCAAGAAAGGTTTTGGATGCATGTCTACACGGGTTACAAATGCATAAACAGAGATTTGTTAATGCTGAACTTCACAAACATCAACTGGTCAGACCAAGTTACCTGGACTGCTCCAGGACAATAACCTTCCTCGCGTCATGACAATGAACCTTACTGGTTCACTCTAATCGAAACTCAAAATTACCTGTTCAACTTGTCATAATTATTCGGGGCACCGAGACTTTGGAGACAGAACGAGGGCAAAACCGCCCCTTCACTGATCTACAATACTGTACACGTACTCCCCACGCGTGTATCAGAGACAATGCAATATTAAGATGTGGCGGGGAGCTGAGCACTGTGAGCAACTTTATGGGGCACTGCCATGATAAAGCCTAACACTATTTGTTGTTGTGGCATTGACTGAGGAACCTTTTCTTACCATAACAGGACTTCAACTAAATTGTAATGCTGATTAATCTTTCGCTTGAACCAGGGGGTGGGGCTGATGCATGGGACAAAATGCTGTATAAATGGGGGCCCTGGGTTGGCAAAGTCACGCCAACCTTCTTGGGACCTGTGCCTAACCCACCCCTTACTTGTGCCCTAATAAGAATTTGAAGTGCCTCTTCCAGAAGATGATGTCCGCCAAACAAGTACTACTGAGACCTTGGGCAGTTTTCATCAACCAATATGGAGACATTCAAGATATCCCCTTTTCTTACCACAGCAGGGTTCAAAGTGCACTGTGACGTTAAGTGACTCTTCTACTTCATTTGTAGCTCGGCAGGTAAGACTCTTAACGGTACCATCGTCTCGCCACTTGGATATAATGAACCTGCTGCTCACGTTGACCAATCCGCCCGCTTCGCTACTGGTAAAATTGGTGAAGCCAGCTCCAGACTCTTCTCCATCGATGAGCCAGGCTACATCCCAGATCCCTCGTCTGGTTGTTCTGAGTTGGCATCGGAAATGCCGCTCCGTATCAGGTTGGATGTAGATTGGCGTGGATGTCAGTCCAACTAGACGTCCAGTTGATAGATCCCAAAGGTCCAGGAAAGGTTTCAGATGCATGCCTTCAGGTTACAAATGCAAATGAGTTATTAACGCTGAGAATGTCACATAATATCAACTGGAAGGACCGTGTCACAAGGACCGAACTTTAGGACAACCTCCCACGAGTCATAACAATAAGCCTTACGATTTACTGCAATCGACTCTCAAAATGGCCCTCTCAGCTGGTCATATTTCGGGAACCGAGACTCTGGAGACAGAACGGGAGCTTGGCTGCCCAATCACTTACCAGGAATTCCAACAGCTGTGTGTACACTCTTACCATAGAGCTAGGACCCAAGGAGTCAGAACTCTTGGGCGATTTACATTTTGACCATTAACATACCAATCCCTCGGGAATGTCTATAGCTACAGCACTGTGACCGCAAGCCTCGACCATTCAAAGCGTAAATGCCAGCGGCCTTTGAACACGATGATCGTCGCCGCCTTTTTAGTTGGTAACCAACAACCTCCCTATATGCTGCATAATAAGTCATGTCACGTCGCTGCTCTTTTTTGAAAAATATATTTTACGACAAGATATGTTTTTACAACTGCGCAGCTGTTAGATGTGAGTTATGAACTCAAGTTAGCAATGTGCAGTTGTTGGTGCTTAAGAGGTTATCTGTCCCTGTAATTTGGAGATAAATTGGATTTCTTTCAGACAAGTTTTCATGTATTTTCAGACATTTTAATTGGCAATATATCATTGATGAAATGTGTTTTTTTGGAAAATTTCACAAGTGTTCACACTAAAGGTACAGAGCATTTTGTTCTTCATGAAATGATTGTTCCAGTGATGTTGACCACATTTATATACAGTATTATCCAACTGCGAACAAACACTTCAAAATCATTCATTTTTAGCGATGTATGACAACTGCGCATGCGTATTTACCATGGTACTGTCTACGAAGCCATGCAAACTCCTTTTTTGGCATTAGTGAGCGCGGATCTCTATTGTGTCGAGATTAGCGTAGTGAGCAACTGAGCAAGCTGGCGCCAGGTGCTTTCTATTGTAGCTTTCGAGCGCGGCGACGATCATTTTACTTTTGAAGTCTTGGAGTACGAACTCCTTGGGTCCTAGCTCTATGCTCTTACGAGTACCGTGAGAGACAATGAACTGAGTGAGCACGGTGGGCAGCTCGACCTTAACTGCTAAATACATCTACAAAGAACAGGGTAAAGGTAGTTAAAGTAGTACTGGTTGTGGCCTGCGAATTAAGATGGAGAAACTTTTTTTTTCTTACCATGACAAGACCTCAAGGCAACTGTAATGCTGATTAGTCTATCGAGACCCGTAGCCTGACAAGTGAGGTTCTTCGGAAGCTCGGTTTGCGACTGTGACAAATTGAAGGTGCTGCTCACTTTTACCAGTCTACCTGCTCCGGTCTCAACTAAACCTGTCACAATTCGCTCTTCCCCGACGAACCACGCGATTTTCCAGACGTTGGGATCGGCGTCCCGAACGGTGCACTCGAAGCCGCGTACAGCTGAACCAGACCGACGGACACAGATTGGTTCAGAATTACTGTCGACGAGTTTGCCTGTCAGGAGATCCGTAACCTCTACCGTCGTATTTGGTTCTGTATAGAAAATTAAAATGTGAAAATGAATAAAACTTCTGTTTACTGACTGTATTGACCTGAAATATACGAATCAACAAAATTAGGTTGCCTTAAGTTTCGATAATGTGCTGGACCTTTTTTTCCGGAAAAAAAACCCGACTAAGCCAAACGACAGAGTAACACCTTCTAATTTTGCTGGTGTAAAATGGTGAGTTAATATGAAATAAGTACTTCGCAAACCTTTGCAAACAGAGTTGGACCAGCCTAAACTTATGCTCCAATGATAATGTAAACGAGTGACATAATCAATGAATCACAGGTTCCAACTAAATATTGATTGGCAAAGAACAATAGGTAAGTTAGCCAACAGAGATTGCTGGCATGTTAATCTCCTTTTATCCACTTTGCTGCAAATTGGACCCCATTCACATATCCCTATCAAGTAAGTGTCAATATCTCTAAATGTAGGTGTCCAAATGAAATAAGTGAAAACAGGACTGAGTTGGGAAATAACCATTCTGTAATCGTATATAAGTTATTATTAAACAAAATAGGAGCTCATATTTTTTAATATTTTTGTCTCGAAATGTATCATTGTTTTTGTATACGAACTGTAATAAGGAGAAATCAAATTAAAGCTTTAACCTGTTCAGTTTCCGTAATGTTTGTGCACAAAATGCCGGTGTTACTTGTCATTCATACAAATAATGTTTGGAAGTGTAAACATTTTAATTTCGAGGATCAAAAAAAGATATTCGTCGGTTTTGCGTTTTATGTCAATTCCTTTCTCAATAGACTATACTCCACCTTAAAAATGTATTACAAATTCATGTTATTCGCGCCCTTGGTCAGAATGCTGTAAATTGACAGTCTCTTTATTCCCCGCAGTTATAAGCTTTCATTCTCGTTCCAATCGCATCATGTAAAATGAAACTCAACAGCTTATTTTTGTTAAAACAATTAAGCCTGACATAAAACAAACATGTGCAAGTTTCAGTATGACAGAATAAATAGTCAGTGTTCCAAAGAAAACATTCGGTGAAGCAAACCAACATAACACGAAGGACCTCATAGTGCAACCATTTGTATATCTGCACGGGTATATGTTGAGCCGAATCGAAACAGCAAGATATAATAATCTCGGTTTAGAACTAACAGACCACCTTTCTTTTTCTTTATTACTAATATGTGTTTTGTAAGAGAGAAACGTGATTTGAAATAATAACATAAGCTAAGTATTTTTTTTCAACACAGCATCCGGGTTGAACGTTTGCCAACCACTGTGTATAAAAGACCAGCTTGAGAAAGTATTGCAATCAGGGGCGGACCTAGATTTAAGTAAACGAAGGGGTTGGGGATACAAAGGGGGAGGGGTGTTGAGTCTGAGGCGTGCCAACAGCACGCCCTGCTACGGCGTCCGGAGGCATGCCTCCCGGAAAATGTTGAAATGTACGATAATTTCCCTGCGTTCTATAAGGCAATTGAAGAATGAATCGAAGAACTTTATCATTCCAGTTACTATTTGTGGCCACATTTTGCAAGTAACATAACATCAGTCAGCGGATGAACAGGAGTAGGGGCAGGGGTTGCAAACCCACACTAAGTCTACTATACAATTAAATATAAATGTACATAATATAAAAATACAAAGAGTGTTTTTTAAGGAAGAAAGGCACCCTTGAAAACAGAGTATTCGCTGTTAAATATTTAGGGGTGGGTAAATAACTGCACTTGCCCCCCCCCCGCTAGTTACGTCACTGCCAAGGACTTAATCTAAATCCCAACGCGAATTTCGAGCCCGTTCCAGCCTTACCGACTACGTCCAACAGAAGAGTTTTAGTAGTCGATGTCAGGTAGAACAGTACGCACTCATACAGGCCAGCCGAGGTCCTTCTCACCGGGGCGATGCTCAGTTTGCAGTGCTCCTCAAATCCCTCTTGGTCGCCGGGTGGTTGGAACGAACACCGCTGCAATATTTGACGAGATTTCTGCCACAAGACATCAACTCCCGGTCCCCCATCAGTTTGACGACCTGTCACCAAGCACGTGAACGTTGCATTCTCTCCAATGGAAGCCACGTAATTTTCTGCCGGGAGGATCCTGAGCCTACCTCCCTCACCTGAAATACAGTTTTGTTGAAAAAAATACACCTCAAACTGGTCCGTGTATACAGTTCTGAAAAGTACAAGGCCGGTCTAGCAAAGCCGATACCAGAGAACACAGAATACCGTTTAATTGTTCACAATGGCTATTTAATGAAAGTCTTTTCTTAGCCAACTATGTAATTATCCGCTATTCGGCGGAACAGATTTTGGAAGTGGAGGAGGAGAGGGTAGGGGGTGGGGATTACCTCAGATTGCAAAGTCGAAAGGGGTGGGTGGGGCTGCATCCTTAGGAGGTGCCTACGGGGTGCTCCTCCGGCTTTTTGTTTCAGTGAATGTTACCCAAACCCGATTCTTCCAAGGCCACAATTTGCATATAAAGATTCGATCAAACGGAGGGTGGAAAAAAAAACATGGTTTTGTCATTTATCAAATTCATATTGAGGCTGCTATGTGCAAAAGCATTTTTCTCTGTGCATATAGTCAATGGAACAAAATCCTTTAAATTTTTGGTCACCGGCACACATTCCTAACTTTGACACTTCGTGAGAAAGGTAAATCCGATTTTCAGACGATAATGTCAAAAACGTCTCCAGCATGAGCGAGCACAAGGCTCAATACGACGGAGAAAACGCACGCAACCGTGCAGTTGTTGAACACGTTTAAGGGGTAGAGTAGAGACCGTCTCATCAAGCCCCCTGGGGTCCGCAGCAGGATTCAAAATCCCATTAGTTTGCTTATTCATTTTTACCGCAACTATACTGGAATTTGGTGCCGTGTTACCATGGGATATTATTTGATTCAATAATTCATTCAATTATCAAGCAAATGGAGATTCATCTCCACTCACGGTCAAACCACGGCCAGCCGAAAAGAAGATGCATGCCTACTTTAATTGAGAGTCGTCCTGTCTGTTAAAGAGTCTTTTAGTACTGACCAGTCGGCCAATTTTCAGGAACTGCGATTAGGCCCAAAAAAAAGTCTCCGGTTTCTGGTATGCGCGCGCGTCGCCGTAGCCATGCGCGTCGGCAAAATGAAAACGTTTTTTCTTCAACGAAAGATGATGTCTCAAAACCGCCGAACTCACTGGTTTGACTGGAATCCTGCTGCTGCAAAATTTTAACGTGTTTTTTAGATTGGGTTATGGTCGAGAATAAGATTTATGTGGCCTCTCTGGACTCCCATGTATTTGCACTAAGTTTAGTCGGGCACCATTTGCAGTCATCAGCCGACATTTGAAGCAAAACAAATCAGCTAAAAAAAAAAAAAGCCGCGTCGCCTCACCACTTTTTGGGCAAGCTCCATACCAGAAACCGGAGATTTTTTTTTTGGGGGGGGGGCTTAGGAGCCATTCTACGTTTATTCTAATAACCCTAGATAGTAAATGCGACTGAGCTATACTATCTGCTTGTCTGCAACAAAAACGCAGTTGAGCTAAAAAGAGCTGCACTGAATTCGTTATACTGTGTGTTATATTCTGCTTATCAAATATTACACTGACAGTGGTTCCTTTATCTTGCACGGTGAAAAAAAAACTTTCAAGATGTTAATATCATGTTATACCGTAATTCACGATGGTCTTACAGGCCTACCTTCTGATAGTTGAAACTGTAGAGCAAACAACGCAAGAATGAGCAGAGCATCCATATCGAGAGCCGTGGACGGAGAATGTTTCACAACTGATCTTAATTCAATTACAACTGAAGTTATTATGCAGTTCATAACCAAACGTTAACACAACATGGTTTCCTATTCAGGGCTCACTTCCTGGTACTTTGAGACGCAGCACAGGTCGGTTCAACCTACAAGTACGTCTTCAATCTACGAATTCAGGGATAATTTTAGACTAGTATCCAAATCACCACTGACTTTAAACTTTTTTTTCGGTCATCATCAAGATATCTTTGGACATCGCAATGATGTTCTCTATAGAAGGCAACAATGGAACGGGGAGGGGATCAATGTATGGGGTCACTTTCGGTGTGGACGTCTGTATATATATATGTTTAATACCCAATGGTTATCTGCATAAACGATAAAAGAGTCACTATTTTGTTTCCAAATGTTATTATGGGGGGGGGGGACAAATGGTCAAACATTCAACCTTTCACCTCATGAAATTATTCATTAATTGTGTACTAGTATCTTCGTACCTGACAGAGCAGCGTTCGGCCTCATTCGGCACTTTCTATAGCCTTTAGTCAAGTCCCACGCGCCTACCCGGACACGTGACGCACCCCTGATGCTGACACGTAAAACGACTAGCACGAGTGGCAAAGCCGCGAGGGCCTTTATCATCCATCGGAGAACGCTTATGTTTTTGGGTTTTTTTTTTGTCTACCGATTTGGTAGACACGCATAATGCATTACCCGTTGTGAATTGACCAGTGAAAATGCAGAATTACTAACGTAAATCAGCCGTCGTTTGGAGCCAGACAGCACGCGCGCCATGCTGTTGCTGGTAACCGCAAACTACCGTTAGATGATTGGTTTGTATTGCTTGATTTATGTTACGTGAATCAATGAATAAGTAATTTTTTTCACGAGATAGTAAAGCCCTCGCGGCTTCGCCGCTCGTGCTAGTCTTTTTACATGGCAGCATCCTTGGTGCGTTACGTGTCCGGATGGTCTGGGTAGCGATTTTTTTTTTACACAACTATCTGGGGTACTTTGTGCGCTTTCCTATGGGGCATGGTTATTATATCAAGGCTTGAGTGGAGGCTACTATTTTTCAACTTGGTACGGATTTCGGACTTTATTTCCCTTTTTAAAAAAATCCTCCAGAGCCTCGGATCAGAAAAGAAAAAGAAAATTGCTGCAATACAAGTAGTATCCGACTGAAAAATAACGTTTTTAAGAAAAAAACTTTCAATTGTTGAAAAAAAAGAGCAAAATCTGAAGAGGCGGAGCTCGAACTCGGAACCTCTGACCATTTAGCCATCATGCATAACCACAAGGCAATGGCGGTCCTCAAGTAAACTATGCAATTCATGTGGAGCGAGTATACGCGCGCGCGCGTAGGTAAAAAGCATGTACGCGGCGTTCTACAATGATCCTATAACCTTAATTCAAGTCGCCTGAAAAATGGGTACCCTGAACTATCGTGTAAATAAAATATGAGCGTCCGGGTATAGGCGCGTGGGACTTGACTAAAGGCTACACTTTCTATTGCTACAATACTACTATTAAATGTTGGTATAAAGCATCTTCTTTTCTCCCCCTTGAAATCCGCTCGTGACACCCTTGAGTACTATCATTAATATTATCAGAATATTATGCTTCCAGGATTGTTCTACTTTACAATGTGTATTTGCCATTGACAAGCCTTATTATTATATTATTATATATTATATTATTATAGGCTAATTATGGCTATAATTTTTTTTATCTTGTCATCCTGTTTTTCTTTCTCTTTTGCCTATACATGTTTTTCTTTGATTTCTCTAAATGCTACTGGATTTTCATTTTCATTTACGGCTAAATAGAAATAAAGGTTGCATTAAATTTAACATTGAATTGAATTGAAGATATCTTGTTACGCTACGTAATTGTGAGATTATCCCATATTACTAAACGCGGGCGGATTTGTTTGGGTCGATGCCTCATTAAAAAGTGCCGAAAATTTCCTAGAAAAACAACGGTTAGCTTGGGGGTTGAGACTTATCGGTTCACTTTTTTCAAATAAGATTTCATTAACATAGGGCTCGCTGACACGCAGCTTGTTTCGAATCGGTGTAGAGTACAATCGGTACAAATGTAGTGTATGCCATTGGGACTCTATAAAAAAAAAAGACGCGTTGGTTGTATTGCGCATGCCTCGTCAATAGAGAGAATAATAACAGGGATAAGTCACATGTGAGAGTCAGAATCCACAGAAGGTGAGGCACTAGATTTCGTAGTAGTCAAATTCCATATTCCATATACATCAGTTCTCCTATCACGCACGTGCGTTGGGACATGGGTAGGAGGAAATCGTGGCCACTTGCGGCCATGCACCTCGTATTATTCACACATGACAAGATCAAGATAAACGAGGTCACGTTTGATATTATCCTTTTTATTTTAAAATAAAGTCACTTTAATCCAATATATGTGTTTGACATCGAAAATAGCATTTATGCAGATATACAGCTTGAAAACACACTTCTCTTAAAATCATACACAATTGAAGAACATGTTCAATATAAAATTGTAAAAGTGATGTGAAAATAGAGATGCTTCAAGTACACTTTTCTTAAGTCTCTGAAAGGAACACAATGATAAGAATACACATATTATATGCATTAATCAGGATTACTGTTATTTTCGGAAGAACATTTTTTTACAGAGAGATTACTGCTGATAAACGTTTCCAAGTAGAAAGTCCACGTAAATAAAATTGTTTCCATTTCCCCCTCACTTGTTCAAAAAATATGCAGTGCCTGTTGGTGCTGTATTCAAATTCTTCAAATCAATACGTTCGGCTGCATATTTCTTTCGAGAGGAATGCTAGACTGATCAATTTGAAGTACACAATATTTGTACCTTTCGTCAGTGTGAAAATGCACAACATACGTTTCATAAATCTCCCCATTCCCCGAACGTGTGTCCACACGATGCAGCTGTTCTTTCGAAAGGCTTGGAAATGTTGGAATGATCAAATAGAAATAGTTGTACAAAATTTGTTTGACCTTTGGTCAGTGTGAAAATGCATCACGCGCGTTTCATAAATCTCCCCTTTCCCCTTATTTGTCTGCACTTTGTTCAATAGGCTGCTATTGTTTCAAAAGACTTAGAAATGTTACAACTTACAATGACCAATAAAAAAAATACCCCATTATTTTCTACCTTTGGTCAATGTGAAAATGCACACTATGATTTGCATAATTCTTCCCATTCCACTATTTTGTCCAAACTTTGGTCAGTTGATAAGCTGTTAATGTTTCAAAAGACCTAGAAATGTTATAGAATGACCAAGTAGAAATACACAATATTTTACCTTTGGTCAATGTGAAAATTCACATCATGCTTCGCATAATTTTTCCCATTCCCCTATGTTGTGCACACTTTGTTCACATGGGCAAGGTAAGTATTCAACAGATCGTTTCTATAATTGTACAATTTTTATGTAAAAATGTAAAAATATTAACCCATAAGACAAAAAAACACAAAGTCAACACACGTTCAAGGCTACACTTTTAAATAGTCAATGTCGCTTGATATTGCACAAACCAACGACATTTTACGACCGATATTAAACTATATATAAAATTAGCTCCACATGTTTTTGGTGCTTTATAGTTAAAATGTAAGCTTTGCGACTATCCACAATCTTGCGTATTTTCAAATATATCAATAACAAAAATATCAAAGCCATGATTTAAAAGGCCCATGCAAAGTAATTTTCTTTTTAAAATGCAATCCATACAAATATACCTTTTAGTTCCATTTATTAATATTTTCTGTCATTTTCAACGTTATTTTATTGCCTTTTACGTTTTTTTGCTAATTCGAATTTCCATATTCATGACAAAGGTATAATGTCAATGTGCACAATTTGAACATCCAACCCCTTCATACTGAACAGTGGCTTCCTGAAATGTCATCACGGCAACAACGCCCTCAGTGTTCCAGAAAAGTATGGTGCACTTTTCAAAAGAAAATATCAAAAAAATGAATCCCAACAGTTCCAATATCTTCTTAAGAAAATTACTTTCTTTGCATGGCCCCTTTAACAGACCTGTTCAATGGTACAGGAACTAAAAATTACAAGAAAGCACGGTTAGCAATAACAAAATGCTACATAAAGAGAAACCATTACAATTATGACAACCAAGAAACACATTCACTGCGCCCACTGAGGTACGCTCACAACAGATTTTAAGGCAGACATACGGGCTTTGACGCTTTACGTAAAAGTCTTGACGATAAGTTAATCTTAGAATTCAACTTGATACAATTTATTTATAAAAATATATGACTTAAACACAAAAATATAAACTAAAGTAGTGGCCATGTTTGCCGATAATCAATTGATATATCACCTCAAAAAAAGGTACTCTGTTATTTCTGCTTTGTTTTATGTTTTTTTATGACACTGATATGTATATATAAGAAGTAACGAAACAATTGACTCGTTTTGAAATTCAAACATAATACTTAAATTTATGTACGTACTTATTCACCAAACATACAAATGCAAAAGACACCTTTCATCTGATGTCACAAGTGATGGCAGATCTTTATTTGGCTGTTGTATGCATGAGTTTGTGCATAGTGTTTTCACTGATGCCAAATTGCAATGGCAAAACCTGTCCTCACTGAGGGTGTGTCATGCAACAGGTCTATAGGATTATATTACATGTACTTTGAAACAAATGCACTGCACTGGTATTTTTTATACAATACAATACTAAATACACACTTAAATTGTAATTCATGAACACAAAAATACTTAAGCAGTGAGTTTATGTTTTTGCAGTATGGAAAATAATCATACACATAGTTACTGTTTTGATCAGTTGCAATTGGTTTAACGATATTATTTCTAAAAGGCTCATTAATGATTATCTATACCTCTCCATTACAATCCTTACATCATTCATCATGTCATTCAATTATTCACAGCGATATAGTCTGGTTTACAGGCCGCCATGGGGTTTAGATATGGTGTGCACTCTTAAATTTCCGGTCGTATTTGACCAGGATTCTCCATTACATCTGACCAAATACTTTTCCTGGTCAAAATAACACTTCCTGGTAAAATGACACTTCTCCCTTATTATTTTGCCCACAAAAAACGTGGTCTTTTGACTCAGAGAGTGTCCATTATTTTGACCATGAAAATAGTACCAATTAAGTCAGATACATGTATGACCCCGATTCCCAGTAACTTCAGACCCGTGAATGACCTTTTAGAGTGTGGTAGGTTCAGTGAAGCAGTTCCCGACTTGATTTTTTTTATGTCCAATTCCAACAAGGAGCACACCCCCCCCCCCATACAAACAAACAAATAAATGGAATAATGTTCACATGTGCAGCGTCTGGCATGTGTGCATCTTTAATCCCAAGGTAAGTTATGGCAGTGATCTCGTTGCAAACATGCAAGAGGGCAGCATCAAGAAAAAAACACAGAGGAATGGAAAAACCAATGCTAATGGAATATCAGTGAGAAAAGAAAACAAGTTGATCAGCTTGACGGACCCTGACATCTTTGGAAATATTTTCACACGCTGGCCTTCATTCCATGCTGACAATCAACCAAACACATTTGGAATGTAGGAATATGACATGTGTGGGCTTTACAAGCATATCGACTTTAACAGTATAGGTTGTACACTGTTGATGCTGTAAATGTACTTTGATGTGGAGCAAACATTGATGGCAGATCAATTGCTCTACTGCATCAGCATTTGACATAGTTGATCATGCCTGTCCTGATAGATTGTCGCTGTCCTGCGTCACTGTCAAAACGAATGTGCACAAATATGCACGTAGCACCTTGAAATTCCTCCATTGGCTACTTGCATGTATCAATTGACCGTAGCAATTTCAAGATGCCCCTCCATATCTTCAAAACAACCCGTGGATCCTCACAAGATGCCAGAACGCACTTCAACAGGACAGACCACCACGCAGCCTTTGCTCAGGCACTACATGTACATGATCGTTCCCAAACCATATCACGCCCGTGTAATCGTAGCAGAAAAATTGTACCGGTATCCATGGGGAACGACTTTCAGATGGGTCATTCTATAAATTTGGGGTCCAAAGTGTGACATTTTTCCCGTCCCTGTTACCTTGGTACTTTGTAATTTGCCATTCAAGCATCATTAAAAGTGACTTCAAATGATTGTTTATTTGTTGGGTAGGTAGTTTGCTATTCACAATCACTCTTGGAGGATGACTGCATTAAGGAGTGCATCAGAATTATACAATCATAGATGTCAGATGTAACAGGGACGGGAAAAAAGTGGACCCCAAATTTATAGAATGACCCAGATGTAAGTTGTGCACATTCAGATGAGTTCATGGTGACCGTTTGACAGTTGTTTTTTTTTTAAACGAGTTTGACAGAAATTTGACAGAATGGATTTTTTTGGTAGATTTCTGGGAGAATTCTGCAAAAATGGTTATTTGACAGAAAACAGCAAATTTGAACAAAAGAGTGTACATTTGTTTTTAAGAAAAGCTTCAATCCTTTCAAACGAAGCCTTGCATTAATGGGACAGGTTGGCTGGTCTAGGTGCTGAGGTTCACTGGGAAATGGACTTCGTCGTGGCCGCGGATATGCATTTTGCCCAAAATTTACCAATAATTTCACACAACTTTATGTGACTAGATTGTTTATTATGTAATTTGAATCTTAATTAAGGCAATACTACAAATCTGCATGTGCGTGTCTCTTTGTATTTTAAAATATTGTATATTTCTATATTTGCTTGTCATTTTTTGTTTGTAATTTCATGCTGATTTTAAACTGATTTTTACATTTTTCTTGTTAATTCTAATAATTACTTTGTGTTTAAAGGGATTTTCTTTATGTTACTCTGTAAGCGCCCTGGAGCATTGTTTTTTTTTCGATGGATTGGGCGCTATATAAATCTTTGCTTATTATTATTATTATGTGATTTTAAGTGTTTATATTGCATTTCGAGTAATTCTGGGGAATTTGGCCGATTGTTAATAATCTGACAGAGTTTTGATGTGCATTTAGCAGAATTTGGCTCTGACCTAACGGTCATCCTGGATGAGTTGTACACACACCACAAAGGCCTGGGAACCAGTCCGTGCAAGCACATACCTTAAATGGAACTCTCACGTGTGGACATGAAGTGTTCGTATACGATAACATGGAGCTTGTAATCACACTTGATTAATTACTGAATTAAGACAATACAATTATGTATACAGTTCATAGAGGGTGTATAGGACACAAGAACACAATACTAGTATCCAACAATTAGTTGCAAGAACTGTGTTTTGGCTGTCGCAATGGCTTGTGCTGCGTATTATCTCTCAGAGTTCACTGTTTAAAAAAAATGCTGCTTCGAGAAGTGGAGGATGGGCAACTGACAGAGAATTAATGGCTACCTAAAAGAGTTCAAAGCAAACAAAACCAACAACACTTGTACTGTCACACTGCATATCATGTAAGCATCTACACCTTTGTTTCCATGTCTACAACATGAGCGTCTTGGCTCGATTTGGAAGATGTGGTAGCCCCTTCTGTCAACTGAGGCTCACCAAGGTGTGCCCTCAAAGCATCCTTGTTGTCCACGATAAGCTCAATAAGATCTGGTTTTCGATGGCGGATTGCTTTAACAACTTTAGCTGGTTCAACCAAGGCAGATACATGAAAATTCTGAAGATTGTTCATGTGTTCAATGATGCTTGTAATGAACGTGTCGAAAGACTGAGTGCGAGAGCCATGCACCAGATACAGCGTTTGCAATCTCCTCAGCAAGGTTGCATCATTCGTCATGTCAACCTTGACCTCTTCAAACTCCTCAGTAGTCACTTGGTAGAGAGACAGCCTGAGGTCGATCAGCTCTGTGCAAGCAGAAAGCTGTGTCATTATCTCCACAAATGCTGTGCCATGAATTTGGGTATTGAGCCGAAGGTCCAACAGCTTCAAGTTTTTGGGCCTGTCAAGGTTGTGGATGAGGTTACAAATTTGTTGGGAACCAAGAACTGGTCCCCAGAGAACAATCTTTTCAAGATGTTGCTGTTTTGGAAGGTAGCGAGCAAACTCTGTCGCAGAAGTTGACGAGTGGCACTCACCAGACTGTGTGTCTATGAGCTCCTCTTGCAAGGCTTGGAACACACTTTTGTCCTTTTGGCTAGGACACAAGTACTCTACATATTGTTTGAACTCGGCACAGCTCAGATTCTCATCAATACGAAACAATTCAACTGACCTTAGCTTTAATGTGTATTTGTTCTTTGGTGTGTGTTTCAAACAGTTCACCATCAGTCTGAGTATGTGACTAGATATCCCAACAAATCGCAGTTGTCCTTGATGCAACATTAAATTTATTTCATTGTCTAATGGCCCTTCCGGTCTTCGAAAGTTCACCTCGAGACACAATTTGGTCAGTCTCTGCCGCTGAAATAAATCTTCAAGACTGCCAGAACCTTTCTGTTCACAATTTTGTTCACCGATTTCAATAAAATGTTGCACAAATGTACGTGCAACATCATAATTCTGTGAACTGGCAAAGACCACAATGTTAACAAGCTGTTCAGTATTAATCACATTGATCTTCTCCATCCATTCTTGAGGATTTTGAGCCAAATGCTTTCCAGCGCAGAAGTCTCGAAATATTTCAAGGGAAAATCTGACTTTTGAATCATGATCAGTGAGCAGTGGACTCACTGGACTGGGCTCATCTTCAGCTGAATTTTCTATGTCAAACTCTTGTGGACTAGATGCTTCTACATTTGAATTGTCTATGTCAAACTCTTTTGAAGTACATGCGTCTGGATTTGAATAATTTTCTATGTCAAACTCTTGTGAACTGGACACCTCTGTATTTGAGTTGTCTAATTTTGATTCTTGTGGACAAAATGACTCTTCAAGTTTATTGTTTGTGATATCTGATGAGTATTGTCTGAGTATTGGACCAGGCCCTTCTCCATTTGAATTCTCAATGCTGGACTCTTGTGGACCAGACACTTCTCCGGTTGACTCCTCAATGTTAGATGCCTGTGGACCAGACTCTTCTCCGGTTGAATGTTCAATGTTGGATGCTTGAGCACAGGTCCCTCCTGTGGTTGAATTTTCAACGTTGGCTACTTGTCGACCAAACCCATCTCTGGTTGAACGATACATGTTGGATGTATGTGGATTAGACCGTTCTCTGGTTGAAATATTAATGTTGGACATTTGTGGACTAGGTGCTGAAGATAGATTCCCTTCTGATGACTTTGGGACTTTGGGGTGAAACCTTTCAACCTTTGATATGTGTGACTCTTCTGCAATTGACTCTTTCTTGAATGAATACTCTGTATCTGACTTTTTTTCATCACAAAGAAGCCCCATGTCAATTCCGTATTTCAAAACATTGTTTCTATCTGTACAAGACTGTAAGATATTCTTTTTAGACATCCATTCTTCATTTTGAGAATGATCTAACATTCCATTTAGAACAATTTCGCCGAAGTAAGCCAAAAAATCATTTTGTTTCTGTGTAAGCCTATCTGCATAACCAATCTCATCAGCCAAGCTGTTCTGGATGTTTGTGCAAAACATGCATTGGAAAAAACAGGTTACCACATCATTAACAGAACTGTAAGGTTTTAGATCACGACACTCACAGAGCCTCTTTAGGAATCCAGGCAGACAAGCCACACTTTCAAGTAAAATGTGTGAATTTAAATACCGGAGTGGTACGCAAACCGCTCCATCTAATCGGGTGTCTTTGTTATTGTGTTTGCCATGTTTGCAATCAGCTTCCAATTTTGACTTGACATACTCTTGTGCATTACTCTCAGAGAATCCCGTAATTGTGACTTGACGCCAACCATGTTTTTTGCTCATAACTCGTGCAAGCTTTTCACTTCTAGTGGTCATCACTAACTGACATCTAGACAGACCTTTAGTGGCTTTCAAAACTTCTTCCATGTCCTTTACACCATTACAGTCATCCACAAGAATTACCGCGTCGGAAAGGTGCAGTAAATAAGACATATGAAGTTTTATGTTTCTGACTGCTTGTCTTATGTGCCAAGCTTTGGTAAGAAGTACGATTTTTGGCCAAAACAGAAAATATATTGGTTTCATATTTTGTATTAAGTCATGTCGCAGCTTTTTGAGGAAGTGAGTCTTACCGCTACCTGACCTCCCTTGCAGAACACATCCATTCCCATCGGTGCTGCTAATGAAGAAATCTGAGTGCTGCCCTACATTGAGTCTTTCACGACCTTGTGGTGTAATGTGGAACAGTTCAGGATCTTTGTAGGTTTTTTTATCACTCTCTAGCCACTCCCCTGAAAGCAGGATAAAATATTTGTAATGCAATACATGAAACTGTTTTTATGAAGATGCTGTTATATACTTGCAAACTTTGTAGTGTCTGCAAATCCCTTTCATCACGAAGTCATCTCAAAGATAATCCTGGCTTCAGGGAATCACACTTGGGAAGTTTAGGGTCATTTATACCCGTGATGATGGGTGGTAAGTTAATCCAGAATGGGCTTATTGTTTAAGAAGTTAATTGCAGGATTCTGCGTTCTGCATAGCCTTGGTCAATGCTCTCGTCGTTATTCGTCCCGTACGCGGTCAATGGTCGGCATATATCCTCACGCAATATGCACATGCATGTAAAATTACAGCGCGAACAGCGACCTCACGCAGCCACTATTTTTATATGCAAATCAGTTGGGGACGATCGAGAGCCTTGGTTCAATCGTCCATGTGAGGTTTTGGTGGTGGTGCTCATTATGTTAATACAGGTAGCCTTAGCTGACCTTAAATGTCGTTTTATTATTGTTCGATCGTTGCGTGAAAACTTGCATAGTGAAACGTGGCACCGTACATAATCCATACACGTACACGTTGTGTGTCTCTGCACACGGCACCAATGCACAAAAACTGTGGTTCCTGTCACATCCCCAAAAGGCGAATAGCTGCAAATAATTTGATGACGTCCGGATTTACCAAGGTGTGATTGGACACTCCACATATTAGCCTCGCCTACACTTACATGTATCTGTATTTGCATACGAGGTCGTGCGCTAGAAATCCAGCGCAAAAGAAAGAAAAACATAAGCTTTTGCCGACGATTGAACCAAGGCTCGAGATCGTCCTCAACTGATTTGCATAATAAAATAGTGGCCGCATGAGGTCGCTGTTCGCGCTGTATTTTTACATGCATGTGCATAGCGCATGAGGATATATGCCGACGATTGACCGCGTACGGGACGAATGCAGGATCCTCCCACCATAAATTTATCAGTAGGGTCCAGGGATTCTAGCGTAATGTTATGTACATGACAGAGCTTTTAAGAGCTCAGAGAATAAACCTGAACATGTATTTTCCAAAACTTATACATCTATCATATAATGCTCAAGGAGATTACAGATTAGGAGTTTTTGGATCATTTTTCATAATCACTAATTAGATGTCATGGTTAATTGGCTCTGTCACAGGCGTAATACACTGTTTTTCATAATGCTTAAATTGGCCAGTTTGTACATAATGTTGATCACTTCGCAGCATGGTACATACTGGAAAAAATACATCATACATGTACATAAAGTTGTCTGCAAATTATCGGGGGGATTTAATGAGAATCTCGATCAAGCATGCTTGCGCTTCACAGAGACGAGGGATCATAGCAGTTTCAATAAGCAGCATTGCCACCAAAGAATGACCACCGAAAATACTAAGAAGAGGATATATACATGTATGACATTACACATGTTGCGGACACAATAACATGCATCAACATGCAGATTAGAGACAATGCTACATGTATATATGCATACCAGTAAGTGGTTCATGTACCGAATGACAAATGTCTCTCTTGATCCAACAATCTGTTCACACCCCGTTTGTAGGAATAGTGGGCGGAGCCTACTGGATAGGTCTATTGAATGGGCTTGTCGCGACAAATGTCTTCTAAAATTCACCTACGCTGAAGAATTAAAAACTGAGATATGTCGGGAGGGTAAACAGAGAGCCTGAAGGACAGAGGAAGGTTTTGACCAATCAGAAATAGGACGGAGTACGACATACCCATTTTACAAGAGCTGGTGGACGACCATTCTCTTCTGTACCACAGACACAACAGCACGACTGGTATAACAATGACAAGTGCAAGTAACCACCAATAAGCACCACCTGCATTGCTTCCTTTGGACTCCTCAGCCTCTGCCAAACAAATGAAAAGAATTAAAAAACTGTTTATCAAACATATCTACAAACATTTTGACAATCTGGATTCCTGGAAAATGGCTTTTGCAGCCAACGTTTTGTTTGATCACTGAATATCCCACAAAAGATTATATTACATTGTAAGTGAGTGAAAGCAACAAGAGAAACAGCCAACAGGAAGGGCTGGGTTTGGTTCTGTATTCCAAACTTCAAAGAAAGAGGTGGGCTACCGAGAGAAACTAGTTTATTTGTTTAAGTGTGTTCATTTGTGAAGCCCCTCCGAGAGCCAGAGGATTTATTAAAAGTTTTGGAAATTCCCCCCCCCCCCATAAAAGCTGGGCAGTGACCCTCTGTCATTCTCCTCTTATTGGCTAAGGCACACAGCAACTCTCAGGTTCCCCATGCTTGTCTCAAGCCATTTTTGGATGTGAAGCATGTGAATAAACTTATTGTATAGCTCTGCAGTCCTTCTGATTTGAAAATCACAAGTGTGTGGAAAAAAGCACACCAGGATTTTTTTTAGGCGTGTGATTTTTCCAAGCGTGTAATTTTCTAGGCGAGTGATTTTTCTAGGTGTGTGATTCTATGGTCAAAGCTGGGATATATTTCATAATATTTATCTTGGTTTACAATAAAGCCATTTTCTCTTCACTGACGTACTTTATTTTTCACAAATTATGAAGCGAAATTATGCTGTAAATGTATGCCGAGGAGTGCCGTACTGAGGGATTCAGGCGTGCAATTATTCACACTTCTCGGGAAGCTTTTAGGTGTCTGATGGTGTGGGGGTGTGATCGCACGCCTCAAAACAAAAGAACTGGCTCTGCAAATTAAGCACCAATTAATTGTGCATCTATAATTTCATTCCCCATTTTCAGCTGAAACGTTGGGCGCGGCAGTCCTACACATACATGTATCTATGATATCATAAATCGCTACATGTACATGCACATGTAAGTGTCACACTGAAAGCACTTTTTTTAGGGGGTAAACTTCTACACATAGTTAAGGAATATGAAAGTGAGTAAAACTTCTTCCGCTCAAGCCCACTCTAAAAAAATATTGAACAAGTACCTTGCATTATCCATACATCAGTGTGACATCTGGACAATGTGTCATCTGATCGGAACGCATGACACCAGAAACTTGAAGAATCATTTAGCGAGTTCACGCTGAGAGACCAGTCGCTGCTAATGCTGAATCCATTATTCTTGGAGTTGAGAAGCGAACCATTTGCGAGACGGGCGGCAATCACATCTGTATCAGAATTCTTTCCCTCTCCCTTCGACCAATAAACTGCCAATACATGTGTGGATGCATTGGGCGACTGTTGTGCACACTCACAGGGTAGTGTCATTCTGTGCCCTCGCGTCACATTAGCTGATGAAGACATGTTATATGGACTTGCTGGAAATGAGTAACCTAAACGACAAATGTTGATAACAAATCTCTCACAGAAATCAAATCATACTCAATTGTATTACATGTACTGGCTTTTTTTTAGAGCTAGGCAGCAACAATGAATACATGAAAGAAGAAAAAATTATTATACATGAAGTATCGGTACGGTCCAATTTAATGCATTGTTGATCATCTCTGAGAACATGCACAAAATAAATGAATCAATGTTCTGGACCCGTTTACAGCGCCATGCTGGCCAATTGTGATGTAACATCCACCACAATACGCTGATTGGGTGGAATGCAGTCTCATTTATCAGTGGTAGTTTAATAAAATTGCTAAGATTTAAGTTGTTTAAAAACATTGGAGGTCAAAATGAGCATGTAACGCAATCACATACCAATCACATATGTGTCAAGAGCACCTTTCAAGGGAGCTTTTTCTGGACCATCTTCAATGTAGCATGTGTAGCGTCCAGTGTGGGTGTGGTCCACTGATTCGATGAGTAGACCAAAGTCACTGGCAAGATCGTAGCCAGAATCAGCCACGACAGTGTCAGCAGACAGGTTGTACTTGAGGACGACGCGTTGACTTGGCTCATGAAACCATTGGACGCCACACATCATGTTACCAGGCGTCCAGCTTCTACAAGGCAGAACTTGCGGAAATCCTTCTGGAAGGTACAACTCTGTTGGCGATGCCATCAGCAGAAAGCTAGGATTTCCATCTGAATGCAAAAAATCAATCAATAAAAGCTTGCACATGTTTAACACAAATACAGTGCAAAGATAAACAAGTACCTGTAACGGGTTCTATAGAGTACCGAAGTGTGACAGCATTTAGAACCAGAAAGTATAGTGCAAACGTTTGGAGTACTCGCGCGTGTTGGTTGACGGGCTGATAACGCGCTAATGTCATTTGCACACACATTGTGCACATGATGTATTCACTTTGGTACTCTATGAAAGGGTGTTTTTTTCTGAAGCTCAGTTAAAAGGCCAACCTCGTACTGGTTTAATTGGATATACTGTAGCACAAACTGCAAGACTTATTTTATTCTGAAAACCATGGTTTCTTCGCATGAGCAGCAGACATTATCGACAGTGCATTCACATGTCTATCCCAGTGGTCTCCCCCTAGTCTCCCTCTCCTACATGTATCGTGAAGTGGGAAGGCCTACTGGTGCACACAGCACAGGAGAACAAATCAACATACCACATACATGCTTTTGAGGTCATCCCTAATCACTTATTATTTTTCAAGCGCCTTATGGAAAAATAAAACAGAGACTAATGCATGCGATATTCTTCTCCACTTTTACAAAAAGTATACTTCTGTTCGTCACATGCAATTTACAAATGGAAATTATTTGTGAGGTGACTGATGAATAATAAGTTATTTATGTGTGCATTTGGCATGATTCGGTTGTGCAAAGGGACCAAGTTTTCAATTGTCGGCACTGGGACAAAGGTATAGCCTAAGGTAGCTCTGTGTGGATAATTGCCTGGCCTACAAAAAAATATTTAAAAACGGCGAGTAAACACATGAATGGGCGCGACAAGACGCGTTAGTGTAATACATGTAGGATTTTGCTCAAAGCAAAAACCTGTCTACATTTCAGTATTGATTTGATGATGAAACCCCCAACCTGCCAAAAAAAAAACTGGATCTGCCTCTGATCTGCAAAAAAATAAGACTGGTGATGAATTAAGGGATACATTTTTCAAGATGATGACAATGAAGCTTGAGGCAAGTGCTTCGTTAGTTGTCCCATTTACCTTGTATTTGAACGTCAGTGGTACAACTATGGAGTGCAACATCTGACTTGAACACGTGGCACCAGTATCTCTGTGTATCTTGTACATCATTCAGGGAGTTGATTGTAAGTGAAGCGTCGCTACCAATGCTGTAATCGGCGCCATGTTGAATCTGCAGGGTAGTACCGTTAGAGAAACGCGCACCAATGATCTGGGTATCTGTAGTGACGCCCTCTCCCATTGACCAATACACTACAGAGTCCCGTGTGTCTGGTGTCTGTGATGCGCACCCACATTGTAGGGTGTGTCTGCGCCCCCGCTCCAGATGAGAAGGCGACGATCCCTCACTGACTGCCTCACTTCCATGTGGTAACGTGTGTCCTGCGATAACGAAACAAACTAAGTTTTGTGACTTCAGATTTAAGGGGTTTTAATCAACACTCAGATCTGTATCCCCAACTTTGACTCTCTCTCTCTCTCTTCCGGTGAAGTACAGTCCACCATCTGGTGTATTACGTACTGCATGGGCTTGAGCTGCTGATGTTTTTGAGTTTGTTTCTGCGTTCAATAGGGGTTGTTGAACAATAAAGTACAATAAGGTCCCCAGTCTCCTGAAGGTCCCCAATTTGGCAATGTGTACAAAACTTAAGTACAAACAAAAGAGGGACAATAGGGGGTCCCCAATTGCAGGCAAATACACACTCATGTGGTTGGGTTAGTGGGTGGAAACTTTACTCGGCCTGTTATACTGTTCCATGCCATGCGTGTATCACAGCTTTACCAGTCAGTTTCTATGGAATACCTGCAGTTTTGTGACACTGATGATGTGCATGCATCTAATTTGCATATTAGATCACGCCCCATTGCATTGCAAAATGTGCGGTTGTACAGTTCGTGGAACAGTCGTGGGTTGTTCCACTTTGTACTTGTTGTGTTGATCAAAGAACATTTTGTGGCCTCATCACATTTGATTTCTGTGGATACTAAGATTCAATAACCGCCATTTTTGAAAAATAATCGGGTTTTAACACTTTGTTACAAACCCGATTATGGTCTCAGACAGGCAAACATTATCAATTAATTTTCCATTGAATAGTCTCTGGTGTCATTCCCTTTCTAACTAAACTAAGGTTCTTGAGATGCATCTTTAAACTTAGAGCTCGATGCCTACATCTTTATCTTCCATGTCAAACAATGTACATGTAACCATTGTAGGATAATCTTGGCAGTGTCTTACCAATGACTTGAATGTAGATTGTCTCTTCTTGATGTGTGTTCTTCATGCCATATTCCCAGAGGACAACACACTGGTACTCGCCAGCATCAATCTCCTCAATACCTTTGATGAGGAGGCCGAAATCAGACGCAAGGGAATATCTGTCGCTTTTTCGACGTTTTACTTGTTTATCCTGATAGATTACTCTGTAGACG